>JAZGTH010000152.1:0-365907 GCA_036877525.1 Chromobotia macracanthus
AGGTTTGATTCCCATGCATGGAATTATAAAACAAACACATAAATATATTGTTATATGCACTACAAATAAACATTTTTAACAATTTTTCTTTTAATCTACTGTTTGTTTACTGGCAGTTCCACAATATAGACATGTTTATAGCAATGTGGATGTCTTGATTATACTGTATAAATGACATCAATGAAACCTATTAACCTTCCTGAGGGAAACAAAATAATCATCACTTGTTAAAGCTCTCATTGGTTTTCATTTGCTTCTTCACAGGTACTTGCGGCTATGGACTTGAGCAGAGGTGTTAATGAAATCATGTGGCTTAAGATTGTGTCTGACAATAGAACTTCACTCTTCACTCAGAACAGCACCTCAAAGGCTCCTGCTATGTAAAAGACACTGATGTGTCAGTATCACATTCATTTAATTCATTAAGAATCTCACCTTGGTCTGGAATAAGGACACCCTTCTTTATAAGTTCCTCGCGAGTTTGACGGGTTGATATTTTTCTCTCCAAAACTATAAAGATGAAGATTACAGAGCATATCAAGATATCATTACATCAATATATTATTTATGCGGTCACTGTAGGCAGCTGCCAGCTGTAATATTATGTGTGCAATTAAATATGTTTCAAGTATACTGCCTCCATTAAAAAAAGACTATAATTACTAGCTGAATGTCATACTGGAAGATGCAACAACTTCCATAATATTTCATAAACATTTCATTTTTCGAAATGTTTGCATCATAAGAGTACCACTGAAATGTTAGTTTGAGGAAAAGAGAAAATATATTTACTCAGTCTCATCTCATTTAATTCCAATTTTTTTTGCTTCTGAGGAACACTAAAGTACATATTTTTAAGTTTTTTATACCCAAACAACAGTTGCACCTATTGACTTCCATTGTATGGACACCAAACAACTGGAGACATTTCTCAAAATATCTTTTGTGTTCCACAGAAGAAATAGTCATACAGGTTTGGAATGTCATGAGTGAGTAAATGGTGGAAAACATTTCATTATTGGGTGAACTATACCTTTATCATTGTCCCAAACATTAAAAAGTTAAGCTGAGAGCTATGAATATATGAGGATGTACCTTTGGAAAGGTCCTGGAACTTATCACTGGTTCTCTTCTTCCTCCATTTCCAAGGTTTAAATATCTTGCCTAGAGAAGAGAGTTTTCCCTTTCCTTTCAGCTGAGAAGACTGTGAGCTGTCCACCACCACATCACAGTTGGCCAGAGAAGATTTTTCTAGTCCTTCCACTAAAAATGAACCACAAGGAGGAGACCAATGATCGAATGTGAATCACAAATATTGGGCTAACCTCTAAACAATGGAAAGTAGTCAGCAGGAAATTTATAACAGGAAGTAATTGTCATTTAATGTTTTTGGTTAGTTACAATCAGACATTAAGGGTCCCTTAATGAGACACAAGAACAACTTGACAAACAACAATGGACATAAATGGCTCAACCAAGATCCTTTGCTGCACAGAACAGAACAATTCAGGTTAAGGAATTAAGGAATAGGTCTGCAAATCATCCAAGAACCAAAATCTTCAGCCCACATCATTTGTTCTTAGCCTGCATGAGCAGCCTGTCAGAGGCAGAGAGGTGTGGCTCCTCCACATGGCCACTCAATGGACCATATTAAACTCATTCATTAAAACAATCCATTCCAGCATAACATAAACACTGACATGCATCTAACAAAACAGCAGACCAAAGTTACAATCACACATCACTAAATGAAGCGTAAAATGATCACAAGAGCATTTCCAAGTGACTGAACAGGGTCAAAGGACTGGAAACAATAAACAAAGGGTCAGGCTCCTGACAATATATGATTCCAAGCAAATGCAAGCACACTTGCATTGTTCTCCGCAGAATTAAAGCAAAGACCCAGATCAATGGTGTGTATGGGGAAGTCAGTGTTATGGGACCTCCCCTACTAAATCTATAAAAATGAAATGCTGAGTACACAGAAACATTCAACTTCCTGACTCTGTACTATGACATTTTAACACTTCTTAACCGTCAAAACACAAGCTAGTTAGGACAGAAAGAACTAAAGGCAACTTTTTTCAAAAGAATCTTTGACTTTTTATAACTATTCTTTTTTTGGAAACGTAGCTTCAACTGACTGGTCGACCTTTACCTGCAACAACTATACAGTAGCACTGCACGTATTACAACAGAAAAAGGTTTTAAGAAAAGAGGTTTTCATTTTTTTAAACCTTGTTCACAAAATTTGGAGCACTTTACCGATTTGTGTGATAATATCTTCTAGCAACAAACTTCAAAATTAATAACTCAAATTTGGCCTACTGTAAAATAAGCTGTCAATTACACACAGCTGTCAGGATCTATCTCGATTAGGACCAAATACAGGTCTGCAGATACTGATAAATTTATTTTTCACATAAATTAAAGAAAACTGTTAGGATTTTTTTCTTACAGTAACTTCACAGGATTAAAGGTTGGAAATACATTATACATCCTAAAGTGTTGACTCACATAATCTGCCGAGTCCAAATGCTGATCAGCAAACAGAGCACACCTCATTACAGTATGTGTTTGACACAACAAAAAGCCTGTCTTTCACACTGTACTAACAGCTTTCATTAGTATCCACGTGACAAGAATATGCCGGGCAGCATGTCTTTGGTCTTTTCACCACCATCATGAGAATGCAAAAGTGCTTCTTTACTAATCAATTCTCCCCATAGTGCCACTGACCCTAGATTTCATTGGTCTGTCAACAGCCATTTGGCCTGTGATTGGATTATTAATAGAATCTGTTACACCCACAACTCCCAGTGATGCACACTGTCCCTAAGATCAAGCCTCTGAGGATCAAGCACATTTAAAACAAAGAGGTCACTGGTTCACAACTGAGCATGTTAAATTCCTCTGCAGGATCCACAACTGTGCATCTGTTCCCTTCAGTGCAAACTAAAGCTACACAGTCAAATGACTTTACATGATTGCAATTATTGTTTAATATGTACATACATCTGTGCTATCTAAAATTGTGGCCACGCAATACTTGGCACTTGAACTTGTCATTGTTATTAATACTGTCCTCTATTCAAGAATGAATGAGACAAGGTGCAACTAATATATGCTAATTCTGCACTAGGGTGCAAAACTTACCCTGACTATTAAATACATCACTTCCCAGGGAACACACATAATAAGATGCATACCTTAAATGAGCTATAAGTCGCTTTGGATAAAAGCATCTGCCAAATGCAAAACTGTAAACATATAGCACACTTTACCCCACAGCTATCACTTTAGGATAACGCCTCATTTAATAATTCATGGCTAGCCTTTAGACAAATAATTTGCATATTGGTGAACTGCTATTTCAAAACAACATAGATGATATTTTAAACCTGGATACATTTTCTTTGACAATTAAATTTTACCTGCGAAGTGGAAGATTTGGTTTTAAAAAACAGATCCTTTCTAAATATGTGGTGACATGACAAAAATAATGCTTTTTACACCCCCCTTTCACCTACACTGTATGCTACTTTTAGGTTTGTACAGTTGACTGAATTGCTTACTTCCTGTATGAAAAGGGGAGGACACTGAAACAGCAGATAGTCAGAGTGAAAATAAACTGAAAATAAATGACAAACTGAAAATAAAAGGCAGTAGTTATTCAAAACTTTAAAGTAGGCACATTAAACTTAAAAAGCTCACTGGAGTCATACTTCAGTCAAGACTCCTCACTACGTTTTCTGTTACTATTTACTGGGTGAAGAACAAGTTTTCTCTCTGAATATGGGCATAATCATATTTAGTTTGTTACAACTGATTATGAGAACTCGTCATCTGACATCACTGATGTCATACCTGGTGTGATATAATTTGATGTTACATATTTAAATACATGTGAATGAGGTTTGTGAGGTGATGATGGTGGTGATGATCCTTTTCTTAACAAAAATGATTTTAAATTTTTGTCATGTTTGGTCATTCGCCTTTATTGTTTGGAAAGAATAGCACAAACTGCTAAACCTGCTAAAGAAAGAACATTGTGAAGGTTCAAAACGTCATGAGGATGAGAAAAATTATGACAAACTTTTCATGTTTGGGTGAGCTGTTACTTTAAGGCTATAGCAAATATATAATTTACCGGAAGCATTTCATGTTTCTAATAGTCTCAGTTCCTCATAATGCCCAAGAAAACCATAGACCAAATTCAGTGAATACAGAAATAAAACTGCTTGAAATGGTCTCTATTGTAAAATTATTAGGAAAAAAGAAAGTGGAAGAGAACCACGCCTAAGAACAGACAGTTTCAATTCATTTCTGTACCTAATTAAATAGAGAAATATTAATCATTTTTCATCACCATATGATATTTGCCTTGTCATATTACACAAACAATGGTGTCCTAGACTTCAGTATATTTTTATTTGTAAAAACACAATTTCAGTTGAAATTTCAGTGACCTTCCGCATCCAATACTGTGCTATATATGGGACCAAATTAAATGTATTTTTAACCATGGTTTAGTCTCATTTAAAACATGATACTGTAAGCATGCTGTTCATGAAAACACGCAATAACATCTGATCAATTTTCTTTTGTGTGGCTGGTCAACCGATAGCATAAAAACCTTTCACATCACATTAAAAAGAGGGAAATTAAGCTATAGTGATCGATCTTGGGATTCAGACTTGGTGCAGGTACGAGGCGTTAGTCAGAAGCACGATTACAATGGAATAAGTGAAAGTAACTTTTGTTGATTGTGGTACTGAGAATTGTCATTGGTTCTCTTAAACAACAAAAAAACTCAGTAAACCCCACTAACAATGTAGACAATTTCTGATGAAATTTTGCACAGCATCAGTTTAGACAAAACTAATGAACGCTACACGCTCTGACTTTACTGTTATTAGGAAGTACATTTTCAGACACAATGTAACAGTACAGTGCGTTTTATTACGACAAGCGATACGTGAGCAATATAACAGAGTGAATCAATCATTCCCTGAATGTACATATGTTACCCAAATCGTCCCCTTTAAAGTAGGCCTAATTAATCGCAATTACCCTAAATTATCTAAAAGATGCCCGTTCTTAAAACAACTATAATCCTCCAAAAAACACAAACACACACTTGTTGATCATTTTCCACAAGTTAGCGTGCGTTCACGCCTGCGCCGTAAACGGCTTCGTTGGTTATAATGAGGGCGTTTTAGTTTGTGTAGAAGTCAATGCGCAAAACTCGAGCTTGAAATAAACTTTTGAAGAGACATATTGAACTCAAAATCTAGACGGGGAATACGGACCGCTTAAAGTCAAGTCTAACCTCCACAGCCCTGAGCTATGTCGATAGCGGTGTAGGTGAGCAAACGCTAACTCACTGGACAAGCTCTTCGGACACTTACCGCTCGCTTTCTGAGACAAACTGGAGACAGATGTCTGGCCCATGTCTGTCTTCAATGGGCCGCTAAACAAAAATCATAAGACGCTCCGAGAAGTTCTGCAACAAAGCCCACTCGATCGACATGACAGGATTCTCATTTTACTTCTCCAGCTCTGCGATCTGCTCGTCAAAAGAGCTTTTCCATACTTTGTGAAGTCGTAAAATACGCCGTGGCGCTCTAAATCTCGGGATTGAAATGCCTGTCATTCCTTTTTGCAGATTGTAAGCAGTCAGAGGTCATGAGAAGGAAGTTTCAAGCCCCTCCTCGCTACAGCTTTCCTTATAGCATGGAAATGTATGTTCGTAATAACGCTACGGCCAAAAGTGACATCATTCAAAAATGCTCTATCATGAGTGCCCATGCTATTTTGGGCTGGGTTACTATGTATGTAAAGAATGCATAGTTTCAAAGGAAACATGTTTCATACTGTGTTGAAAAGGTCTGTTGCCATTGCTAGATTTCAGAATCAAGAGTGCTCAAAAATGCCAGAGATAAAATAAAAGCTTGAGTTTTACATCCTCCTACTGGGCTAACTAAAGATCACCATGTCTGGTGAATTGAAAACATGCAGTATATGTGTGTGTGTGTGTGTGTGTTATATAATGTATAATATAGAAGGTTTTACAATACCAAAAATCCATGCTTGGCACTGCTATAATCTTTAAGTTTGCTGTGAGGGCATCCCAGCCCCCCTTCTCCAGAGCAGAAGTGGTGGGTGGGATTCAGAGCAGGAAGCCTTACGAAAACAATTCTACACTAGAGATGTGAGCTATTGTTTTGCACACAGCTAAGCTGAATGTTCTCATCAAGTACAAGTTCTCCACCCATTCCACTCTTCCTGAAGGTCCTCGTTATGATCATAACAGTTTTTTCTGACCAGACCAGAGGCACACAGCCACGAATACCACAAGCTGAAAGAGTGTGATTTGCTGAAGCTGTTGCAATACTACATTTATTGTTTGAAGCAAACAGTTGTTGAATTTACTAGTGATCTTTTAGGTTATTAGGTTAATGGGCATGTTTGGAATTAATCTAGAGACCCACTGACTGAACCCTAAGACCACAGCACCCTAAAGCACTATAGCAAGTTTCTCCAAATTAATTGTCTATGGAATAAGTATATTGTTTAATACAGTTAAGGTTTCTAGTAAACGACAAGAATTTAGATTCAAAATTACATAAGCTTCTTGCACACAGAAAATGAAGCTGTTTGTAAAGTGCCACATGTTTCTGGGTCAACATCCTATTTGGCCCTGAAATAACATTCCTGACCACCAATCAAATTTTTAGGTTAGGTCAGGGGTTTTCAAATCTATCCTAGAGCACCCCTAGTCCAGCACATTTAGCATGTTTCCCTTATCTGACACTCCTGATCCAATTTATCAGCATATTAGTAGAGACTGCAAACCCTGAATTTGGTGTTTCAGACAAGGGAGACACAATTCAGGGGTGCTCCTGGACAGGTTTAAAACCCCTAGGGTAGGTTTAGTACTATTGTTAGGGTTAAACTTACAATTGGCCCATGGGCTTCTTTCATGCTTTTATTTCCTTCTAGTTTAACAGATAGTTTAGGGTTAGTTTAACTTAATTTTTTTTTGACAAGCTTGTTTTTCTAAGACCAACAAAAGATGTTTACCCAGGAACAAGCCTTACTTCGCAAAATCAGGACATGCCACACAGAAACCTAATGAACACCTGTGAAAATGCATTCGAATTAATCCATTCCTACTGTACTGAATCGTGTTCTGTTTTTGATTGTCTCAAAGAGGCCCTCTGCTGTCTTAATAGAAGAATAGCTCTGAATGGCCTGTGCAGGGTGCATCCGTTCAGTTAACACTCTGACAGGGCCTGACAGGGAACCATGTGTACACTGATAAACCCAAAGACAAGTAAACACAAAGACATGTACACACACACAGAAACTCCAAAGAATCTATCAAAAGCTTTTATAAGGGCAAATACATCATACAAACATCTATTATCAAATTACATCATGACATTATTGACACGTACAGCTTATTATGATCAAATATCTTTGAAGAAATAAATTGTGTGGATGGTAGAATATTCCTGGAGCTATTTAAGATCTACATTTCTATGCATACAATATTTCTAAATCATGGTATTCTATAATGAGATCCTGACATGCATTGATTGTGGCTCTTGCACAGGTTTAGAAACAGAAGCAGAATGTATGGTGAGTCATCAAAGCGATACGCCTCCTCACACCATGACGGTGTTCTGGAGAATGCTGCCATCTATTGACCAAACAGACTAACTGCAAAAATCTATTTTGGTCAACTTCGTTTATGTGTTTTGTATAAATGTTTCTACACTCCTTGCTTTAGCACAAAATTCATAATTTTAAGTTGGGGACGTGAAAATCATAATGTCAGAAACTTTCATCACCAACCTAAATAGGTAAATCGGTCCAATCACATAAATTCTTGGTGCATTCCAAATAAGAGTGAATTTACACGTAAATGTGAATTCACTCGTTGGCATGATTTGTTGGACCACATGCCACTGATTCACCATCTAGACTCGTGTGAGAACCTTAATCTGAATTCCAATGTAGTCAGACATCCCAAGAGACGCCTGGACTTACTGTACAGAGAAAAAAATCTATCCATTTGCTTCAGAGTGCAGTTTAAGTGCATATTGGAAGACGGTAATGGCAGACAACGAAGCGCAAAATGGATCTATTTGCAGCCCATCAAAACAAACACAACCCTCAAATGCTTATACAACGCCTACGTATTAGTCTTCAATATGCTGCTTATAAAAGGATGTGCTGAGGCCACATCCCTCAATCTCCATTCTGTTTACTGGGTATTAAGATAAGAACTCTGTATTAGTATGCCATCCATGCTCAGAGCTGAGATTTGAGACGAGGCCAATCAAAATGACTACTACAAATGTCTTTGAAGTGCACAACTCACTAAACAGGTACACAGACTAAAAGTATCTGCTGAACGTAAATGCAACGTCACTGGAAATGACATAGGAAAAGCTCATTAATTATTAACTGTCATATCAGCACAAAACAGCAGCTAATTATTATATTTTAAGTGATGCATTTAAGTGATGAAGTTCTTTCCTTTGCGCAAATGACTTATTCATTAACTGTAAACCTTGACATAAGTTCTGTGCTTAAAAACAGGATTTCTCACTCCACTAAAGTATGCAAACATCTAGACCACAGAAATCTGTTTAACTGTTTTAAAGCTTTGCTGAGATCTACAGATAAAGTTGTGCATGTTTGTGTGAATATAGGTCGCGAGACATCAGCAGTTTAGACATCATCTAAACGTAATAAAACTTCCGTTCTGACATGCATAAACCAACCTGTTAAACAAGATCATGATGTAGTGCTAGACAAGGTCTTTGTTTTGACAGGGCTCTGGCTCCTTTTGGTCCTTTTACCTAATGATGGAGCACAGGAAGGTATGGCAAACCATGTCGATCAATACTTGACATCCTGCCTGTAAGTGTTTTTCCCCAGCAAGGATGGCTCTTATTTGGAAATCTGGGACATTTAATAATAGTACATTGCTGGGAGAGTAGAGAGAATTAAGTTTCACTAAGCAGAGAAACAGAAGCTAATGATGCTTGTTGGTTATACACAGACTCGATTCAACATTAGGAGAACCAGCCATGTTTTTTGGATGGAGCAGACAGCACACTGATGAGAGGTACTGTCAGGACACACCCCTTTTGTTTAGTAAATGCTCAATTTACAAGAAAAGAAGAATGCACCAAGCTTGTAAAGGGGTGTACACATGGTGCATGTCATAGTTTAAAACATGCTGTAGAAAATTGTGACAGGACTTTGTAACTTCTTGTAATGTATGGATCTAATGGTCCACTTTACATAGACAAGTAGTGTTATAAGGAGCTCTCCTGTACATGTACATTGTAACATGAATGCATTTATACCCCTTTTGCATATTCTCTGGGCATGAATTTATATGTACTGTAAGTATATACTGTTAACATAAATGCACAACAAACATTTTGCATTCAGCTGAAAGCTAATTCATCTTCTGAGCTACACTAGGTAGACAGAAGTCTTAACAGCAATCTAAAGGATTTTTCACATTTTGGCATTGTAAAGTTAGTGGATTAATGACTAATGATCAAGTCATTCATTCTAAAACCTTTCTAACAGATTCATTTAGCAACAGGTTACACCACATTTGTAGTACATTAGTTTAGCAGCCCTGTCACCAACTTTGTTGAATTTTCACGAATTTTCCACATCCACACAGAATTTCCGGCATGAAAGAATGACCAAGCTTGTATGTAAATACATGTATATGTTTCTGGATATGTAAAAACACAAAACCTAAAGGAGTTTGCAAACCACTCCCAAACAAATATGAATTTGCTTTGCAAAATATCCAAAGGGAGTTTCCCTAGTTCAGTTTCTGTCATTATCACAGAGAACTATCAGACACACACAAGAGTTTAAATGCATTCTTTAAAGGAAAACAATATCAATGTGACAACATCACCAAATTAGAGAAGGATTTGTTTTACTAATCCTGTACATGACACATGGAATGTTACAAGCGTAATATTCCATATGAGTAACAACCAGAGTGATTCACAGTCATAATTTAGTTCCAGTCTGATTTTCACTTACAAGCAGTCACAAACAGACTGACCAGCAATTGTTTCTCATTTTAAGATGAATTCATTGCTGAAATTTATCCAGCAATTATTAATTTCTCATTTCAAGTTAATTCATTGTTGAAATTCATTCATCAATTATTTACTTGTCAATTTGAATTTATTCATTTGCATTCATTCAAGTTTTCCTTGCTGATTTCAAAAATACAGTACACAAAACTGAATGAAGAACAAAATCTAATAGCTGCACTACCATGTTATGACACACATAAAGCATTGCAAATCCAATCAAACACATCATATGACAGGGACAAAAATAGCCTGACTGTAACGCAGCACCAATGCTTAGCCTATGTCCGTTTATTCAATGATTAAAAAGCTGGATTCCCAGAACGTAAGCCGATAATGAAAACATCAATAGAGTCCATGGGACGTTAAACACCGTAAAAGTCGCAAGACTACATGTGGCAGCAGACTATTAATATCACACAAGACTTCACAGTGCATAAGAATAAACTAATACTCCCCTTAACAGAAATGCTAAAATACAGCATTCAAAACTTTGTTAACTCACTTAAGCAGATACATATACACATGCACAAATAGGCACACAGAAGCATGCACAGCATCAGAGTTACACCAGCACTTACAGGGACGTTCCATGACTGGAAGGTAAAAAAAACTATTTCTGATCCTCAGCGAGATGATCCTCAGTTTCCTTTCTCACTGTTTTCTCTGAATCTCTCTCTCTCTCTCTCTCTCTCTCTCTCTCTCTCTCTCTCGTCAGCCCATCCTGTGGTACTCTCGTGCACATCTTCCCTGCAGTGGTGCACAGCAGAAAGAGCAGCTATGGCTGCTGGATGACAAACAGCCATTACCTCCATTAAAATCAGCTGACGGAGCCAGTCTGAGTCCATCAAGTGGAACCACCCAGTCCACTGGGGCTTTCAGCTAACGCCTTTGGCTACGGATATTGGGGGGTTGGGGGGGTTGTTGGTGTAGCATGAGACATATTTGTAACTTTCATTAAATTATTCTTGTCCAGCTGAAACAGACAATATCACCATCATTCAGTCGTTTTACACGCTACAAGGTAAGGCAGAGAGCCGTCATGGTACCTATTTTTATTGTAAAGGTAAAAAAATAATACTCGCAATTCACATATTGGGGCAAAGCAGGTAAAGGAGTTATCTCGTATGTGATGGCTGGGCAGGGCCTCACACAAGTGAGCTTGATGAGCGCATTACTCGTGGGTGAAGATCTCCAACAATTTCTTCCAAATCTATTTTAGTGTCACATCTTGACGTCAAGAATTGGCTGCTGTTCAGAAAGGATGAATCACTGCTCAAGTTGTTCCAGTAAGGGAAGATGGTTTCAGAGCTCACCTCATAGGCTGTGTGGTCTTACACACAGGTTACAATGTCTTAGGCATACAACTTAGGTTAGACTGTCCCAGGGCATACAGGCGGACAGCTATAGTTTTTGCATAAGTTAAAACTTATGTTTTAGAGGCATTGTACTTCACTTTTTCTACCTTTTGGGTTCTGATACAGTACCTTGTATTAAACCTAGAACATTACAATCATATATACACTTATGTATTAATCTATTTAGTTTAGTATTGGAAGACTAAATGTAAAGTTCACCATACTTAATAAGCTTCTAATGTATACCTTAGGAACTATAGAAACAAAAAACAGTGGTTGTCATGCAATGATAATGGCTGTTCTCTTACATTACTATCAGCCAATATATATTTACACTGTTGCTACGGCTCAGTGTTTAGTCCTGTATGTAACCCAGGGCAGCTCTTAATAGATTAAACAAGCAGTTGAGCAGTTGACAGCCTACTTAAACCATAATCATTTGAAAATCAAACCATATAAATTGTGGTTTTCAAAGAGTTATGCAAAACCTAAATGTTCTGCTTGTTGAATCTGCCACAGAAGCACCGCCTAAGGTTGGGTCCATAGCATAATGGTCTAAGCAGCAGTTAATATTAGTAATGTCAGCCAAGCATAAAAGGCATCAATGGGCATATTTATTAAAAAAAAAAAAACCAATGCCAAAGTCCAATGAGCCCTTCCAAGAGTAATTCGTTATTGCTGTCTGTGTTGTTGAAACAGCACTAGTGTTGTTAGAAGATTATTGAAACATCTATATATAGATGTTTCAATAATAGATGTTTCTATAGATATAACCTCTTGTCTTTAGGGATATTGGCTTTAGGGTGTGACATTTTAACCAAGGCAGGTTACTTTTTACAACTTAGGTTAACCAGTTCTGGGATAAAAGCACAATGTGTGATGGAAACATTTCAGTCCTTCATGTAATCAGTGATTTACACTCTACAAAAGCAGGAAATAACACAAACTGGCATAGTTTGGGATGAGCATAGGGATGAGCATACCCTGCAAAACTATATTTTTAACTGCAGTATTTTTAACTATATATATATATAGTTATATATATATGCTCACCTTTAAGGGGTAGATAAGGTACAGAAACATTTCTGTCTCATGTTACAGGCTAAAGCCCCAGTGACTAGTGACTAGTTAAAGGTACAAAGGTTTTTCTGATGATGCAGGTAATTTTGCCTTATACTGGTTCTTTGACTCACAAGCTACAAATACTTATAAACTGGTAAACAACCATTCTTTCATCATGAAGTTGAATAAATGCAGCTCTAAGAAGCTCTAAAGATATTACAGAGCTCAGCAATTACAGTTGAAAGGCATGATGGCCCATCTTCACATGCGCCCTTTGTGTGTCTGCAGAGAACGCCTACACTGTCTGACGCATAGAACCCCTCAACACTCCTACCTAAGATGGAGGTGTACACCAAGAAAGACACTGAGAATGTGAAAGTGAGAGAAACAGACATACCAGAAAACAGACTATTGTCAGGAACCACAGATGTACCAGGAACACAAGTACTTTGCAAGTGCTAGGGATACATTTCCCTTCATAACAAAAAACTAAACAAAGCTAAACATTATAGATCCTGAACAAGCACCTCTCAGTGACGTCAATAACCACATTTACGTATACAATTTTTCGGTTAAGATCTTTATTCTGCAACACGATTATGCCAAAATGTTTGTATGTAATATGCAAAAACGTGCAAATGCAAAAAAGCTTAAGCCTAAACTACTTTAATTTGAACATGCACAGAAATAAATGTACTTGGGTATTCTAAAATGTCACCAAATTCTGATTAATAGTGTACAGGGTTTAATTCAGACATTTCGAAATGTATTCTCCAGTTTATGTTACTTTTTCAATTTAACTTTCTACAAGTGAATTTGGCAAGTGTAAAGCAACTGATAAAAGTTAGCTCTTCAATCTTGTCATCCTAACACATACAACTGTAACATATTACAGAGATACCCATTATACTTTATCATCTGCCATGATAAGCTATACAATATCTCTTTAAGATTCATTCAAAACGTGAGAGCAACAAGCTTTTAAGAGGGTTAAGAACAGAAAAAGATGCCTAATGAGTCCTCTCTCCAACATATTGTTAGAAAAGGGCAGCTACTCTCAGCAGCTACTGCTCTGCCTGTCTAAAACTATGTTATTACATGAGTAATTGTGTGCAGAGAGAGATGGCATGCATCATCACACCAGCATCAAAGGAGGCATGAACTACAAATTAATTTAAACAAACAAGAGACAGAGTGAGAATGCAACCCACTGTGTGAGGTATATTTAAATGCATGGTTCTAAGAACACAATGACTGGATCTTTGCAAAGATTGTACAGATCCTCTTGTGATCACTGACAGAGAGAGGATGTTGTGTGTATACTGCTAAGTAGCATTAAGTGGCTGCAGGAACACAAATCCGTCCAGCAGTATGACAAGACAATATGAATTATTTATGTAAGGCTTTGAAAAACAGCCACGTGGTTTCAAAGCCGGTCCTAAAGCATTACAGCACAGAACAATTCTTAGTCATTAGATGAGGTTCAGAGAAATACTGTCAAGCATGGATGCTCTCATGCATTTGAAAATTTGAACGCACACAACCCCCTTGTGGACATGTTGTGAAACTTCAGTGCCAAACAAAATGACAAATCAATTAATGTAATTGTGGCATATTTAACATATTTGTGCTGTTTAGCTTCATTTTCTGATTTTAATTTAAATGTCAACTGTTCAGCCTGAAACTGAATGACAACCAACACAATTGTGATTTGAACATGGTTATTTAAAATGTTTCTCCACAAACCCAGTCACAAACCGCAAATTGCGACCCTTGAGATGCAGTTTGTCATTTAGGGTTAATTTGACCAAGTAACAGTAATGCTGGACCTTCAGTGGTTACAGCACAGAGGGGTTAGGGCCAATGTTTAAAATAAAATGTTGAAATCTTTAACTTTTCACAGACAGATGCTCTTTAACTAAATTCATCTGGGATTTGTAAAAACAGACTTCTGAGAACTTATTTAATTTTTAATGGTATTTCTGTGAATTTAAATCCCACAGGGTTTGTTGATCTGAAAAATAAAAATCAATACAAATAAAAAACAAAGCTAAACTGTGGTTAACTGAAAGGCCAGGAAGTGGTTTAAACTGCCATTTCTATAGATAGCTCACTCAGTACAACAACATAAACAACATGGCTTTTTTAATTAGTAAAGTTTAATTAAAACTATATCGACATGGTTGAATTAGCTGCAAGTTTAGGGTGTACATGTAAATCCTTTCACCATTGCCACAGTTATATCACTGCACAATCCTGTCATTTTTACTTACTGTAACCCTGTAGAATGTTACAATTCTAATTACTACCTCTGAACATAATTATCAGTTTACAGTACTATTAGTTTTCTCTTTAATTCTGCTCACTATAACTCTGCCTCTATCTCTGCTTGCGCTAATGAACATATTCATTTAAACAGTCATGTGTTTTGTGTAAAGGGAACTATGGGTGTACACTGAACTCAACAAAATTCTAGCTTTTCAACTGTCTGTCCCTCTGATTACATTTCCAATGAGATCACCCCTCATTTCAGTACATACACACAGGTTGTGCTTACAGGACAAGGTTACAGAACAATGTGGGTGATAACCCATATAATGCTTTTTACCCTGTGTGGTGGAGCAAAAAAAATAAACTGTTTGTCTGCAGAAACCACAGAACCAAACATTTAACACAAGCCATTATAAATATGTATTATGACATTTAGGAGACATAGGTAGCAAAACAAACACTTTTTAAACAGTAGCAAATACAGTGTATGCACAATATTCACAATATTCACTAATCAGATCATAAGTAAAGTGTTAGTAAAGGCTCAAAAGAAATCAATGAAAGAATTAATAATTACAGTGTCAAATATGTAAAAATGTAAAATACAGAAGCTACTAAAAACATTTCATTCTGGACCAAGCAAGATATTAAGATTGTAAATCATGCTTTTTATAGGCAGCCTTAGAATTACATAAGCCATTATTACTAAACTTAGTCCTAAAAATGTGTAAAAGTTTTGTGATTAATTTCTAGCAGCTACGCACTGCAGTATTTTAGGTTTCATTTCAGTTGCAGCTGTTTGAATATTTGGACATAAAAGTCCTACAAGTCTGACATTAAGAATGATTGCTCTGAAATCAAAAGTACATTACTGTATTGTTTTAAAGAGAGGAAAAGCAGCAGCCTGCATATAGGCTATGCTTCAATATCCTGTGTGGGTTTAATGCACCCTCTTAAGTGCTCAGACACTGTATTGCATTTAGGTCAGTCTGTTTAATATTTGCATTAAGTTCAAACTTTTTAGTTTGAAGTTACAAACATGTACTTCATTTACAAAACATGCTCATCAGCTTCAGTCAACTATATTTATCATTTAAGATTTAGTCCAGATCACACGATTGACAATGCATTTTAGAAAACTGAAAAAATAAATAATAAACCAACGTTATTGATAACAACAATAACTGTAAGGGCCTTATTAATCAGCTCCTAAAATATCCCCCAGATGAATCAAGCAGACATCACTGAGAGGGGCATTACTTCACAGGCACAATTTACTTTTTATGAGTCTACATGTTTGATTATTAAATAACTTGACTATGAAAACAGCATTTACAACAAACAAACAAAAATGGTCATACCTGAACAGGCTGAACGGAGTCTGGTCAGTATTCTGGATTTAAAACCAGAGGTATCACTATGAGAACGAACTCTAAATACAGGAAACACTTGGGGGAAAGTCCTTATATATGAAAAACTGTCTTCCTCCGCCATCATGCTGTTTTGTTTGTATTTTTCTTTCAAGGAAAACCTAAACACGTAAAAACCCGTGAAAGTAAAGTTGCTAAAATATCATAACCGGCTTAATTAGGAAACTGGTCACCTAATGAAGAGAATACATCTTAAAACACGAAGTTGACTATTTCTCTGTGCATCATGGGAGCTTGTGTATGCTTTGCTGTGTAAATAATCATTTGTATTACATCAACGAGTGCAATAGAAACGAAAACAACCCCATCAAAAAGATAATGATCTACAAAAAAATGTATCCGGAGGAAGACGGAGATCACACAGGTCTACACGGCTGCCCACGGCACTTTTCAAACAGCCCTGCGGGTGGCGATGCAAGACGGAAATAATATGAAGCACGTCACGTACTGTACGTCACGTCTGCCCGCGACCTCTCGTGAAAAGTATTTCGTAATATGAAGTATGAGAGATTTTTGATCCTCCAAAAGATGTATGATTTCCTTTCCTCTGGTATGTGTAAAGGTTTGTTAGCTGTAATATTGTCTGTTGTTAAAATGTTTGTCTTCAAGTCTGGTAGTTATACAGTTACTTTATTTTATGTTACATACAATTTTTACCAACACAAAAATAAGTGTCTTGAATTTATAGTAAGCCATTGTATTAGAATTTGAAAACTGAGCCTTTGAATTTCTGATTTCCTTCCAATTGTTTTTAGGTACTATCACATTTTTAAAGCAGCTTTGTTGTTATGTTATCTCTGTCGTAATATAGACTGTGTAACTTAATTTCTGCTTGAAATAATTAAATCTAATAAAAGATACCTTTGCCCTAATGAACAATGGGCATTTAAAGAATTGTCATTTTGATCTTGAATTAGGCAGAAAATAAATTTGGCTGATAAAAAATAAACTTCAACTGCCACCAAATATTCTGTGATAAACATCATAATGATATGATATACAACAGGGCCTGACACTTTTCAGAAAAAAACAGTAGCCACATTGAAAACTTGCATCCAGACTGAAATGCTTATACAATGCTTTAAAACGCACTTAGCCTTAAGATTAATCTTGACAAATTTTAAGATTGCTAATCCTGCATAAAACATAATGAATTGAATGTTTGTTGTTTTGACTTCTTGGCAGCAATCTGTCACTTTATTTGCCCAAATTTTCCATGACTGCTGTGACAGACCTGAGGTCAGTGGTATCTGAATTGGCCATCGAGAAATATCTTATGGGCTCTGATGCCAGTTTCAGAAGACTTAGCAACAAGAAAAACATTACAGTTGATCAGGTAAAATTGGGGGAGAAGGAATTTTGAAATCATTTATGAGATGTTTTATGTAAAACAAAACTGAAGCACTCTTGACTTGAACTTCTATTAGCATGGTTTAAAAATACCAATGACCTCAGTAGTCACAGATTATAGGCCTATAACACCTATTCATAACACTTCTTATATCTCACAGGTATTTAACAAGAATGTGTCTGAGATGACAGAGGAAGGATCTGAGGTTCAAAACAGAAGTGAATATGGAATGCTTGCTCAAACACTGATGGTCAACCGGTCATTCTTCTTCACAGCTGTGGAGGGAAACTTATGCCATACTCATGCTGGGGGAAAAAAATCACCAATCCTACAACTTAAAACACTTCATTTTAGTTTTGGTGGTGGAAGAGTATAAAACAAAACAATGTTTTTAGTGTTACCATTTCAGTACTAGATGATAACTATATTAAATATTAAAATAATGGACAGCATCATGTTAAAGTGAACCAGTCGCATCTTTTTTACACAATTTTGATGAACCTTACTTATATTTTAGTATGTATAAATTTAAAATGTTTAATAAGTTGTTTATCTTATGAAATAATGATTACAAAAGTAGTGGTGGATCAATTATGCAGATGAGCAATGAACATTTATTAAGGACACCTGCTATAAAAAGATTAGTCATAGTTATCAATGAACAACTTTGACACACACGTGCAGTTTGCTGGTCATTGACCTTTCCTAAATGCTGTACAGGGCCATTTTTGTAACATTAACTCTTACACACACACACACACACACACACACACACACACGTGTCATTATGTTATGTATTAAGTTTAATTTTTAAACCCTCATTTAAAATTTTAGCAGTCCTGTTCTTACCCAGTGAAACAAGTAAACTCCAAAATCAATAGATTTTAAAAAAGAGGTAATTTAAACAAAGAAACTTCAATGCAATTTGACAGTTCAATGCCATTTGCAAATTTTTAAATTCCAGACAGACACAAGTCAAACATCAGGGTCATTTAAATGTATCTGTTGTAACAACGTCTTACAAGATACAATAGCTTGTAGCACTCAGTGTCAGTGCAAATGGTATGACTGGTGCATATAACAGTTATTCCAGTCATTTTAAACCATAAAACATGACTTTTCCAGCCTTATTCTCACATACAGTGCAACAATAAATAACTTTTCACAGTCACTCACATTATTTTAGTATGCTCAGAAATGTAAGATTATCCACATTAGGACTCCATCAAACTGTTCATGAAACAGATGCTGAGCAAAGCATTTATCTGTTCTTAATCTTTCTGAGCATGCTGAAAGTGTTTGTCTTGAAATCTCCAAGATAAGACAATTTGGACCCTCCTGTTGATCTGGCTCCTCCAGCACCATTCTGGTTTAGGACCCTGTCTGTTCTGCTAAGGCAAGATCTTTTGCCTCCTGTACCACTTCCAGCAGAGAAGAGAACATGGTGATCTCATTTGGCTGGAGACCCATCTTCTGAATCTAAAAAAAATGAAAGAGAAAGCAGACCTGATATGTACAAACAGGAAAATCTCAGTCAGAATTAGCAGCACAATTCCAAACATGTAACCGTAACTCCAGTCATAATAAATTATCTTCAGAAGACGATAGTGGAATGATATTTGATGTGCACCATCACTATATGTAATACCTGATCTCCAAGGTACTCCACATCCAGACTCAGCTGCAGACGGATCTTACTGTCATCTGACGGCCCTGCATTGACACCTACTGTACTGGTGGTGGGCGTTTTCCTGGCCTGCTTCAGTCTCTTTAGAGATTCTTCCATCTTCTTCACTGAGCTCAGCACGTCCGATATAGTTTCAAAATATCTATTAAACACAAAGGTCTTTAAGTAACAAAGCTGTTTAAAGTAGATTTTGTCTAAGCTAATAATAAACTAGCTTACCTTAACATGCTTGAATACTTTAAGCATGTTAAGTTTATGTTAAGCATGTTAACTAATTATGTTATAATTAGTTTATTATACTAATAAAGATTTTATTAGATTTTGAGTTTAGCTTAACTGCAGTACCTATGGGTGCAGTCTGACAGTGTGACACGCAGCCACTCCTGGATAATGGAGTCCTTCACTACATTTTTGGAGTCAGTGACCAGCTGATGGAGTGGCTTAAGTGCATTGTCCATATACGCAGAGGCTCTGGTGGGCACCTCCTATTGATGACAGAGCAACCAAAGATCAGGCCTGAGTTCAAACTAAATGAGCCCTCCAGCTTTAATGTAGAAGGAAATGTAAACAGCTTGGAGTTGACATTCCATTTTTTGCACACATTCAGTTTTAATACATAATAGGAGGTAATATGATTAAAAACATCTGACAGATTGTCAATTTAAGTTGATTATTTAAAAAAAAAAAAAAAAATCAAATCCAAATTTTGATTGTATGAAAACAATATACTGTATTGCTAACATATTCTTCATCAAGAGTATTCACTTAATAAAGAACACTGTTTCAAAACTTCACAGCTGTATTTTATAACTTCTGAAGATGGAAAAGTGCACTTGACCTTGTTGGTCCTCCGATAAAGTCGCGGAACTTCTGAAGCATTTTTGAGGAAGCGAATGCTCCTCTCTGTCAGATTCTGAGTCATTCTGCTGTTCAGCATGGGTACACAGTTAGACAGAGACGTCCTGGAGTCCTGCAAGGCTTCTGGAGCACAACAGGAAAAATACTCAGTGCATAGTGACATATACGGAAGCACTGTTCATTGATCAAGAATGGCTTCAGACTTCATAAAACAAACCTGATACAACGGCAAAGTTTTTGAATCCAATAGCCTCCAATTTTGCCCTGATCATCTCAGTGATGTCTGGAATCTTAACACAGAATAAAAAACATCCTTCACTCGATGTAACAGAGATTACTGCAGAATCTAATAAAGAGACTGCTACAAAGTACATATCTCAAAAAAGAACCTAACCTGCCCTTGTAACTTATCAACATCAGCTGCAATGAAGACAAGCTGCTTGGTAGACAGGGCAGTAGGGCCAGAGTTTTCGCTGTCTGCGTCCTGTGATGTTCGGCTGGATGTGGAGGAGGCGGAGCTTGGGAGCGGTCTTACTGAATCTTTGTTCATCTCTGGAGGAGATGTCTTTATTAGAATCTATGAGAAAAAAAAAGAAAGATGAGTAACAACCCTACCATAATTCATATAATCTTCACCATGAATGCTTTACCTCTGTAAGGAAGGTGGCATATCTGGAAAGCAGCTGCAGCGTTAGCTTCCAAAATCGATGAGCAAGTGGAGGCAGGAACACCTGGTCAGCCCAGCATCTGCACACACAGCTCCACAACACCTCAGTCACTTGCAGGTGGTAGCTGCCATCCTCTGAGTTTACAAAAACAAAGAGAAGATTCTATGCTGTTTGTTCTCTTATAATCAAGGAATCAAAGAAAATTCAAAGCAATATGTATCACTGTATTCATTTAAAAAAGGTCCAGCGATGGCAAAACCAGACAACCCTGACAACATTTCCTAAACGGTTGTTTTATGTACACCAGCACCTGGAGTTCATGGTACATTATCTTGCTCAACTCAAACACACTGACTGACCTGGAGCTGCCACTAATCCATCTGCAATGGCATTTTCTAGACTTCCAGCAATCTCCTTAAACCTGAAAACACACAGAATGTCAGGAGAAATGAGAATTTAGAATTATTAGAAAATGTATAATATAAAACCTTATAAGGGTTTAAGTTTTAGCTGGAATTTTAATATAAGACTCAATTTAACTAAATAGATACTTTGATATATAAATTTCAAAATGTTAAATAATTAAACAAACACAAGACAAGAGCAACTGTCCATTCCTTTTTAAGTATAGTATAAGTGTATTATAAGCATATTTCCAAGAAAAGGCAAACACAACTAACTAAGCTGATCTGGCTTGAACAAATTAAGATAACATTGGACTTTGAAACCAGTGAATGGTGATTAAACATCACAGAGAAACTGCCCAAGCCTCACATGCAGGTTGTTAAAACTTTTACTTTCAGGGTAATTATCTGTCTTTAAATATACTGTACAAAGAGCAGAATCTAAGCTCAGCTTTCTTACACCTTTGAACCAATGAGTTCCCTTGATTGAACATGATTTTTCCAGTCAATCATGGTGACTGTAGTGATTTTAAAATCATATATAAAGCAAATCATTACATTTGAGCATATCTAAACAGCAAAATCTAAACAGTAAAAAATGCTGTTCTTTAGGAATGGAAGGAATATTCGAATGGCACGTGACAGGATGTGTGCCCAAACAAGGTTATTATACCGCAGTTGGAAGTACACTGGCAGGTTCCATTTGTTGTGGAAGCTCTGGTAGTAGGAATGGGCTCGCAACCTCTTCACACTGGCCTGGGAACCACACTGCCTCTCAAACTTACGCACAAAATCCATACTGACAATGTATCTCTGCACACATAAACAAGCACAAGGAGAACCACTAAACCAGGTGCACAATGGCATTTTAAATAAAAGAAAATGTTAAGTATGACTGTTAAATAATCTCCTTCTCACATTAACTCTAAAAACAAATCAATGCAAAGTAACAGACCAGATGCGTTAACTTCCATAATTCTAATGTAAAGATGACAAAAAAAGACTAGTGTACACTTGTGTATTCTACAGAATTTGTCTCAGTCTAAGCATAAGTGCATTGTCTTCCTGTGCTTACCTCATAAAAGGCATCTGGGTTTCCAGGATTGAAAAGGGAAGGGATCCTTTCCTCAACAGCTTTAATGATTTCAGGCCACACAGAGTTCACCAGGAAGTCATATCCTGGGACAATATCAGCTTTATCACTGGGCATACAAAAGAGTGCACTCATTAAAATATATTACAGTGTGTACAAAGACAAAAATAAAAAAAATAAGGAAGTAATCATTCTATGTGAACAGCATGTATACCTAGAGACAGCCCCACCGGTCACCTCTCGCAGCAGCCTACAATGGTGAGGCACAAACTCCAACAACTTTGCGTACATTATTTTTAGACCATTAGGGTTGGACTTAACAAACTGTTCAACAATAACCTGTTTAAAAAAAACCAAGCAAAAAGATACAGTTAAAAAATGTATATGACAGAAACTGGGACAGACTACCCAAATTAACACAACATTCTACCCTTAAGTGTGTCTGCAGGAATTGCAAGACTCCTAAATGCACACACTGTATTTGGCTTAACTGCTGTAACCAAGTGATGTGTAAACTTTACGTCATCCATGTATGGTTTGACTAGGACTTGTCCGACCAGTGCCTCTGCATCCCTGGTCTTATCAATGGTAGCATATGTTCTCAGGCAATGGCGCACAATGTCTACATTTGACGTCTGCAGGCCTTGGATCAATAAGCCTTCCAGTGACTGCTGTAGCATAGCTGTGATTCCAGCTATTCTCTGAAACACAAAATAAACAATAAAGCCACAACAAAAGCAACCATAAGCACTAGCCAACTGACTCAAATCCATACATATAAGCAAACTTATCTAATTGAAGTTTAAAAGTAAAGGGTTATCATTGTTTTTTAGCTTTTTTATTCAAAACAATTTGTATTCGATTGGGAGGGTGTAGACCCCGAAAAGTGCAAACGCTGTGGTGGTATCAAAACACTGTTTGTTTGAGAACTTTGATAAGCCCAACATTACTTCACCAATGGCATGAGTTTGCGGAAGGCCATTTTATGGAAATGGAATAGAAACCATTTTAAATAGGCATTAATTTTGATATTCTGTTTGGTGATGCTGAGGCACCAAATTCCACACTTCCTCTTTAAATTATAAGCCTGTGAGACCTTAAACTGATACAAAATAAATATACACGTGTATATGAGATGTAGTGGGCTAGTTTAAAACTGGGAGCTTACCGGGCGCACTTTATCAAGCAATGGCATTCCTTTGCTCTGGACAGCATGAAACTGTAACTGGTTGAACTCTGTTGCAATTCGCTCCAGAATCTGACCTGCCAGAAGGGGACTTGGAAATTAAAAGTAAGATGTTTATTTCAACTAACAGATAAAGGTACCTAAAAAGACTAGAGGTACCTTTAAAACCTATGATAAATCATAAGTCACGAGTCATATAGACCTGTATGGGTATTTTAGTTACAATGTTCTAGCCTCATTTACTTCTGTTGTGTCTGATTACTCAACATACCTGCTTGTCTCTAGGGATGTTGTATCTTTGGTGTTTTGGTGAAGAATTTTCTCAATCTTCTCCACCGATCTCACAACTTGGATGAGTCTCAACACACAAACCTTCATAGGACACAAATATTGGAGTGTTAAATGTATCAACAATGTGTGTACACAGTGAAACATTGTATTTAACAACAGATAAACATGGAGAGTTTCAAGACCATGACATACCTTCTTTTTTTGAATATCATCTTGCTTGGATAACTGTGTGTCTATAGCTTCAATAACTTCATTCACAGAGGATCTTAAACTCTGTACATAAGAGGACAATACATTATCCATGATTTCATAAAAGAGCCAATCCAGTAGCATGCACATGTTGTTAACATGTAAGCACCTACCAGCACCTCTTCACGTAACTGGCCAAGAGGTACAGAGAGCTGATTAAGGGCTTTATCCATTCCAACCTAAAATAACACATACACACTTCTCTATCATCAGGATAAGAAATCAATTAATTATCATGATGAATCATGATGTTGTACAGCAGAAGAAAGATATCCATCACATGATCTTCAATTATTTTGACGGCACCGCGCTCATAAACCAAAAAGACTCACAAGATTGGTGGACAAGTTAACGAAATCTGCATAGTCTTTATTGATGAGCTCGACCATGGCTGTCTTGAGGAGCCTGTAATATTGTTCCAGATCTTCACGCATCTCCTCCATCTGTACGCGTTTTCTGCAATCAGCCACAAATTTGTCCACGTCGAAGTCATCCTACAAAGAAAACAGCAATATTTGAAATCGAAATGCCCTAAGATAGAAAATGGTATTAAATAAAGCCAAACACGGTATGAAACTAGAAGTTAGTAAAATCGTTGTATTGTGACTGTGAATGTGTGACAGCTCCGAAACATTTTTGACCTTCCTTTAAAGCTATACATATAGTCAGGAATTAAAAAACAAACTGCAGACAAACTAAACCTAAAACAACCGGTTAGCCTCATTTTTCACTCTTAAAAATGAACGCAGAAGTACCTTCATAAATTCGTCTTTGTCAAAGCACAAAGAATCCGGTCCCTTCGGTAAGGTCATCATTCTTTTAAGACACGATACCAAATAATCTACAAATGTATTATTTTAAACGTGAAGATTACTGTGTACATTTCGTTGAAATGACAGAATAATCGCGATAACTTCCGCAAACATGGCACACGCCGACGACTGAAAGAAGACAAGTCAGAGATCTCCGAAAGTCACAGTTTTCTGAACAGCGCTCCAACAGGCTACTAGCGGTAGTGCAACCTAACTGCAACGTGCACAAAGACGTGCTAGTGACTAGTGCGTGTTAACTACTGCGTATATGATACAATTCGCATCACAAAGAGACATAGATTTTAGTATACAATTTAAATTATACCATTTTACTTGTTTTTAATAGGGAAATATTTGAGACGGCCGTAGTTTTATTTGATATTCTAACTGGATCATGTTAATATCCCAGATGATGGTTAACAGGGCCCAGCTGCTGGCGCAGCGACAGTTTAATCCTTCTCTCTAACATTTATGATTCGCTCAGAGGTTAATCCCATTGGACAGTGTAGGGAGACTAAGTCAGGTGATTTCTAGCTTCATTCAGTCCTCTAAGGAGTCGA
The DNA here is from genome assembly GCA_036877525.1 of Chromobotia macracanthus. Lineage (NCBI taxonomy): Eukaryota > Metazoa > Chordata > Actinopteri > Cypriniformes > Botiidae > Chromobotia > Chromobotia macracanthus. The sequence continues at coordinate 25,435 of JAZGTH010000152.1, forward strand.
GCACGCCCAACCCGGATGCACGGGCTGCTAGTGGAGTGCTGTGTTGTGGGGGTTCAGTGTGAGGGCTTGGGGGTCATTCAGCACCACAGAAGAAGGACAGCTCCCCGTGAATGCACGTTTTATCGATGCTACTGAGACGTATATGTGCATAAAGCACAGCGATACGCCCGCACAGAATCTGCAGCCTGAGGGACTGGTTAAAACAGACTGCATGCCGGATCTTTCGGTTTCAAGGAGGTCATTTGCATGCCGATTCTTGCTCGGCGTAGTAGCTGCACATTGGAAGTGACGAACGATGGCGGAGTGTGGAAGGAAGGGACTGTCGCTCCTGGAGGAAGCACGATCTCGCTACGAGAGCTTGCAGATTTCCGACGATGTTTTTGGCGAGTCTGGAGACGACAGCAGCGAAAACCCTTTTTACAGCACATCCGGCGATTCCAATTCGGACAACTACACGGAGATCAATTCAGACGATGCCAGAGCAAATGAAACTAGGAGCAGTCACAGCTGCGGTCCTCCTGGCTCCGTCTCCAATGGCCAAGCGCAGGAGGAAGGATGGACCGACGCACTACAGGACATAAGCGTGCCCCACTATCAGGAAACACATGGTGAGTTAGTGTAATGAACGTTATGTGGAATAAGTGGATGCAATGAATGCACTGCATCTTTATAAGCCTTGAGAGGCCGTGTGACACACTGTGGGTTATACTGCTCGCTCGACGAGTAATTTAGATCACAGATGGGACTCTTTGATGGTAACACTGGTTTACTTTGACCTCTCTCATCAGATGGCTCAACCACATGATACAGTTTCTTGATATATGGATCAGAAAAGATGGAATCACGGTTGTTTATTAACTTGCTCTGTTAATTCATGCCTGTAGCTGAGGGAAGAGAAAATGAGAACTGAAATAACAGGCCAAATGCTCGGTTCTCAACCCAGCTGACCATGCTTGATAGGTCTAATCAATGTGCCAGACTCATGTGATTGTGATATTAGCTCTTTGTCAGGGCAGAAGGGTAATTTTCCTGGATGGTTGAGTTGAGCCACATATCTTGTTTCTTAGAAAGTCAGACTTTAAATTAGTTAAAAGCCCAAAGTGTCTTGTACAGCGTTTGAAGGAAATTTACACAGATGCTGTCTTATCAAAAGACATTAGAGCACACTTGTAAGAATCATGAAGAGAATGTCTAGTAGAATGCAAGAAAGGAGTTATGGGAATCAGGACCTAAAAAATACTTATAAACTACCAAGGCAATAATGCAATAAAATGCAAATCTTTAGTTTCAGAATATCTTTGTTGAGTGTCTCAAATTTCAATATTACAGATTGTACAATTTGATTGCAGTCTGGTACAGTGGCATGCAATATTGATGGGAGAAAAAGCAAATCAAATAAATAAAACAGAAATTGTACTAAAATTCCATAGAAATCACTGCCATGATAGTGTTTAATTTTAGCCACACAATTATTGGAGATCTGTATGGTCCCTTGAGTCATAGGTATAATCATGTGCTCATTCCAGCCAAACACGCAGCTGCTGTGGTTTATATAATGTGAAGAGAATCATTTCTGTCAAAATAACAAAGCATTATTTTTTTCTAGAAAGGGTGGGCTGAGTGTTGCCTGTTTCTCTAATAATAAGCCGCAGTCTAATTGTCATTTAATGGTTGTCAAAATATCATCATAAACAGGCCTGTACTAGCTCCTGGGCATCATTTTCTGTCCCTGGCATGTGTGGATCAATAGACTTTGATACAAACGTTAGGCTTTATTTGCCTCAAGTCAAAGTGCCCTGTGAACTTTACATGCAAGCAACATGTTTAAATGACACATAAGAGTATATATTTAAAAAAACATTTTTTTTTCACAAATATAAAAAAGTGGTCTGTGTATGAATTGAACAAAACATATTTATAAAATATTAAATATGCAGATATGTAAAGCTAACAAACACCAAGCATGCTGAAATATAAAACAAAATCACATTTACATTTGTGTTTGGTTGTTTTTCCAAGATGAATAGATACTACACTTTTGTTAAGTGCCACACTGTTATGTCATGGTTGCTCAGAAGGTTCTGTCTGTCACCATGGGTGGGAAATTGGCCATCTGGTTACTGGTTTTGCTTGGACACAAGCTAAAAATGATGCATGAAAGGTGATACACAAAGTCATTCTGCATTATAGATTACAGGTAATTTCATAAGCGTCTTTTGGGTTAGAAAACTTGCTTTAATTAGAACAAAGTTACTGCACTGTAAAAAAAACTTTGCTGCCTTAAATTTTTAAATTTAATCTACTCGGATATTCAAGTTATTTCAACTTAATATTTTAAATTCTGACTGGTATAACTTTAGAAAATAGGTTAATCAATTTCCCAACTCTTTCTTATAAGTTACCTCAACTCAACACCAGTCAAGATTACAAATATTAAGTTGAAATGACTCGTGCAACCAAATTGATTAAACAATTTATTTTTTTTTTTTTTTTTTTTATATATTTAAACAACAAACTTTTTTTACAGTGTGTCAAAGCCATTTGCACAAGATGTAATGCCCAGATCCAGCACATCACTAAAATGTATTAATGAAGTCTAAGTCAATATTGTTTGTCAACATACTGTAATGAATTTTGTGTTTTTGCTTGGACTTTCAGCCCTTGTGTTGAAACATATGGACTAGTGAACAAATCAGTCAGTCAAAACTAAACTAAACAACTTCTGTTAAGATAAACTACATTTTTTAATCATGACAGCCTCTGTATAAAGACAGTAAAGAGCTGAAGATGTCCCTCATGTTGCAGATATTTGTTTAAATTAAACTGAGACACATTAACTTTGTTTGACTATCATATTTGATTTGAAGGCCATATGGTAATTTAGCACCAGCAGTGAGATCTGAAAGGATAAGATCGATTTATACAAGCTTGCTTACTTGTATAAAGGAGGTTTAGAGAAGGTCTCCAGGAGCTGCTGGTGTCGCCTTTTCAATAATTGATCTTGGAAAATATGTAGCACACAAGCAGCTGTTCTCCAGGAACACAGACTATACTGGCACAATAAATACATTTTGATATATAGAATGTCTGGCTTTAAAAGTCCTCATAATGTAATTTTAGGATACCATAAGGGCAAGCTATATTTTCTCTTTAAGTATACCTTATATTTAGTGTCTAGTATTGTAGTAATGCAGTGGTATGTTAAATTCATATTAAATTCATACATTACCTGCATATTAGAAGTGATTGACATAGCCATGATCTGGATTAAAATAGAGAGTCATGTTTTACATAACACTGTAATCTGAAGCCAACATGGTATTCTAGACAGATACTGTACAAACACAGAACTGTTTATTCCATCAAGCCCATGTTTTGTATTCTCCTCTGTAGGCAATTCTGTCAAGCATATTAACTGTTTAAATATTTTGGCTTTCTTGCAGTACAAAAGTCTTTGTCGAAAGCTGAATTACATTTAGACTTACCTGTGTAAATGTAATGAACTAGTTTAATTACTGTATGTGTTACAGTAATATAATAATCAAACTGGGTGAAAATTGTATAACATCAGCAGATGTACTTGATGTTCTTTATCTAACAACACAACTTTATTGTTTGGGGATTAGTTTACACCTAATAAGCACAGATTAATGAATGTAATGCAGGTTCCTGTAGCTCAGTTGGTAGAGTATTGTGTTAGCAGTACAGGGTTGTGGTGTGAATCCCAGGGAACACATGTACTGCTAAAATGTTTATAACTTGAAGCACTTGGATAGAAGTGTCTGCCAAGTGTGTAAATGTTAGCCCCACAATATACTTTATCCTCAGGGTATGTTTACTTTATAAGTTTATTTAGAGCTATAATGAGGGATGAACAACTGGTTAAACAGCAGCTTTTGTGGCCAGATAAATGTGTGGGTTGTTATTAGGAATGGAAACGTGGTACCTTTAATGTAACAGTCTTTGAAAATATTGTTTGCTTACAGTGTGTTTTTTTATTTCCCTGTCACACTTGTTGTTTTGTACAACCAATTCCATTAGAACACAATGTGGATTGCAGAATAGTTTACAACTGCACACAAATCAATTACACACTTTTTGGCTTCAGGGTCACAGGGCCACAGTGACACTGATAAAATGTGTGACTACTAAAAGAGGCTTCAACCTGTAACACTACGACAATCACCACAGTGGTAAAATGATTATTGTCTTGTGCTTCTATGAGAGTTCATAATACATCCAATATCCCAGCATGCAATGCAGTATACAAGTGTGGGTTTGGACAATTTAGGATCAATGCAAAGCATTCACTGACATTTGCTGAACTACTTGTCAAAGTAATCGTTCTTACTTCCATTGTATGTTAGCGTCAATATATTATTAGGATCTATGAGCTTTGCATTGTCATTGTGATGAATCAGTTTTAGAACTTAAGTTAGATAAAAACACTTCCTCTTTCCTATCTATGTGCTTCATCTCTGCCGGAGCAGCTTTAAGCATTGACAAATTGGCCATTAGTGTAAGCAGAGTAAAAGGTAACACTGGAACAAATTAAGCTGTTTTTTGTGAATTGCTTTAGACAGATCTTTAGCAGATAGGCTCAACTTCCACAGCACAGTGTTAATGTGCTCATTAGTTGCTACTGAATGTTCCCCATTAGGTAGATGATGAGAAGTTTCCAGACAAAAGTCAGCTGTGTTCAGATCCAGCTATGTATCAGTGCCTGCCCCGTGCTGTGTGCTATTACAGTAGAGAAGGTATGCAATTATTGCATCTAAATATGTTACTTAGTTAGTCTCTCGACAAAGATGCAGATAAATTTTCATCCTCTAGATGTTGAGTTTGCTTACCAGTGTTGAGAGTTTAGGTAATTATGAACATCATGTAGCATTGTTATTTAGAAGAAATACAGAGCATTCCTATGTTGTTGTTAAAAAAATGGTAACTCATTTGCTCTGATGTACTTTCAGGTCTCTGTTTACTTTTTAAACAATTGAACAAATATGATCAAATTAACACATCACATCTATTGCTGAACAGTTATTTTGGGATTTCCAAATCTGGGTTTTTGAAATAATTTATAAAAAGTAAAATAATTTTTAAAAATTTATATTTGATTTGAGACAATGGGATTTCTTGTTTGAGTTTTGTTTTTGATGGTGTAGCTATAGCCCCACCTCTACGCTTACCTCTGAAACTCAGTGTAAATATGAAATATTTTACACTTGCTGCAGGTCCAACACAGAAGATGCCGGCCACTGCCATGGCAATGGACTTCTTCCAGCTGTTTGTTCCTGATAACGTCATCCAGAACATGGTGACCCAAACCAACATGTATGCCAAGAAGTATCAGGAGCGCTTTGGAAGTGAAGAAGGATGGACCAATGTGACACTGGCTGAGATGAAGGCCTTCCTGGGCTACGTTACATCTACTGGTGTAAACCACTGTGAGTCAGTATTGAGCATCTGGAGCAGTGGGTTCTTTAGTAACCGCAGCATCGCGCTCAAGATGAGCCAGGCACGCTTTGAGAAGATCCTCAAATACTTCCACATCGTAGCCTTCCGCTCCAGCCATGGTGGCAGCCAGGGCCTCTATAAGATTCAACCCTTCTTAGATTCACTTCAACATAGCTTTGGCTCCACCTTCCGGCCCTCACAGACACAGGTACAAAGCTAAACACAAATCAAAGACAAAAACAGTCTAAAATCAAATTTATTCCTCTACATAAGCCATCACAAAGAGCTAAGATGCTTAGGTTGGAAATCCCAATCTGCAGGTTTAATAGAAACCCTGAATGTCTTTTGATATGTAAAATTAAGGTAAGACAAACTGAACAAACTTCAGCCAAATCTTCTGAGTACGAATTTTAGAAGCTTGGACTAGCAGAGCTATTCCATTTCTATGTCAGCGGAAAGTGGGTTTAGGGATTTAAATCAGAGCATGTTTTGTTGTAATTGGAAGCACTTGGGAGTCTGGTCACATGTCCTCAGGCTGTGTGCTTTATAGTTCAGCTGAGAGTTCTGAACAATCTGTGACTATTCAGTTCTGCTGATTGCAAAAATTCAGCAGAGCTGAATGTCTACAGTTATGTGGTTCTGCATATTTATTTGTTGCATAAATGGAAAAAGTTCCATTTGGTATGTGACACTCATGTTGTTAAACCATGTTGGATTATAGAAATTAAACTATATGAATATATATAGTAAATAATTATAATATAGTGTGTGTGTGTGTGTGTATATGTGTCCATTATCCATATCCATTTTTCCAAAAATCGAATTAACTTGTTAATCTTAAAAAAGCTAGACTAGAATTTAAGCAGTCCATTATTTGATGAAAGTAAATCTCATTTATTACATTCTGACAAATTTAAGGCCTGATATACAATTAGAGTAAAGAATGTGTGTTTCCTGACTCAGTGACATTGTTTATCAATCGGTATGAATAATTCACAGGGTGTAATGCATCTCGGCACATTCATCTTTTAAATAGCTGTGATTTCTTTTAGAGACTAGTGATGCGGTATATCTACCCTTGATTTAATACTGGCCAGCAGGCTAGAATGTACAATGTTTTTGTAATGCAGTCTGTTAAGGCAACAAATTTAGTGAGGCAGTTTTCCTACTGGGCCCCTTTAAAATTGCGGCTCTTGTTTTTAATCTTATTTTTTTGATGAAGAAGAGTTTGGCCAGATAACATAATTATCTGGCCAAATGAAAACAAGGAAAATGTCATTTGAAACAACTTCATTCCTTCAGTCCCTAAATAAGTATTGCATTATTTTGCTTGTGTTTTGTAAGCCCTTGCATGGCCCATTTCAGAGACAGACCCACAATTACCCGCCTACCATGAGTAAACAAAACACCATCTGTGTCTCAGTTTTACCAGTGGTATGGTGATATCACCTTGACAATGTGTTCTGTGCCAGCCAGCCCAGTTTAACTGTCATGGGCTTGATCCCTTATCTCCCACTGGTAAACAATCAAGCAGTCAGCCCAGGCACTCAGAACCACTCATGCTCTGTTTAACTGCAATCAGATATGACAGTAGTGGGGAGAAAATGTCTTTTTACTGGGTGCCACAGTGGGCATTTTAGGATGTTGTAAATTACTTCTAGAACAACCTTTCCTACAGAAGAACAGTGCTAGTCATGAAAGCACAAATAAAAAATGCATAATTAAAAAAAAAAAGTATAGGAAATGTAATTAGTGCTTGGCCGTGCAAAAATTGGTGTCACCAGTTCTAGGGTTGTGGTTGACAGGGTATTGCTATATGGTTGCTAAGGTGTTTCTAGTATTTGTTATTTGGTTGCTGGTGCATCGCAAGGTGGTTACCTACTGGGTAAAATCAAAAAACCCCCACCCTCACATCACAAATAGTGAGGGACTAGGTAGCAATAAAAACAGTGATTTTAACCTAGCATCAATGAAACTAAATGGATATCTTTATGTTTTTTTTATTATATATATTTACTGGTTTGGTCTTTCATACCTCTCACCTCAGGATACCCATTAGAATTCCAACATGCATCTCCTGAAGCAGCATAAAAGAAAACGTATGCAATTGCAGGTGTTATCATTTCGTGCTGCTTTCCCTCAGGTCCTTCACGAGCCCTTGATTGATGAGGACCCAGTATTTATTACCACATGTACAGAGAGAGAGCTGAGGAAGAGGAAGAAGAGAAAGTTCAGCCTGTGGGTGCGACAGTGCAGCTCCACTGGTTTCATCTGTCAGGTGACTTCACACATGCTTCTGCAGGGGAGGAGCAGAAGGATGTTTGCTGATGGCCCACAAATGCATTAACTGGTCCAGCAAGTTAGGTCATATTATGCTAATGAGAGTGAAAACAAAAAGTTGTTATGCTTAGACTTGAGTTTGCTGCTGCTATTGTAGATCTTTAATGATGACCCTGATATTTACATTTAGTTGATGAAAACATTTCACCATTCAACACAAAGTTATGAAATATTTGAGATGTCTTTTAAAAAGGGGATAAATCAAAGTACATTACCAGATGGAATCAATGAAGTATAATGTTGGAGTTAACCAAGCATGGAAAGTCCAGACCACTTAACATAATTACACTCCTCTCTTGGTTTGTGCCTATAAAAGAAGTATCTGCTGTATGCCAAGAAGTGGGCCAGTCAGATATTGAATTTAATTGTCCTATATTTTGTGCTATTTGGTAAATTGTTAGAAGCATTTTTAATGGAGGGATAAATAAAAAATAGAATGCTCAATTAAATATTGGTGATTTTAAATGCTGTTAAATATTAATGCTATTAATTTTGCAATTAATCTTTGAACCCTCTGGCTTTCCTCCTTATCAGATCTATGTCCATCTAAAGGAAGGTCCAGGTCCAGATGGATTGGACACACTGAAGAATAAACCTCAGCTTCACAGTCTGGTGGCCAAGCAGCTCTGTCAGAACCTGTCTGGCCGTAATGCAATCATCTTCACTGGACCAAGCATCACAAGCCTAAACTTGTATCAGGAATTTGAGAAACAAGGTAGGTGCAGCAGTGCATCTTGCACCTCGACTCTACAGCACCATAGCAAAATAAATGATGTTTTGTGAGCTGTGAGCATGCAGTCTGAACTGAATACAATGTGATAAACTTATGCAGTCTGAACTGAATACAATGTGATAAAATCATGCAGTCTGAATCGAATACAATGTGATAAACTCATGCAGTCAATTGAATAGATATGATAAAACACTTAAAATACAAATACAATTAATATACACTTTTGCAGTTTCTTGCTTACAAAAACATTAATATTAAAACAAAATTATGTTCACCAAATAAGATTTTTAAAAATAGTATAGTACATATGCACACACACACACACCGGTAGGTCCCCACTGCGTCGCCAGTGTAAAAACATTCTTTAAAAAACCTGTTATGTAGTAACTTGCTGTGAGGTACTTCTGCGTATGTTAGTGCCTTGCATCTTTATCTGTTCTAATTCTCTCCCATTTTCCTTCTGTCTAATCTTCTCTGATTCCCCATCTGATGTTCCTCATCCCCTGCAGATTTTAATTACACACTGACAGCATCCTGTGGCAAGCAAAAAATGGGCAGAGTAAAAGGAAGTTGACCTTGATTTCTCTCAGCAAAAGCATGTTTTATTCTCATAGTCTATGAATGCCTCCAGCAGGCAGCAAGGACTGAATACAGGGTTAAAGAGAGAGTTCACCCAAAATTGTACAGTACATGAGTAAATGGCAGATCATTTACTTGATCCTCATATTGTTTCAAACCTGTATGACTTTGATTTATTATTCTGTGGAACATAAAAAGTGATGTTACATAGATTGTTAATGGTTGATAGCCTCTGTCGCCATTCATTTTCATTGTGTGGGGGAAAAAACAATGATTGTAAGTGGTGTTATGGAATTTAACTTTCTGTCTTTTTGTGCCCCATTGAAAAAAAACAATCATACACAAATTGATTCTCTAAAAAATAGTTGTCTGTTATGTTCTTGGTCATTCAGGTCACCTTTGAATATAGGCTACAGCAGAAGTTTGTAAATTAACATCTTACAATAGTGCAATTAGACATTTTTAACACAGTCATTATCCTGGAAGTGACTTCCAGCCATTTGTGAATCTAAAATACTGTTAAATGGTGAGGAATCACCACAATCTTTGAGGAGAGATTAATCACTCAGCTCTCCTGTGCTTCCTGCTGAGAGGATGAATATGAGCAATCAGATCTCATTCAGATGGGCTGCAGTGCCTGGCAGAGCTGTGAAGACATTTGCTCACAGCTTTGCAGATCACAAATGCAGTTCAGCCTTGGCATCTATAGATATAGTGAGAAAAGAGGCCCCGCCCACCCATGAGGGTATACAAATCTTGGTTTCTATAGTTACCTTTCGTTCCCATGATAAAAATTCAAGAGAAATATTCTTTAAATTGTGCCTTAAAAAGGTCCCAAATGTTGTGTGTGGATTTTGCATTTCATCTAATGCAAAAAATCCAGAAATGATTGTTTTTTACCAGCCAATTAAACATAAGAAGCGAAAAGCAGACTGCTTTGATTATAAGCATTTAGCAACAAAATCATAAGAGATGTGCATGAGTTGGTAACTATGGTAACTATGAATTTGTTTTTTCCACACTCTGTTATATTCATGTTCATTGTTTAACATATCCAAAATATAATGGTTCTCATATATGAACAGTAACTGTGCTATACAGTGAATACTGAAGGGTCATATATTTCAGGGGGAAATATTCATTCTCGGTCTGTTTCAGAGATGGAGTCATTATTTCAGCTGGATTATATAATAATCAGTTTGTCTTCCTCTCTCCTGCAGAGATCTACTGCTGCGGGCTGCTGAGCAGCAGAAAGAGTGATTGCACAGGTCTTCCTCAGTCTATGCTGATTAATACAGAGACCCCACAGCAACGGGGCCAGTCTCACATTAAGATGAAAGGCAATATGTCCATAATCAACTGGTACAACAAAGGCAACTTCAGGTTCCTCACTAATGCCTACTCTCCTACCAAAGAAGGTAAGAGGGAAAACAATGAGGATTGATAGTTCACAGTACCGTCAGTTTAAAATAAAAGGAAGAATGCATGCAATGTTACAGTGGTGGAAAAATAATGGATAAATGCAGTGCAAACTACAAATGACAGTACTGAATGAAACATACAGCATGTACACAATGCCTAGAGAACATTTTAAATGTCACAGGCTGAGCTGAGATTGGTTTTACTCTGATGGATTAAATGGATATCAGGCACATCATAGGACTATGACAGCCAAAGTCTCATCTTATCACACTTCACTTGCCTTTGATATGCCTTGATGAGTTCTGACAGCAGCTAGTCATGAGAAGCACCGGTGCTGATAGTGGCATTTTTATTACACTGTGTTGTTAAGTGCAGTGATGCGTCAATTTAATCACACATCTTTATTTTTGTCTGTCTGGTACAAATAGATTTGTGCTTCCTCTCTTTAATCCTATTCATTAACTCTGCTGTGATAATAATAAAAATAAGATAAAAATAAGAAAAAAATAAAAATAAGAAGCAAAACAATCAAAAAGCAAATATACATTATGCATGAAAGACCACTGGTAATAATGCTATTTGTTTAAATTTGATATTTTATGATAATGTTATTCTTTTTTCATTATGAATTGCAATGTTGGTGAAGTGAGGTTTAAATTTTAATTCGTTTTATTTATTTTTTTATTTCATGCCATAACAATGTTTCTTTTTGTGACTATAAACATGATAACTTGGAACTTGAGCTCCTGGTTTATGAGGCCAGGCACAAGAGATATGAAATGAAAATGTATGTATCTCAGTCCCTGTAATCAGAAATAATCGCTTTGTATAGCAAATGCTTCTTCATTCTTCACCATTTCCTCTTTGAGAGCTGATGTGGCTTTTGATTAATGGGGGCTATAAAATTCCATTGAAAACTCAATGCTGATATTGCTGTTAAAGTACTGCCAAGTCTTCTGAACATAACCTGAACTGAAGCCCTTATCCCAGCGGTATTCAGTCTCAGAGTTCAGACACTGCGTAAGTCCTTAGTCTATAAATAACTTTGCAATGCTTTTCCCTAAAGTCGTCAAGACTCAATACACCACATTTTAATTTTCAGAGTACTTCAGTTTTTGCCAACAATGCCACACTGCTCTGAAAGAACACAGCGTACTGTAACACACAGTAAATTAATGATGAACAAAACAGTTGGTAGTTAAAGGGATAATTCACCCAAAATTGGAAATTCTTGAAACTTATATACATATTCTTACACTCTTTAAAAAAAGATGTTAAAGGGGTTCTTCATAGCGATGCCATTAAAAAGAACCAATGGTTCCCTAAAGAACCTTTCAGTTTAAAAAAGAAAGAATAATTTATTTCTTATTTTATACAATCTATAGGAAACTTTATTTCCCACAAGAAACCTTTTGTGCAACAGCGAGGTTCTGTGGATGTTAAAGATTCTGGAACCATACAACATGGAACCCAACCCTTTATGGAACCTGACAAAGAACCTTTTTAGAAACCTTCATTTTTATGAGTGTATATTTTGTAGGCTAAAATATTAGGAGGTTAATAATGGTCCAGATCATTTCAGACCATTTCACTTACATTTGTTATTCATTATAATTACATTTGACTTATTAACAGTAAATGACTATGTAAGTGACTAAATACAAACACTTCACAAACAGTGTTTGTGGCCAGACTGAGTGATTTAATGGTACTTTTATCTTGAATTCCATAATCGCCTGATCCATGTCCTCAATATGGCAGAAGGTAATGTGTATTTTTCCCCTCTGTTGCTAAGATACTCCACCACCTACTCCAGTACATAACCTGCATTACATATGAGTGAGGTGCACTTCCTCACTTAACATTAGTCAAATGTTAAATGTATGTTCACCATGAGTGGCATTTGTGCTGTGGGTGTTTTAGGGGTGATCATTAAGAGGAAGAGTGGAGAAATCCCTTGTCCTCTTGCTGTGGAGGCGTTTGCTGCACACCTGAGTTACATCTGCAAATATGATGATAAGTACAGCAAGTAAGTTATGCATTAAATCTGTTTAAGAATAAACCCTTAGGATGCATATAACTTTTTGCAACTACCGTACATATAACATTTTAGTTAATGCACTTCAGTCTACATTTATTGGACCTCAGTCATGAGATATAATATGATATGAATTGATTTTTTATAGGACAGTTGTACACATTTATGCAGAAACTTGTTCTGCACGTTTTATAAATGAGGCAGAAATTTCCAACTTTTCAAACTTAATCCTTATCTTAATTCTTTCAACATTCAGTTGCTTTCTCAACACTGGGAAAATGAATGGCCAGAAATAGTTATCTTTTTCCATCCAGGTACTTTATTTTCCACAAGCCCAATAAGACGTGGCAGCAGGTGTTTTGGCTGACCATCAGCATTGCCATCAACAATGCTTATATCCTTTACAAGATGTCAGATGCCTATCACGTGAAGCGTTACAGCCGGGCTCAGTTCGGTGAAAGGCTGGTCAAGGAGCTGCTGGACATGGACGACTGCTCACCCACTCAGTGAAGGGTCACGTGCTGTCTCCAACACAAAACACTCATAATAATACTAACACGGACATATTCAACTTACACATACTCACATTGTGCACTTCAGGGTCGTGTTAACTGAGCAACCCTATATGTAATAAATATAAAATGATGTGCCAAGTCTGGTTGGGATGTTTCAAATTCACATTTAAGACCCTGTTTGGCTGTAACAAGTCTGCCTGGATCTCAAAAGATCATTGTACTGTATATAAGTCACTACACAGTCTCTGTAACACTTGCTGCATGAGAAACACAAAGATCGTGCCCTTTGTAGATGTGCAATGATTTTTATCAATAGAGTTCCAGTGGTAGTGTTAATGTAGTTTTGAACCCTGAGGTACAATGTTTTGTGAACTATCTCCGTTTGTGAACAGCATATCCAACATTCAGCACTGACAATATATATACACTGTATATATTTGGTGATTGAGGGGTTTTATCAACAAAACAAGAATGTAATGCAATTCATTAGTTAGGTAATGTTAGAAAGGATTTCCCAAATATCTGGGCATTTTTCTATTTTATATCACTTAATATTTATTATCTTTCACTTTTTTAACCAGGCTACAACATTAGCGATTTAAACACTGCTGCAGAAATTGTACAATGATGCCACACAGATGGTGATAAACTACTATGCTTTCCCAATACGTTTTGCACTTGTGGCTGATACCTGGATTTGCTGGATTCACTCAATTAAGATTTGCAGATTTACACAATTTACATTGATCCAAGATTAGATTACCAATAGATTACCATTTGTCTTTGGCACCAGTAAGGGCCACATAATACATTACCTCATTTCGGCCATTCATTATTAGCATGTTCATATATGGGCAGCAAAAAGCTCTGTGAAAAAAAGGCTCTGTTTACATGTGCGATGTGAATCTATTATAGTTTTAAATTGAGTCTAAAACATTAAACATTTACTTTAAAAAAAAGGCCCGATATGGTATACCAAAAAAATGTAAATATGATTTCTAATAATTAATTTATATATTTTGATATTTGTGTGATTTAATCATCTGGTTAAAAGGGAGGATTGTATTTGAGAATTCAAAAAAAATGATAAACTGAATGTCTCCATGTAATAGGAAAGATTGTATGAGCTCTTTCATTTTGCCAGATCAGTCTGAAATTATCTTTGTTGCTCTGCTGTAACTGTAGTAATGGCATGTTACAATCCCAGCTGGTTACTTGTGGCATAATTTGTCCTTTCAAAGAACCAATCCACATTAATTCAATAGGATTTCATTGATTATTTCCCTCAGGTAATAAATCTAATCAGAAATTCCCCCTCTTTATCACTGTGCTGTATTCAAACTGGATAATAACCACTGTTAGGGACAGATGTACAATTGGAAATTAATTTGTGTCACAGACGTTTGGGAAATAGACCCACAATGGATGTCATTATACATTTTGCTTTTTATCAACTGTTTACACTTAATTGTGTGTTCATTCTGTCTTTGTGGGGATGCTGAGAAACCCTGAACTCTAACAAACCAATTAGCATGAACTTCACCTAGAGACCATGCGTTGAATCTTCAGTCTTTACAACTTTGTACGTCTACTGTGTAAAGTCAGCTGCAGTGATACCATTGAAAGGATATGTATGCCATATTTTATACCTGCATCTTTTGTTTGTAATCAAGACAATGTTTTATCTGTCCTGATATATGCTTTTTTGAGAGATAACATGCAGGTATGCTCTGTTAAAAATGTGATATGTTATAAACCCTGTCCTCATAACATTTCATGTCATTGTAGTTTAGATTAATTTTACAAAAATATTACATAGTCAGCAGTCTAACACTTCAGGCCAATAACTGCCACGTGTGCTTATCTAATGTAAGCAGGCTTTTTAGATTGTCTAGATTTTAGATTGATCCATCTGCACTATAGCGATTCCTTTAATCAGGTGTGCAATCCAGAATAAAGCTGATGAACATTAGTGCTGGTGGTATTTGGTTTAAACTGTCTGACCCTTACATGACCTTATCTTGGGTGACCTCAGGGTTTTGTAACTACAAGGTCCACTGTAGTACAAAAGACAATATATTGTAGGTGCAGGTTTGGGTGCTATGAACATCTCTGCCAAGAACATAATCCAGAAACCAGTGAAAATGGCCAAGACAGAAATTAATGACCGTTTTTACTGGTGCAGTGAATGAGGAAATAACCTATCCAATAATTAAAGCTTCTGCACAGGCCGCTATAACATTATCCTTTAGGGCCAGCTTTGTATGGCATAATAGCAGGTAATCAAAACTGACCTTTTAATAATAGAAAACAGCTATGACAACCTTAGAGTCTGTGAATACTCATTTACTGGACCAAAAGTCCTCAGTACCTAGTACACTTAACAGGAACTAGTGTTGGACATGTATCTATTTATGTATGAATGTTGTGAATGTGCTGTGTCTTGCTGTATAATGCTTATTGTAACTTCATATGTCTTCATTGCGAAAGCTGAAACTGAATATAGGGTGTGTGAAGGGTATCTGTCAATCAGTGTGTGAGCTGTTATTTTTATCCCTTTGCTCTGTGTCCAGCTACCAAACTGACGTGTACTCCAGCCACCTGCCTCTGAGTTTACACCAATTTGCACACTAATAAATGTTTATACATATTTTTCTGCACTACTTGATTGCAACTTTCTACAAGCAGATTGTGTAGATATCACAATATATACAGAATTCTGTTTATTGGCTGGTGTGACCAGTGATATATTAATTATAGCCTTGGTCAGCATTACGGTTCAATTATTCAGTTACACGACATTGAATATTCCAACACACTTTTCCCTGTTAATATTCCAGTTTTTCCAATATTGCAGTACTCATAAATAAATTTACAACTAAACAATTTACAAAGGTTTTGTGATAGTTAATGCATTATCATAAACCATTTTACACGATTATTCTTGTTTTCTAAATACACTATTGTGCACACTGGTTTTGTATATAAATTTTATTTAAGTTAATTATTTTCAGTCATTCAAACTTTTGCAATATCTATAAAACAATGAACAAATACAAGCGCTGTACACTTGACCAAATCACTATAACTGCAACTGAATGAGTGTAAATGTACATGCATGGACATACATACTGTATATACACACATATACACTATAACAACCGTTGACCCCATGCTGTTTCTCAATGTTTCTATGTAACACTGAGATTTTCCAAATGATGGCAGGGTCACAAGTCCTTCATTTACTGAAAATTAAACTGTCCTAACCTTGAGGAGGCATGTTTCAATGTTTCAATCAAACAGCAAATGACGTTGGCACACTGTGCTATGTAAACATTTATTCCAATTCAGTTTTGCGGTTGGCCATCGCATATTGCTCCTAATTTGGCTGCGTTTTCAGAGTCATTAATCCTAACTTTACAGCACTGTACAAATACTATCATCTTGTTGATAAAGGTGAGCAGCACAAGCCATCCCATTTCACTGGCTCCTCCTTTTACACCAGTGATGTGATTCAAAACAGCAATGTGCTAGTGGACATGAGACCATCTGACTACAAGAACCCTGAAGACTACAAACACAGACCCTAAAATACAGTTTGGTTGACGTGATTTCTGAACAGATTCACTGTGGATGTCACTGCATCAGAAAAATTAAGACTGAATCTTCCCCATATTTTAGTTGCCATCTTCTAAACCACTAATGGGGAACTGTAATATTTGAAAATACAGGGTGTTGTAGACGAATCAAACATATATAAGACAGAGATTAACATAACATTTACTACTGATACATGAGAAAGGCTGACCAAAGGATAGTCAGAGGCTCACTTAGTCTTGATTTCCTACCCTACAATAAGTTAGTCTGAATGCTACGACGTTATCCCAGGTAAGGTATACTAGTAAGACCCGTCAATGGATTAAATTATTTGATTTCACATGTGATGGGCTTTCTTGTTCATTAGATTTACAGTAGCACTAGTTCTCTTGAGATTAACCAGTGACAACTGAAGTACCATGATAATTTGCAATCTTTGTATGGGAAAGCAAACATTTTAGGGGCATGACCACATGGTATTGATAGAAAATACAGAGAGACAGACAAGACACACATAATCCCATTCTTTCTCTCCTTTGTGTGACCAGATGTGTCAGATGGTTCTTTTTGTAAAGCACACTTTGAAAGCTGCTTAGCAACACAAAATTGCCTCCTATTTCTTTACAGTATCATAGATAACAAAGGCAGTAACTTTCAACCATAAAAAGAAGGAAAAAAATGCTCAAGTAATGACATTGTGCCACATTTGGCCAGTTACTAAATGGATCATGATTAATCTTAAGAATAAAACCACCAGGACTGTAAGGACAGTTCATGACAGACAGATTATTTCATGCTCCCATGTAATTCCTGAATGATCCAGAACCCCATATGCCTGCAGACGTATCAAAGAGATGGGGAAAAAAGTGAAAACGATTTAAACCCAAAGACAGGAGCAACATTTTAGACCTGCACATATTTGCTTGGAGTTACCAGGTTACCTTGATTTCACATAATACACTTTGCAAAGAAAACAGATAAAGGCTATTTAGAACAAAAAATAACAAGTGAACAAAAATGACTTAGAAGCACATGTTTGTGTTTAAAGACAAGTACAAACACTGAATTGTTAGCAGCCAGTGCTACAGTATGTGAATCCAACAGTCATGTTCTGTACAATGCCTCAGACCTCCTTTAGAACACACCAGGGCCCCATAGAGGAAGCAGGTTGAATCTTTACACATTGCACCTTTAACAGAAAGACTGACAATTTTATAGAAACTATGAAAAAACAAAAAATGGTCTCTTTCCAGCTTCTTTTGTGTGCACACTGTATATTGAAAACACAAGGCTGTCAAAGTCCTCCAAAATTAAAGTGTGTCTGTGACAGTGTACACAACAAATGAGTCCTCCAATCCCAAGACCCCACAAATCAAATCAAGCCAAACTAAAACTGTCTTCACTTATAAATCCAGTCAGGTTGGGAGTCTCCATAAAACATGTAAATTACATTCAACAACACTGGTAATGTGACTTGAAAAATAAAAAGATGGGCATCAACTCCGTCGTAAAAACGTGTTGTAATTCATTAAATTCAAGAAAACAAGACTCAAAATAGCAAAAACATAGGAAAGGTGAAAGTAAATCCTTTTCATTTGCAATGGAAACAGGATGAAAAAAAAAAAATCAATTAAGTTTAAACACTTAGATTCACTTTCCAAAACCTGGACAAAAGATGAAACAGTGAGGTATATAGTTAGATGGAGCTCATCATCATCAACTTGTGTGTGTTTGATTTCGGTTTGTGTCTGATTTCAGTGCCCTGTGGCCCTTAAAGACCAGAGTGGCCACGATGTAGCGGCCCTGAGTCTGGACAGCAATATCTCTGAGGGGCGAGTTCAAGCCCAGCGTGGGCTGTCCGAGGGCGAGAAGGGGAGGGCTGGAATTGCTGGCAGTGGACTAGGGTTGAAGGTTGAGCGTGAACTTCCACTGCTGGGTCAGTGAGGGGCTGCACACCTCCACCGTGAGGCCGCCATTCCTCGCACTGCGGCTGTCCAAGCATAGATTGCTGCCCACGTGTCGCAGTCTGGAGTTGTTGTCGATCTGCTCCCATTTCTGCAATGGAAATTTAATGATGTTCAAAATTTCGGCAGCAGACTCCTCCAATCCACCCCCTCCCGTGTCATACGCAGCATGCTCACCTGTCTGCTGTCATTCTCCCTGCATCCCTGCAGTTTGATTTGTGAGCCAGCAGTACGATCAACCACTGTCAGACACAGGTCCATGTGTTTTACTGACTTATCTTTAGTTAGAGCCCATTCCTGTGCAGAACAGAGTGATGATCAGCAGGGAACATATACAGTATATACAGCACACTAATACAGTATATACCATATATACATCACACTAATACAGTATATACAGCACAGTAATACAGTATATATTGTATGAAAAACCATTTTCTCAGATGTATCAGGGTAGTTCACATGAAATGCTTTTAAGAAGTGCTTGTACTAGTAGTATTCCAATAAAACTCTACAAATAGATACACATTTGTAAATGTATAAATGTCATCGCAGATGCTAAAAGCATGATAAAAGCTTGTCCAGAAACTACTGTGCGTCCTTCACCAATGTCACTCACCCACCACAAGTGAACTAACCCAAACTCACTGCCATGTGTGCATCATCACCAGTGCTGTCCCATCACACATAAGACACACATATTCAGTACCTGAGCTCTGAATGGTACCTGATTGCCCCCTGCGTTGTGACACTCGTACACCCCCACCACACCATCAGCAAAGTGCCCCAGTGTATCCAGACAGTTCTGGCCCTGCTGTAGTGCTCCAAAGGCTATGTCCTGATGATCCGGTACCCTGAACCAGACATGAAAACAATCAATATCAAGGTAATGCATTTTATTAATGAAACAGTCTTTGAAGTTTTGAGATGCATGTTAATATACCAAGTGTACGCAGCAATCTGATTCGGCTGACCACTTGTGATCAGATCATCTGAGGTAATGCCAGGTTTAAACAGGGCCAAACAGAATAAAACAGAAATTTGGATTATGCTCAGATCGGACACTTACCGTAGCTCAGGGTAAACATGCTCAAGGTACCATTTAAATGGTTTGCAGCCCAACCTCTTCTTCATTTCCAGCCTGCTTTGAATGCTGGGAAAATAAGTCATTAGTCGTTAATAAGTCATTAGTCACACAAAAAAAAAAACCTGTGGAGAAATTGTGACTGTTGTGGAAAAATGTTAAACAGGTGCAACAGCAACAGGTTGGAGTTTCAACCAGATACTGGTGCTGAATCATTCACAATATCATATGTATTAACATGGTATCAACGGCTGCGGTTATTAGTACCACGGTTATTGTCAATTACCCGGTATATTGTGACATCCCTAGTAGTATGTCTGTTTAATGGTATTCAAAAACAAAGATGGACACATACTTACTTGCCATAGGGCACATTACGGGCTGATGGTACAGCAGCATAGTAGAAATTCTTAAAATCGTCCATCCAAACCTCTGCTGCTCGCCTGGTGTTTCTGCAAAGAGCACAAAGTAATTTATGTTAATACTGATAACAAAACCGACCAGCATTTCATTATTCCAGAGTCTAATTACAACACTAATGGACCTTCTGCAGATTGCCAGCTGACGGGTCTCTGGCTACAGCTGCAGAGCTCCTTTTATCCACTGGGTGGAGCAAGTGAACCACACTATACTAAAGGTTCTTTTAATTTCAACAAACTCTACACAAGACAGCTAACAAATTTGTCTAAATTTAGACTGCTTAATGTTCATTGAACATAAGGGTCTTATTACTTTATTAAAATGGGAGAAACATCAACATAAGCCATTTAGAAAATGTGCTACAGTAAATTTACAATGTTTCACAGTTTTTTAGGAGCAGTTTACCCATTTTACATTTCAAGTTTCAACACATGGCTCTTTCATTGTATATCGATATATATATATATATATATGGGTTTGCCTTTAATAAAATACCTAACTAACAAAACAAAAATAGTTCATATACATTTTATTATATATATATATAGATTTCAACATGCTCATTACATAAGGGAATTGTCAGTACATTGTTTGGGATAGTAGATACCTTGCAAACACAGTTCCGCTGCCCCCTGGAAAAGTGTACGGATGCTGTTTTCTGAAGACATGACCCACGCGACTGCATGGAATAATCTCCAGACTCCCTCCACACTGCCAGACGCGGAACGAGATCTCTGAGAACAACAACAGCAGACAGGTTTATCAACACATACACACCAACAACCACTTCAGATCTGCCAAAATGCAGGAGTTCGGAAAACACAACAAAATGCCAAAACTCGTAATTGCATACATGCAATTTCCAGAAAAAACAAAAAGCACTACAAACAACACAACAATCATGTCATAAACAGATGGTGCACCAGCTCTATAAAACACCCTAGTTCATTTAAACCTCAAATAAACACACATGTAAAATAAGTCATTTCCAGTCTAAAGGCATCATTTCTGGAATCCTCGTCACCTTTTCCACACCATCATAGCTGAGAAAAGTGCAGCGTTTGTGGAATGAATCAGAACCTTTTCTCAGAACCCATCATGAATTAGACAAACAGCCAGAATCTGAAAATCTCACTTTACCTTTATAGTCTTATACTGCAGATTCAATACTATTCTACTCAAGTTTCTTAGATAATGATATACAAAAGCAACAATTGTACTGTTCTGACCTGAACTGACCATGATATGAGCACATTAAGTTTTGGCTGAGTAAGGTATTAGCATATGATCTATTGATAGAAGTATCATGATGTCATATCAGTTGCTTTATACAGTAGCTTGCACTTAAGCCACACTTAAAACGATCAATTTCATTGCAGTCAAATAAAACTAATTTAGTGTTTTTAATTAACTAGGCATTTACAAACAAATGACACTACAGTACACATGTTCTAAGGTCATTTAGTGGCTGCTGGGAAGACCTCCTGGAAGTTTTTAAATCATATTTACAACAAGATGCAAGTTCATAAATCAATTTTAGCAGGGAAAAATAACACTATGAACAAGTTCATATTACTTTAAAGACAACAATTGTTGCCAGTACAACAAGACAGAGCTTGTTAGGTATATTACTGATTATCTATTTATTTCTATTCATGTATTATGCTGTATACATACCACTTGGTTTGACGCTTTTTGTTATTCATTGCTATGACATTCAGACACTTTGCCACTGTAAATAGGCACTTATTAACACAACTAGTGACAGACAAATTGGTAAACCAATATATCAGCTGTGGCTTCAGACAGTCCTCATTGACTTCTCCCACTTAAGCTGAAAAGGAAAGCATTAAACAGCTCAGCAGATGTAACACTGGGCAGTGAGAGAAATAACATCTCTACTCACCGAGATTCTCACCCCCCCACACATCCATCATCATGTCGTATTTCCCCAGCTCCTCAAAGTAGTTCTTGTCCATTACAAAAAGACCTCCAGCAATCATTGGTGTCCTAAACAAAAACAACATCCCACAAATAGATTAGAAATAAATTATTTGAAATATTAAAAGATGAAATTACACTAAAATATTAGATTGGCATTTATGATTATAAATCAGCATTTATGATTAAGTAAATGCTATGCAAAGCACAAATCAAAGTTTAAATTGTGCAGTTATCACCATTATTGTGCTCCCACTGCTGCTGATGTGTTTGGCTTCAATGGCCATTTGCCACTTAATAAAATCTGGTGCTCATTGCACTCTGCGATGTTGTGATCTGACACAGCCTCATAAACAAAGTCATTAAGCAACACTGGACTCATTAAAAGAGGCGGCGGAGTGCTGTGTCATGAGGACTTCTGCACTGCACATTCCCAAGTGCCGCTAGCAGGAGAACCTGCATTGTTTATTATCTTAATGTACTTTTAATGTACTTGCAGCGCAGTGATTGAAATTTCACATCACGGCAACGCACCGTCCATGCAATCTCCCATTTGGTTCAGTTTACTTCCTTTTTCTTTCTCCCCCTTTCAGTTGTTAATTATACACTTTGAGTCACTTCCCTGAGGCAAGACCATTTACAAGCAAACAGGCAAGCACGTGGGTTCCTCGAAAAAGCTTGTTGTTTAACTACTACAAGAACTTCAGGAAATTGTTTTGCTCTGTTAACAAAGCTGAAATAATTAGCAGTTTCATCATCTGTGGGCAGATTTTATGTGCATATAAAGAAAGTTGCTTGAATTGGTTTCCTATGCAATGCTTTAAAGTATGACAAGGCAAACATTAGAAAATAAACAGCTCGAAACATTCTAGAATATTGCTTGCAAGGCAACAAAAGATGTGTTACAGTTTTGTTATTGAAAGTAACTGGGCAGCCTCGCTTATTACTTTTCTACTAATGATCTGTATAACCACAGATGACTGATAAAGACAAATCACATTCATTCAGTATGCAAATATGACATTGACATCATCAGCATGTGACAGTGCAAGCCAATGGGATCATATAAAATGGATAAAATGATCTTTTCCTACTTTAAAGATGCAAAGCATTTGAAACTTTTGAGATATTTGAGATATTTAGAGAAAGAGACAGTCCTTACTTGATGGGAGCAATGGGGTTTCCCTGTCGTGCCCGTCTTTGTTCCAAAGTCATGTAGTCCCACTTAAAAACTAGATTCCAATCAAAACCTGGAGAAAGATTGGACAAGTCTGATTTTAAACCTAGGTTAAATAAATACACAGCCATGTGTCAGGAAAAGAATTAAGGGAGCATATTGATAATACTGCATTGGCAAAGACTACCATATTACAGCAGCATGCACCATGTATTTTGCATACGTATCGAATACCAGAATCACCAACTACATTGCCGAAATGTAGTAGATGAAAATGATACGTTATATAACATATGTTATAAGAAAGTGTTTGCTTTGTAAGCACTGCAAATAAAAAAATGTATTTCAAAGAATTTAACTAGACTTACTGAGCTTATATCAAAAATGTAACATTCTAATGTTTAAAATGCTTGGAAATTTAAATGGCAGTAGTATGTGAAACAAACCACAACGTATACAGTATATACTATGCAGGAGGCAGTAAAGCATTGCGCTGGTATTGCATTCTGAACACAGCCTGAGAAAATGCCAGATGAAGGCCATTACAGTACAGCAAGAAGACACATCATATGTCATAGCAAAGTATCTGAATTCTGGTTAACTAGCAGACAGAGCTCTCATTCAACCAGTATGTGCTGGAAAAGAGACAATATAAATAAGATATTTATAACCCATGCTGTTTAATAAAATAGAGTGGTACCAAGAGGGAAATATCTATTTCCTGTAGACTATATCCAGAGAGCATATACATTTAAAGCTATTCCGCTCAGTGATAGAGTCATTATTCCCAAACCTTCAGACAAAAATCAGTCAAATGATTTCTGCTGAAAAAAGAAATGTTCTCTTTTCAAGAGTCACTGATGTTCACTCACTCTTTTTACATACTGCTGCATTTACTGATTCTTTCTGATGCACTTCAAGCTCAAATATGCATTTAAACAAGGGCTTTCAATCAATTCAAATTATTATTTATTAGAATCACTTAAATACAAGACATGCCAATTACAGTAATTAGATCAATATTTACTGAGAAAAGATGTTAATTTACAAGCTTTGAAATGAAGACATTATTGTGTCAGGAGTATATCATTGAAAAGACAAAACAAGGCTTAAATTCTCTCTCTCTCTCTCTCTCTCTCTCTCTCTCTCTCTCACATTATATCTGATGAAGATGATTTACCTCCTTTAAGATCTGCAGATGCTCCAACATACTGGAAATTGTCCATGTTAATGACATCTATGATGGGTGAGACAACCCGAGTCTTATCCTGTGGAAAGAATATAAGCAGTTATCTAAACTGGGCAGTTTAATGACTACAATACAGCATATTTATGATAAAGCATATACCAATGTACCACAAAGCTGTACAGTATGTTAGGCAATAAGTTATTTAAAAAGATCACTATATGGTACAAAAAGGAACGTTAAAGACAGGATCATAAAATGCTTAGCTTGCTACTGCCAGCCTCTCCGAAATTGCCTACCCTACCTTTAAAATGAAAGTCCCGGCATATACCGTTCAAGGAATTAAGAAAATGTCCACATAACTACTGTGACAAATCAGGAATCAGAAAATCCACAAGTAATACATATGAAAATCTTAGTAAAGGGACATGTGATAATACCCAAGAAAAAACAGACAATCACCTCTGTGCTGCTTGCTGTTAAGAATTCAGAAGCAGTATTTACAATCATACTACTTACAAACTAATTTTTCATTTCTCATCAGGGCAACTCTAGGACACCCTGACTAATTAAATCAACCTAACTATATACTCACCTAAAAATTAAACAGACAATACACACAAATATAAAAGTTTGGTCATCATTTAATTACTCATGTCATTCCAAAACCCACTGACTCGAAACCCTAGTAAAAGTTACCCATCAAAATGTCCAAGCTGCTTTTATGATACAGTGACATAAATGGGGACTACAGCCACCCCTAGTCCCCATCCACTTTCATTGAATGGAAAAAGCAGCTTCGGTATTCAGCTACATTACCAAATGTGCTTTTGTGTTCCATGGAGGAAAGAAATTTAAATGTGTTTGAAATGTCACAAATGTGGAGTAAATTATGACAAAATATTTTTTTAGGGGGGGTAGGGGGGTGTTAAATAATCCTTTAACATTAAAATATAAAGTCAGTCCATAAACTGAGGGGAAAAAGTGATAATGACGTAATGGCCAATATACTTCATGTGAGCTCATGAAACCTAAGGCTGGCCAAATACCAGCATCTTTTCATCACCTTTTACAATATAAACTCCAGGAAATAAACTGCATTTTCCAAGTTTATACCTATAATAAGGGCCATAGACCACACATGTTTTTTGTTAAGGCAGTTCTGGTACTGTATAAATCTGGAAATAATGAACCTTATAATGACTAAGTGGTTGCAACAAGTGAAAAAGTGGTTAATGTCAGCATAAAGCATTAATGACAGACTCAGTACAAGTTTAGCTCTTGCCCAGTTCTTCTCTTATAGTTTGCCAGCATTTTTTGAGACCAAATTGAAAATGTAAACCTGCAATTAAAACCCTGACAAAACATAATAAATGAAAACAAAATATGCTGCATTACATCTAGGTCATTAATCAAATTTGTACAAAAGATCAGATTTTCTTGCATCCACTGAACCAAACAAGATGTTGTTTGGAACATTTTCAGAACATGCTGGAATAACATGGATCATCAGGTTCTGCACAAACTTGTGGTGTCCATGCCAGCTCGAGTGCATGCTGGCATTAAAAGAAGGAGATACCAAGTAAGACATTCTTCATTAAAATTGTAATGTGATAGCAGTAAATAAATGGAAAAATCTGCATTAAATGAGAAAAATGCAAAATAGACACATTTGCTAGTCACAGTTACGAACCCAATTTTACATTCTGTGTAAGCAGGGCAATGTTTAATGCATGTTTGATATAAACATCATTATGAACTGTTCTGAAGAATTAGGGGTCACAAACTTCACAATCAGATTATCATCTTATCTGGGTCACTCAACTGGAAATGAAGACATCTCACAATATAAATGAGGTTATGAAACCTCTGACTAATTTATGCCTGCAATTTCAACTTTCGCTTATTTATACAGTACTGCTGCTTCCTTTTATCTTACTGCACATTAAGTCATAAGCCTTGAGTGGACATCAAACACAGTAATTGCATGTGCCTAAGGACGTAACTATAAGCAAATGTGCCTTTAAGGTCAGTTGAAAGATAAGTATGCACTAGTAAGCAAGTATAAACTTATGATCCTGAACCAGACCGGATCTACATATTTGTCAACGGGTGTGTTTGCTTGCATTCGACACACCCGTGCAAACACACTCCGAGGTCTTATCTGTGCTATCTACATGTTAAACCAACACATTTGAACCAACAAATTGCTTTTTTCTTTGTGGCTTGTTTGAGAATCATTGGCGACGGCAGCAGGGCTGGATGCAAACAGGTCTGACGACGGGCTGCTGCAAGTAAAGTTTGTGCTTTGAGAAAGTCTTGCTAAAGGAAACACTTAAACTTTTCATTAGTGCTTCCGTTTTAACATTTTGGCCTGATGTTGGCAACTGCAGTGAGCTGTTAAACGTCCACTGCTGTAATAAGCATGCTTGATTACAGACTCCAAAACAGGAATAATTTGCTAAATCTGTAAACTGTAAGACAGAGATTTTGTGCTTGTTGGTGAGTGTGTGTGTCAGAGAAGGAAGCAAAGAGACAGAAAGAGAAAAACATAACTGACCTCAGCAACCCTCTCCAGCAGGGGCTCCAACCAGTGTTCATTACACTCGCAGTGGCTGTCAAGGAAGGTCAGTACACTGGCTGTGGCTGCATCCGCCCCTCTGACACGGGATCGCATCAAGCCTGAGATTAAACACACACACCGGCTGAGCCCAAAGCGCTGATCTATCACAGAAGCAATCTTAAAAAGAATCCAAACCTGTAAGGCTGTTTTTATACCAAAGATGACAAACAGAGATAAGGAATATCTAAGCTACTCGCTTACATATAATGAAAGCATTTGGTGACCAGGGGCTGTCAAGCATCAAAAATAACAAGAAATAAATAAACACCATAAAAGTAGTCCTTGTTGCTTGTGTCATGAAGCAGCTTTGGGTGTGAGGAAAATCGTTATGCATTAAAACTCATCAATATTCACATTTGTTCCTTCACAACGGGTTACGAGACATGCGAGAAGCTATGACCTTTCACATGAGTGATGTTAAATCATGTGTGCCACATTTAAATGTCCCACATGTACTGTGAATACTGTACATGTGAATGTAAATGAGATTTGAAAAACTTTCAGTGAAAAATGACTTCAATTTCTGTCCAATTTTCTACAGAAATCATATGGCGTCAAAAGAGCTAGAACACTATGGGTCACACTGTGCCATTTTTCATTACTGGAGCTAGACAACCCCTGATCATTCACTTTCACTGTCGAAAAGAGGAGTGTGAGCAAGAGAACAAAGTTTCATTTTTACATTTACATTGCACTTTTATTAAGGAACACATTTCTACCAGAATATGCATTCCCTGGGAATCAAACCCACAACCTTTGCGCTGTTAACGCATTTTTTACCTATTATTTTAATTGCATATGTATTCTGATCTAACATTTAAAAATCTGTACAAAAAAGTCTCTTGAAAAACTGTCAAACTATTCATAAGAATTTATAAGCAATAAGAAACAAACAATAACTACTGACCAATCTGCCTCCTTACATCATCGCAAAAAATGACATGACCTGTATGAGTACTAGTGTGCTATTTTATTCTGATGCTTAGTAATGGCTTGTAATGAAGTCTAATCCTCATGCAATATGAGCTTTATCAGGGACTGAAGTAAACTTTGACTTTAACTTAATTCTTTTTTCCTCACCATAAAGCAATTTTTTGCTGAAAAAAGAAGTCTGAAAGCACATACGTGGAGCTTGCTTAGTTTAGGTCACAATTAAGACAACACACAGTTGTAGTAATAATAAATGGTGACATTTTGGCTACGTCACCACCGTTTTGGCATTTTAGTGCATTGTAGTATGTATGTATGTATGTATGCATGCATGTGTAATATGTATGCATGCATGTGTAATGTGTATATGCATGTATATATGCGAGAACAACAAATGTTAAGAAATGGTGTGCGTTTTTGGAGTGTTTAACAGCAAATTGTATGTTTTTTTTTCTGGCAACTTTGACTGTATCCTGTTTCTCCTGTTTCATTGGTTTTGGTATGGTCTACTGAACTGCTGGTACTGTGACAACACCTAAAGGCGATTTTAACGACTAAAACTAAAAACCCACTAGCCCTACCCCATTCCTAAAATACAAACTACCCAAGTGCTGTTTGGATTAATAGTTATAGTGATTCGGCTGTTGTGTAGTTATTGTGTTATTTATTTAAAACACTCACCCTCTCGTCGATCATTCCGTAAAACTCTGACTTTCTCGATTTTCCCAAGTAAGGCACCATCTTCAGCTGCAAAGATCACATCATCACATCAGCTCAGGTTACCAGACACCATCTCTAACATTTTATATGCTGCAGTCAATACACAAATGTAATACGCATTATAAAAACAAGGATGAATGACTAGAGGTCAGTTCTGGGAGAACATTGTATTGTCTCTTTTTGGCCATAAAGAAGAAAATGCACTGAGAGTAAGTGAAGTTCACTGCAGGAGACCATTATGAGGCATTTGGCCTTCAGGCCAAGGGCTCATATAGAGACAAGAAGGTATGAAACTACAATCTTGACACCTGAATAACACAGTGGGATGGGGGAGTCAGGAGCACAGCTGTTACCATGACGATGAAATGAAGAAACCAATGATGACACACTTTAAACAGTACCTTATCAAATTCCACTCACAGCTGGTTTGTTATGCTATTTGGATGTGATTCATAGTGACAAAGGAACTGATAAGAAAGTGTGCTTGGCAAAACCAAGTAACCTAACGCAAGACTCTTTGGGATAAAACACTGATGACATGCAACATGAGCAAGGTAAAAGAAAAAGAGGAAAGATCAGGGGGACTTACAGTTGTCACTGTAGTCGTCCACCAAGATGATCTCTTTGACCAGATGGGGTGGACTTTTCTTCAGTACACTGTGGGCAAGGAAAGAGAGGCAGTTATATGGCTGTGAATATAGAGAAGTGTAACTCATAATATCTCCATTAGACTCCATTAACATGTTAGCGTGATGTGAATCGTCCCACCTGACCACAGTTCGCAGTAGGGCTGAACGGGCTTCATTATGGAAGGTAATCACCACACTGGACGCAGGAAGATCTGTTCTCCACTGTTTGTGACGACAGCTAAGCGAGGAGGAAAAGAACAAAACATTAAGACATATGAAGGCTAAACCAGGTAAACCAGTTACATTGTTGTTATATTATGTTTCAATGCACTGGATTTCATATGCTGCAAATCAAACTTACACAGCAATTAGCTGGGAGATTAAACTGGTAAAGAAATTCCCATAAATTCTAAACTATGGATGGATCCAAGCTACATCTTGGAACCAGAATACAACAGTAGCCCATCTATAAGGGCCACTCCCAAGTGTCTAAGCAACCACCTAAAAACTACCTACAATACTAACAATGCTTTTGCATGGTCAAGCATGTTCTTACAAATGTACATTTTCATCAGAAAATCTAAAAACTTCCCTCCACTGCCCTCCATCAACCCCCTGCCACAGCACCAAATAGACTTCTTCAGAAAATGTAAAACTCAAGTTCAGATTGATACAATTCCAAACTAAATGAGAACCTTTCGATGTCAGTTACATTTGTTTTGATGTCAGTTACATCATTTTGATGTCAGTTACATTTGTATTGAAAACAGCACGCAGTCAAAGGAAGCACAGGAGAATGCAGTGAAAACTCATTCTCGGGCTGCTACACCTGAACGAAGTCTCGTACCCTCAGAGAAGCTCAGAGCAGCTCAGCACACATTTATTTAATGCTGCTCTGAGGCTGAGATTGACATGAGGTCATGCATGCTTAAACTCTCTAGATGTCCGTCTCCAAACACGCACACCTTTACACTATCAAGGTTTCAAGCACATGCACACTGTTTATATCCTGAAGGTTTTAATTTGACAGTCATGTGGATAATCCCCTGGATTTCTAGCACCTCTCTTTGAAGAGCACACAAAGCTTCTGCGCTGATGTCATCGATTTTATGGCCACTGGAATGCCCGGCAGCGAGATCACGGTTGATGACTGCTGCACTACTGTCAGAAAACAGATCAGGATGGAATACTCACCATCAGAGACTGGATGAGTCAAACCCGTCACTGTACTGTATCGTTTACTCATCCACATGCCATTGCAAAAGTATGACTTTTTTGATTTTGTGTCCATATAATAAAAGTCAATGGGTGCCACTGTTGTTTGGCTACCAGTGTAATTCAAAACATCATCTTGTGTTCCTCTGAAGCATGAAAGGTCATACAGCTTTGGGATGAGGGTGAGTAAATGATAACATGAGGGTGGGTAAATGATAAAATAATTTTTTCTGGGGGGTAGTAATAGATCATCATGACAGTCAACTAGTTTGAAAAAGTTCTTTAAAGGGAGTGAATTAAGACTAACAATCTAATGATTATTATGTCTAATAGCTAAAGCACAGCATGCTGTCACCACTATTACTGAAAAGAAAAATGATGCACCAATCACAACACAGAACAACTGTTAATATATGATGTCACAGCAGCTTAAATATCATAGTACTGCAAACACTGTAAAATGATTTAAACCACACATGGCATGTGCTTTGTTGACACTCTTGGGTACTCTAACCGTTTAAGTGAGTCATAATGCTATGCCATTGTAATAAATTCACCAAACTAGATTTTCATTCAGGTATCTCCTTATTTTAATACATTACTGCAATGTCACCTTAAGGGCCAGTACACATTTCAAGCACTGGTTGCTGGAGGTCTGGAGAGAAGTATCTGTGCAGTAGGTCATTAATAGAATGGGTGCTTTGACTAGAAGACAAATGTTTTTAGAGCATATCCCCACTGGAACACTTCCCTTCACTGGCCTCCCAACCTTCCAGCACAGCACCGTACATATAAACACTCATATACTCCCACTGTTACAGCTCTAGTCTATGGTTATAGATAGACAGGTCAATACCTACAGATAGATAGAAATGTTTGATGTCACTGTGCGCTGACTGCATGATGTTTGTACTGTTGTTTGGATCCTTCTATGCAGAATATGCAAATTTATGTAAATCTTAACCATATTTGACCAGTGAATGTATTAATGTAAGCAAGGAAATCCAATTTTTATCAATAAATAATGTCTGGAATACAATCGATTGATTTAGTATATTGTAATTAATTTAATTGACTGTCCTAAAAGACACATGCATAAAGATACTATTCATTCATTGATTGGCAAGCAGGTCAGGGTCTTTATTTAAAGCAGTGTGGTCTGGACAGCAGACCTGGGCGACAGACTCAGTGAGAGAACCGTCCTCGCCAAAAACATTTCCATTAATACATGTGGCCTGCTGCCATCCGGGGCAACAAAACAGAAGCAGAGGCTCCCAAGAGTAAACAAAGAGCATGTGTTTCTTATTACCAGCCTGGGTAAATCTTCTACAAAGGCATTTAGGACCAAAATTCAGTTAAAGTGCTTGATACCCTCAGCTCTGGGTAAATATTTAACAGAAGTTAATGGTGCAGAAATCTAAAGAGAAATTCTATAAGACAAAATACAAAAGACTGTCATTCTAACAAACAAACAAACAAACACTAATGTTCTGACCTTTAAAAAGGCCCCATGGCAGTTTTGAACAAGATTTCTCCTGTCCTTATGTGTGTTCAGTGATGAACGTGACTGTTGGGTTGGGATTGGAAATACTGGTGAAAGGGCAGTGATAAGATGACTTACAACAGTGATAATGCCATTTGCAGCATCAGCATGTCTCCAGGAGGAAACTGACATATGGGATTTGTTCAGACCTACAGCAAAAATCTGCTATCTTTGGTTCCGTTAAGAGCTTTCAAATGTGCATGTCATGTAGATGGAACAACGTGAAATAACAGACTAGTGTTTCCTGATGTACTAAATACTATAGCAGGAAACAGTGTAGTCTTGTTCCTGAATGAATCACACAAGACAGTTCATTTTAGTAAATTACAAACACTTATGAATCAGTCAGCCGAATTCCTTGTGGTACTCTTGGGGGTCTATTCAGACATACAATGAGACTTTTCTGTCTGCTCTCCTCTACACTGCTGATGGGTTAGATCTAAAGCCTGAACACGTATCAGAGAACACAAAAATTCACTGATTTTGAGTCACAAGGTCGTAAACAAAAAAAAGTTTGCAAAAGCAACGTTGCATCACAACAGTCACGATTTATATTCACACACTTTTATCCCAAGTGTCTTACAGTGCTTTAAGGTATATATTTCATCAGTATACAGTCCCTGGGAATTGAACCCAGGACCTTGGTGTTGCAAACATCATGCTCTACATCTACAGAAACAATACTCTGGAACTCTAGAGGCTTTGCTTTTGGAAATACAAAATGCTGTATTTCTGCTTGTTTTGTAAAGTGACCCAGCTCATTCAAAAAGCCCAAAATGAACCTTACATATTCCTGACTGTTATACACTCCATCTGAGATTTTTGTTTTGCACAAATCTGTATATAATATATTCAGCAGTAAATATAAATATTCCATATAAATTGGCTGCAAATATAAGTACTAATTAAAACTGACTTATGATGTTCACAAAGGATTTGACGATTGATGTTTCGAAAAGATGGTGACTATTACGAAAACAATAGCAAATGACAAATGAAAGCTACACCAACATGCCTTTTACTGTATTACCATGGCTGTTTCTCAGAGCATTGCAAAGCATGTTTTAAAACATACAAAATTCTGACTAATATAGTATGTTATTATAAGCATACACAACACTGTAGCATCGGTTGCTTGATGATAATGAAAGGTACACTAAATGGTCTTTTTGGAAATGGAATTAAACTTAAAAAATTAAAACATGCTTTATTTTACACATCACTGCTGATTTTGGATAATTCTTTGTTCTACCTAAATACTGGACAATTCTGCCCACGCAGCAAATTAGCAAATGCAACATTTTTATCCATAATCCACTTTTGTAATGGACACCCAGTATTTTGTAAATCTGGATCTCTTAGTTGCTCCCCTTCATGTCATTTATTTAGTAGTGTCTTGTGTGTAGTAGTCATACAACCATAGGTAAATGTTTTCTTATGTGGCTTCATGTGAGTCGATGACTTCATGACTGCTCTGGCAGAACTGTGTGATTTTCCCAAAAGCAAGGCAGATACAGTCCAATGCACACAGTGGCGCTTCTGCAGGAATAAAGGTCTACACTCAGATGGTTTAGAACAATTTTGAAAATGGCAGGTTGGAAAAGGTCATGTTTAAAAGTGTGATGAAAGAAATGATCAACCGATATCCAGAAATGCGATCCGTTACAAGCTTATCGTTGCAAATATCAGCTAATGAGCTTATTGCAGCACCATAAATTAAAGGCAGGGCAGGCGTCTTTTCTAGAAAGATTTATTTTGTTATGCTGGTTGAAAGTTTCTTCACATCAAGTGGTATAAATAACTCTATATATCTTTTGTGGAAAGCACAGGAGAATAAAATGTTCATCCAATCATTGCTTTCTGTCTGAATGCAATGATAAGATGTCCAACTTGGCTGTCAAACTATGTATTTGCAAATTCCTGCGCATTGAGGAAGCATGACTTTTGAGATCGCTCTGAATGGAGGATGGGATCATATGCTAGTACGTTATTGCTAGCCTCTCCAAAATTGCCTTCTCTAAACTTAAAGCTCTGCTCACAGAATTACATAAATTTTCGGTTTAAAGATGAGTTGATGTCTGATATCCAAAAATTACATTTAAATATATAAAACAAAACAGAATATTTTTTAAATAAATATGTAAGTGTTTTTTTATTAAAATAAAACATTTTTAAATTGCTGAAGTTGTTTACCTTACAAAACTTCAGTGGGTTAAATACACAGGACATGCAGAAGTCCAGGAATTATGGGCCATCTATTTATGGTAACAAACATCCAAATAATAAATTAAAGTACTTTCTCATCACCAGGTGGGAAACGGATGCCTTGAGGACAGAAACTGTGAAGTGCCCAAGCAAGTCAAGGCACACGTATGTAAACAACACAGTCACGGCAACAATGAGCATTCCTTCCTGTCACCACCAATCACTGCACATCACAGCTTAAGCTTTGGTTTGTTTTCATTCAAGCTGTACATTTAACTATTTTTAAATGCTTTCTCATCAAGGGCCAAGCTAATCCCTCAGCATTGGGAGGGTAATTTCCTAAGAGGACAGCATCTCCTAAGCAGCCTGTTTATGTTAAAACAGAGAAGCGACAGCAGGGCTGACCTGCTCCTTGACAAGCCTTCCTGCATGTCAACAGTAAATCACTGAATTCTGGGAGCCAAACCCTACAGGGCAGACCTAACAGTGGAAACAATGAAGAGTGTGCGTAATTGCTAACTTAAACTATCTTGCATTTTTACTCTGCATGCTGGGCTCTTCAAAAACACCTGCAATAACTGGACATTTTTAGGGCTAATTGCACATTTTATGGGCATTGTGTAAACACAGGCAGTAACAGGCAACTGTGGTGAATGTTCTGACAACTATTAATCAGTGTTTCACTATAAACCCTTTTAATAGACCAATGAATGCCATGTTCACAAGTGTTATATCACCTAATATTGGCACATATAATTTCAACAACTAAATATGGTAAGCTTATAGCAACATGAGAAAACACATTTTTCTCAGAACTAAAGCTTTTTTGGCAACCATCAGCCTTAAAGAAATATGAGCAGTTACCTGTATTCTGTCTAACATCACAGTCCTAAAAAGGAGAGCCAATTCATCATAGCCCACAGCTAACTCATAGACAACTGCAGGCTGTGGGATCAATTTCTGTTCGTTTAAGCACTATGAAACCCCCATAGTCTTTACATCAGCCCAGTGAGATGAGAGAAACATGTCTCCTGTGAAGATGTTCCAAGTATTCCACATGTTCCAAATGTGGAATCTCTGAATCATGACAAAGGCAGTGATGTTCTCAGGAAATCATAACACATCAGTAACATGAGTGTTTGATGGAAACCTCATTTTCTCCTGTAATCAATACAGTCTCAACTAAGTGCAGCTTTAACGATGTTTCGTCCAGAGGACCAGATAACATTTCTGAGAATCTAAAGCATTTTGAAACTCAAGGATTAAGCCAGGTTTAGGCTGCACAATGAAAAACATGAAAAAAAAACTTTTTTTGTTTCCTGATGTTAACATAATGTTACTTAATAAATGAGTTTTAAATAACTATTTTGCCCCTTCATCACCCTTCAAGAGTTCATCTGACTCAGTGATGTCATCAGCCATCAATGATGAAATATGCTGCACTAACATACAGTTATATTCAACATTTAGTGTGTCAACAAACATTTGGTTTGTATTCACAGTATCAGAGAGTGTTGCGAGGCCAGTTTATCAGGGAACAAAAACACTCGTATTAGTGTTTTTAGCAAATATGATGGCCCATCACCTCGCGAGACCTCTTGGCTTCAACACAAGCGTGACTGATATGGCTCATGAGATTGAGAAGACCACTTACTGCACTTATGAGGCTAATCTCATTCTCTGTTTAAACTCCTCATTTACTGTCCACTTACACATTCACCGCCATGCTCACAGACATTACAGTGCACCTGATGATTCAGTATTGTGAATCCTAGGCATCTCTGACAAGCATTTAAGCCTTGAATACTAATGTTACTTCAACTCAGACGCAATCAGATACAGATGGATGAAGTTTTGCTGATGTTGAAGGAAGTTTGCTCATTTCTCCTTCTCACTGTGCTGAGTAAGACTTTCCCATCTCACTTTGTGATCAACTCAACCAATATTAATCTACAATACTGCATTAATTTCTGGTTATTATAATAAAGCACTGAAACTGCCGTTTCTCACATTCATCATCTGGTGTTAAAGAAATACACATACATAAAAAATACATTAGGCAATGGAGAACTTCATAATAGTAAACAAATATTGTTACAAAAATTGTGAAATGCCCTGAAATGTGTCATTTATGCGTCAACAAACAGAATTTCCATTGGCCTGACAAACAGAAAGTCTCGTCCCAAACTCATTCCATTGGTTGAGCCAATATTGCTATGTTGGGCTGGCTGGAATACACAAACAGAGCAATGTTTTGACAGCGCCACTGTTTATG
The DNA here is from genome assembly GCA_036877525.1 of Chromobotia macracanthus. Lineage (NCBI taxonomy): Eukaryota > Metazoa > Chordata > Actinopteri > Cypriniformes > Botiidae > Chromobotia > Chromobotia macracanthus. Next base: position 62,028 of record JAZGTH010000152.1, read on the forward strand.
CGTTTCTTGAGAATCTACAAATAGCTTATAGTTGTCTCTGCATATTAAGCTGAGTGAGGAGAATGTATTTTAACATCCAAAAAAATGACACTTTAGCTTTAAGGAAAAAGGTGAGGTTCATTACTAGAAAAAAGCTACTGCAATCTACTACAGAACCAAATGATGAATCGTTTTAATTAGACTTTGTAGTAATTAGAAATATGTCTTCACATAATATTCAGATATGTGAGGAACTGAAGAATAAGATGAAGGATCCAGCACTAAGAATAAAGGAGGCAGGGTCTTACTGGTCATGTCTTGTGTCTGGGATACTGCGGTCCATTCTGAGTTTGTCACTCTCGACCTGGTTGAACTTGTTGCGGGCGTAGGGATCCTGCCCCGGCCTCACTACAGTTGCACCCACGTACAGATCCTGATCAAAGTCCTGCCACCTAACCTTCCCTAAAAAATAACACAAATAAACCATTAAACACAGGACATCAGAGGACACTGGTCATGTGGTTCACAAATCATTCTTTTTAAAATAAAAACACTTTTTTTCTTCCAACTGCTGCATTTTAAGAAAAGACTGATTATTTAAGTGTGCTCACAAATCAAATACAGGACTGATTACTGTAATGTGGTTAGTCTTCCATCTGAACAACTCTGATCAAGACAAAAAGCCTCAAATGCACCATTATATTATAATATCACAGTTGCCAAAAGAAAAGTGAAAGTAGCTGGCTACAGCTCTCATTACAACCCAGGTGAATCTGCCAGGATGAACCTTTGCCAAATGATAATTTGAGGATATATGCCAAATTGAGACATTCCATCAATCTCTGCTTTAGATTTCCTAACCACAAGCTCAGCTCAAAGAAAATTGTTATTTTCTATTTTCATGTCAGTCACACTCCACAATGACATGGCAACTGTCGCTGCTAACAGACGGTTGTCATTGAGTTAAACAGCAGAGATGGCTGGGATGATACTTAGACCTCAGAAACATGTGGCAGAATTCGATTATGTTATCTATCATTACAAAAAGACTATAACCAATTAATCTAGCAGAGCTCTGGCAGATGTCTTCTGCATTATAATTAGGACAACCTGCTTGACAATTATATGCCTTTAATGTTAGCAATCCAGCAGAGCGCCAACATGAATTCAGAGGCCAAGACCGCTGTCAACAGAACTGTTAATGAACAAGGAATGCCCTTATTCTTCTCCTTATCCATCTCCAATGGCTTGCTGCTGTTACAAAACAACACTTTTATAATACACTCCTAAACCATGACGCCACTGAATTGCAAAGCATCAAATGTACCAAAAAGTGTCAGTCACATTGATTACAGCCTCAGCACACAATATAAATAAAGTTTCCCATCTGCGATGGCTGAGCCAGGGTGATTAGTAGGTCATCTCAGTCTTTCATGCTTATGTTAGACTGAATGTGCTTCAGGTCAGAAAGAAAACGCACAAAACCCTAAAGTATCAAAGTTTGGCATTTTCATCACAAACCCAACACTACTAGAAGCCCACGAGCACCCCACGAAAAACAATCTCTCCTTGCGAGGTGGATAGCTTGTCCCATGGCAGAAGACTGCAGGGGGCTGTCATCAGACTAATTAGCTGCTCATAGCAGAACAGAATGTCTCAGCGGTGACCTCCACACTTCACTTGACACTGCGAGATTTTAGACAGTGTTCTTTGACACTGCATGCACACACACACTCCATGAGCGAAAGACAGAATGCTAGCACTGCGGCTTTCTGGCCGAAAAGATGATCTATACCTTCATTTTACCCAGAGCAAGCACATACTCTAATGCTTTGTTGCAAAATTGAATATACATTTTACTGAAAAAAGATCTTCTGCATCCAACAAGTATCACTTGATTATTCTAGTTAAATACGCAGGATCATGATTTGTTAGAAACAATTTGTCAGAAGGATCTTCATCTATGTAGATGTAGAGCTGATGACTGACACTTAATTAAAAAGAAGTCCAAAGAATTCTGGTGACGCAAAAAACAAGCTATTTTTGCCACGGTTTTACTGCAAATTGCATATTTAATGAGATGTCTTCTTACCAAGTCGAAGAAATGCGACCCTATATTATGTTATTATATCCATATAAACAGTTTTCGTGCATAAATCACAAAAGGACACGTTTAGAGCAATGTCAAAGTGCCAGCAGCTGCAAAAATAGGAAACAGTTATGCTAAATATCTCATTTAGTCTCGTCATACTGGATATTTTTGACAGCCCAAAAAGGTCATCCAGGTTTGGTATGACGTGAGCTGATGACAATTTTTGGGTGATTATTTTTGGAAGACAAATTTTGGGTGACTATCCATTTAAACCAGTACTCCAATTATTACATGAGAGATCAACTCCAGTCTTGATTTATTGCTTGTGTAAATCTTCATGGTGACCTAAATTACAAGAATAACAAATAGAGACAGGGCTGACTGAGCCCAGGAGAACAACTACAAACCAAAAATATGTAATAACACAAATGCAAAATATTATCTGATATTTATAATAAATTTAAAAGAAAAGTTCTCTGAGGACCTCAGTTCCAAAGAGAACAAATGCCATAGAAACTAACTAGCTAAATAAATAATGCATCCACAACTCTAGTACAATACTGCTTTAAAAATGCAGGAAGTCTATAAAAGTCAGAGTGTTGATATCTAAGAAGACCAGCTTTACTGGATCAATGTACAGCTTAGCACATTTCCAAAAGAGATACATTATTATAAGGCGCATTGTCTCCACTTTTTAAATTGCATCACTCTTAAATCAATTTTGCATCTTTTTAAAAGCTTGAGGGATGTTGAGGAGGACATAACCTGAGATTATCTGCAGAAGAGGAAAAATGAGGCCCTGTTTTGTGCAAGTTGTTCATTAAACTCCATCTTTGGGGGTTTGCATGAGGACAATGCTTCATTATTCACTTGTGAAAGAAAAAGAAAAGCTGAATTATTAGATCAGGCTAATCCTGACCTGAGCTGATAATGCACATGGGTTTGTCAGGTTGGCACTTACCTGGAGGAAGAGTCTCTAGGCTGTGGGCTTTGTCATCTGCATTGCTGTGTGACTGAATTCTGTTTGAATTAATGCCACTCCAGTCATCCTGCCAAAAAGAGGAACAGACTCTGAGTATGAAGGCATATTGTGGTAAAAAAAAAATCAGCAGCTTCAGGGGGGACTGAACAAATTAGTGAAAGTAACTGGTACTAAGCAAGCAGTTACTTTAGTTGTACTATAGTAAGTCAGTGATGCTACATCATACTGCCTCTGCTACTATTGTATAAAAAAAATAATAATAGCAGCCTGGCTCTATTTTCTTTCTTTTACTTAATGCAAATTCCAAAAGGACAGAGAAAGAGATTTTTACCAAATTAAGTGGAAAAAAGTACAAGCCTTTAAAAAACCCTAATTTACTCTTTATTGAAATAAGCTAATTTTAATATAAGAAAGCCTATCGTTTTAGTCCTGTTGCTATAGTAACCACAGACCTCATGACCAGGAGCTCATGTTTTGTTGCATCCCTTTCTGCCTCGTGAGTTTGATCAAAACCATTTATTTTCTCTCAAAGCCAATCTTAGCAGCTGATATCAGAGGAACCTTAAATCAACTGAGGGGCAACAAAGAAATCTTTGTCCTTGTCAATCATTATAAAAACAAATTACAGAAATAATCTGCTTTCAAAGAATGGACTGAGGCGAGATAACTAAGCACAGCTGACAATGATGGATACAGTTAATGACTTCATTAATAAAACAAAACGACAGCGATTGTATTATGACCACATCTATTAGGACTAATTATTAAGATTAGTCTAATATAGTCAAAATACATTACTTCCAAAATAAAAAAAACAAAACAAAGGCTATCATGGTTAAGTCAGCCACAACAACAAACGTCATTCAATTTGTAATCCCAGAAAGTTTATTTAATTATTTTTGTATCTTCTTTTTTCAATTTAAACTGACACTTGAATATAGCTTACTTGAACATTTAAGCTGTCAGATTACTGAAAATAGCAGCATGCCACAGTTTTAATTTGATTATTAATTTATAATCCTTTAAATAGTTCATTCAGCAGCATTTTTTTTTACAATAAATCAATGTAATGATGTTGGTATGGACCACTGAAATGCTTGCACTGTGAAAGTCCTAAAGATTATATATAGAAGAAAATCTAAGCAGACACTATTACCAAACAAGGGCATACCACGGCCCCAAGCAAACAGAGAGCTGGTGAAGATTAGCCAATCTATAGGAGGCTTTGTCATCAGTAAAACAACCACTTCAACCTCCCTTAATAATAAACATCGGAAAATACGGGTATTCTGACAATCATGTCAAGGCCAAGAGCGAAAGTAACAAAAAACCCCTGACTAAAGAACACAACAACACCCAGAGCTAGTGGTAATTCAGAGGCAACCCTCTGCCAAAATCAGCAGTAAATAAATGCTCAGTCTGGATCAGCAGGACAGAATCTGCTAGCAGATCCACTTCCAAAGTCCTGGTTGACCAGCATCTGGTCCCCAACCCTAGGAAACCTGACTGTGAGGATCACAAACACAAATAGTGTACTGTTGAAAACGAACATTTTTGACCATTATATATACTGTTAGCACAACATTATTAAACATTTATTTATTTATTTGTTTGTTTATTTAATTCATCGTAAAAGGAAACAGCTGCAAATGAACAGCACTTAAAAGGCCCTCGGACACAGAACAGGACAAACCGATCGTCAAAATTCTCAGTGCCACTGACACAAATCAATAACATAAACCAGTAGTTTGAAAATAGTAAATGTATTCCTGGAACTACAATCAAAACTTAAACCAAAAGCAACAGTTCAAGAGAGAAGGGCCAGTGGAGAGAGAGAGAGAGAAAGAGAGAGAGAGAGAGAGAGAGAGAGAGAGAGAGAGAAAGAGAGAGAAGAGAGAGAGAGAGAGAGAGAGAAGAGAAAAAAAAAAAAAAAAAAAAAAAAAAAAAAAAAAAAGCCATTAAGAGAGAGAGAAAGAGAGAAGGCACAGGTGTGAGAGAATGCTGAACACAAGAAGTGTACAGCCAAGCTTCATGGAGCTCCCCCTCAGCAGCTGGTCTTCTTCTGTAGCCCCTGTCCCATTATGAGCTATTAGCAATGACATACTCCGATAATAAAGCTTACTTTGCAGAACTCAGGAATTTACAATGTAGCAGTGTACCAGTTTATGCTGTAGTGGGGTGTGAGGACTTATTTAAACCCTTGAAGGCTTTAGCAGACTACATGACTCTAGCTCATCACCCTACACACACACACAAGGCTATTAGTCTATTGTCTTCAGTGATGTTTCTGTGCACACTACAAAACTGATTGAAGTCTAGGTGCAACTACAAGATCATTTGTCATGAATGTAGATGCGGTAAAACTCGCTCACACAAAATCTTGCACCATAGCAACAGGAAAGTTTATAACAACCTAACAAATAGCTCCAAGGAAGAGCTTGCAGTCATTTCTGCACTGATTTGCATAGAAGCAGGAAAAATAGCTGAAAATTTAGGCAAACCCATGCTTGGGCAGTTGTACTGTAGGAAGCAGTTTAATGTGAATTGTTTCCCACCTCACTGTTGCATTGGCTGTTGCTAGTTTTTGGGCAGTCGCCAAGTCACAGACTAGTCGCCACCTTAAAACATAAAAAGCAACAAGCTAGAGTCATGTGGTGTGCACTTTGCACACTACAAATCCCACATTTGCTGTTGATATAACAACAGTAAAACAGCTTAACACCTGTATGATAACAGACAAAGTGTTAGAGCCTATTTTGTATTGCATTCATGGCTTTGGAGTCTGCCCCAAGGTAACAATTTTTTGTTAATTTTTCTTAATACTTGTGTAATACAACATCCAGAGAACTGGGCAGCAATCTGCTATGACAAGGTAAAAATGACATTTATTTTTAGAAATCAAAGAAAGAGAAACAACAAATATTTAGGAAGAAATGATGGAGAGGACAGTCAATGGGTTAGCAGTTTCTCATACCAGCAACCACCATCATGATCAGCTTCCAGGAATGTGTACAAGATTCAATTCACCTCAGCACAAAATAAAAGAACTATTTAATCCCTTCATTACTGTGTTCTACAGGGTGGAACAAATGAGTTTCCACAGTGCTGTTACAACAGGAGCAGCACATGCATACTCGCATATCCACAGTCGGGTGTCAAAATAAATCAAACATTTTTCATCATAGCTCAACATCATGCATTTTGACAAACTCATATGTGTGGGCTACACATTCACTAGGCACAAATGTTGCTTGCCACCTTTTAAAATAATCTCATTATGTCTACACTGATCTGCCAAAAAGAGAAAAGAGTAAAGCAACTAAGAGCCATCTTTCATTTACATGAAAATGTAATATATTTAGCAAGGGAATCCAATCAGTGCATTACTTCAGTTGCTGAACACTGGTGGATGACATTGACAGCGCAGATGCGGACAAATTTATCACACTTGTATCGGTTTGCTCTAGTGTGCCGTGCCAATCTTTCACTACAGCAGTCTCGATGTTCCGCCACGCTCAGTTTGGTTTCCTATGTGTTTGTACAGGACTCCGCAACATCACAAATTACAGTATGAACCATGTAGCCACATGAATCAGTGTGAATCAGTCTTGAATCAGTTTATACTGGAGCATTCAAAATGAACAAAGAAAAAATAGAGCTTATGTCGTATAAAGCAGACTCTGCAAATATTTACATGCTTTCATTTCATTTTTGTTTTAGCAATAGTACAACTGATGAATCCAATACATATCCGACTGCTTGAGCAATCCAGCAAAGTCTGAGCTCTAGACGTAAACTGTTGTTTTTGTGGCAAAGGAGTTTGTGTTGTTTTTTCCTATCCAGCTGTGCAGTTCCATCGTATGTCTGAGTCTGTGTGACTGAGCGTGATCAGACTGCCAGTTACCAGCTGACATTGTATGGCACTCAACTTCCCACAGATGGAATAACTCAAGGAGGGTTCAGCCTCACCTGTCTGTAGAGACAATTATTGAAGCCAGTCACACAGAAACCCACAGTCATGCTGGGCACTGGGGAATATAATTAGTTACAGCCTGGAATCTGACTCAATGCAGGTGAAACAGAGATTAATTAAAGATTCAATCTGATCAGAAATGAGAATCTTTCACAGATGACTTGACAGCTGAATGTAATTTGTTTAGCAGGTTTTTTTGTATCCAGAAAATCTCCAAGTTCTGGACAAGATTATGGAAAGGAAAAAGCATTGATAATAACAGATACTTGACCACAAGCCAGCATGATTTGCCTCAGCCTGACTAAAAATAAGTGTTATGTAAATCTTTATATCCTTTGAGGGTTTATGGCAGTATCTTTTACAATACACTGTGCGCATAGTGGGCACAGTGTCTATTTCGCAACAGACATTTTATAACATACCAGCCCAATGATCAGTGTATTGATTAACTTTTTAACCTGCTAAATAAACACATACCTAAAATTCTGTGAGTTTTTTAAAACCCATTAAAAGATTATGAAATTAGATTGAGATTTATTATGATTATTATGAGTTATTAAATTATTATGATATTATATTGTACAGAATTTTTTTTGAAAACAACTTGCAGCTTCACAAATTTTGTAAATACATACCTAAAAACCAAAGAGCAATTGTATAGATCAGAGATTAAAAATAGCATTAAACTACTTTGGAACTGCGATATGCTACATTTAGACTATATGCTAGAATGGTTTATTTAAGGCAATTGTTATAAAAGGCAGTGTAATATTACAAGTAATTTGACCTCACAGTCAATATCATGAAGGCAAGTGTTGAGATTGGCCTGCTTTTGACACAGAAACACTAGATTTATCCCTCAGTCAATAAACTGGACCCGGTCAATACCATAACCAGCCTGTTCCAAACACTCACACACACAGAAGTTTTAAGATTAGCTACATTACCTCATATGCCAAAGTAGGCTGTATTTCCTATATTTATGATTCTTTCACAGATCATCGACTCCTTGTCAGAGCCTGGTTGCTTCGTCCAAGTTATGCGCTGTTTTAATTATCTGTACATTAGGTGGTCTTTGGATCAGAATATGAAATTCTAACTTTTTTGGCACAGGACATGCTTTAATGTTTGTGGAAGCCAATCCAGCCCCTCTGCCTAAAAGTTGGCTGTGAGATGTAATGATTACATGGTACTGAATTTACAATATTAGAGTAGGTGTGGCAGCTCTAAAGACAATAAAGCGATAAGCTTGAGAAGGAGGTCCATCTACAAGCATATCCACATATGCAATTACATTACAGTTGAGATATAGTTGGAATGAAGGAACTAAAACAGTCAAATGTGTGACCAAAGCTTAACTGCACTTAGAGAAAAAAGTCACATTTATTTATGGTTATTTACTGCTAATAACAGGATGAATATGTATGGCAGTATAAAGTCAAACAGAGCTGAATGACCTTGTTTTCTCACTGCTTTTTATACTGACGGAATGAGGGAAAACCATTAGCATGTTGCCCATGGCTGGTATTACTAATAAAGAGCACCTGGCTAGAACACAGAGGCTTTAAAGAGTCAAATCGTCCGTTCTCTCATCCACAGACAGCTAATCAAGGCCAGCATTACAAAATTACTGCAATTACCTGCCAAGAAATCACACCAGAACTTTATTCTGCTCAGAGCTGCTCAGTTCCTGACCAATTCCTGTCAAGTGGGGCTAAACGAACACTCATTTCACAACACACAAAACCTACAAGCACATAAGACCCCAATTAAGTACCTAAAACGCCAGTGCTGATGTACACAAAACAGGTCTACCCAGAGCAATGCAGGCAATTTGTCTTGCTTAAGATTTAGAGTCACTCCACTTGCAGTCAACTGTGAGGTCACTTTAAAGTTCTGAAGACGAGAATGGCCAAATGTTAGTGAAAGAGAAAACCATCTCCAGCACAGCGGAACAATTAAGTGTTCTTCCAGAACCTCTGCTGATGTAAGCTGGAATTCTACAAGATTCCCAGGCTTGAATTATTAAATGTTACACACACATGCTGGTGCAAGCCAATAATTAAAGATTAAGTCGCTAACACAAATGTCATTGGTTCAGTCCTCAAGCAGTACTGGCTCAAAGCAGAACTGTGTTCCCAGTGCAGTTCTCATCGCACTTGTGCCCTTGAGCAAAGCAGTTAACTTCAGGTTCCTAAAGAGAGGCTCTCACAGCAGGCAGTCCACTGTAAGTCGATTTGGATGAGCAGCATTTGCTAAATGGCAACACCCTGCTCATTTGCAGTGTTGGTTTACTGCTCTTTAAAGGGCATCTGTGCAATAAAAGCAATCATACAGCCAAAAAGCTATGATGCAAAAGTTACGCTGTTGCACTGTGATGACTGCATAGTTTTACATTATATATAAATAACATCCGCAATAAATATGTGCAGATATAAAAAAAACTAATAATCTTTAGGTTGTCTGAACAACTAGTCAACAAACCAGTCTACAAGCCCTGTATAATTCAAGGTTCACCTGACACCTATAAAACATGTTTCTTAGGGGTCATACAGATATGGCACGCTCGTGTTTTCAAAAACACGTGGATGGAGTGCAACATAGTGCAAGGTTCTTGAGGTGCAAGTTGATGCTGGCATAAATAAAAAAAAAAAAAATATGCTGAAAACATTTGACTGCATGTTAACAAGCAGCCGTGCACTTTAAATGGAATACTTTTAAAGAAAAATCTTTTCAAAGCAAGGCCATATATGAATGCCAAAATGACGAACTCCATTTCATTTATCATTAGAGGACCTATTCCTTCTGCTATGGTTAAATTACAGAAAAATGCTACACAAAGCTGCCAGCAAACGTCAATCTGAGTGGGTTTCTGATGCATCAGCACCAGGCAGGGCTCACTGAAAACCAGCTGACAGCTTCTCTCTATTATATGACTGCAAACATGGGCATGCTTTAAAACACACTGCTTTCTGCATGGGTAATCTGCATGGATTACATGTGTATGTAGTTATTTCCTGAACCAGCATGAATTGAAAACTGAATCAAGTTGAAATGTGTAGAAAGCCAGAGATAAAATAAGAATCACTTTAACCTTTAAGAAGTCAATCTTACAGGCAGATTAACTACGTGGATCAAGACAGACTGAAGCTCAAGCTGTTCTTAAGGCTGCTGCTTATGGTCTTTACCTTACATGTATTAGTGAGTAGACAAGGTTGTTCTGTTATTAGAAACAGGTGAGTACAAAGTGTAGCAAAAGCTTCTGGGCTGCTATGTCGCTATCCAATCCAAAACCCAATAAAAATGAGAGAAACAAGCAAATAATAAATAAAACAATATATATCAGTTTCGAATGACTACAGAGATCCATATCTGTGCTATATAGAAATACAGTATATACATGTACATATGTACATATAAATGTAAGTCTAAGTATTTAGCATACACTTTTATCCAAAGCGATATTCCGTGCATTTAAGGTTCTGCACATTTGATCAATTTGTGTGTTCCCTGGGAATCATACTCATCACTTTGGCATTGCTAGTACCATGCTCAACCAGCTGAACTACAGGAACATAATCATCTTCAATATATATTGACCCACATATCAATATAATGGACCACACGGTTCCTCCTGATACCCCAACCAATAAACAACAAAGCCTCCAAGTATCTAGCTATGGACTATGGACAGCTATGACTATAGACAGGAAGGTGGTACACTAGTGGAATTATGGTCAATGTTTTATTGTAATCAATTTAGAATCAATAAAAAGTAATTGGCGGCTACAGCATATCCTCCACAATACCCTGCAGTCAGACACAGTCACGTTGTCTGTACTGGAGCACAACCAATAACTGAACTATTGCTGGCAGCAAACACTCTGACAACACTGTGCAAACAGATCAAGATTTATGAAGAAAAGTTTACACTGGCTCACAGAAACAAGAAGGTAATACAGCTGCAAATAGCAAGAGAGAAAATGAAATTTTCCCTTTTTAAAGTCATTTAACTCATTTTATAGTTACGCTAAAGTAATTAAAGATTATCCTAATTCACATTGAATGTAAATGCAATTAGCCTTCAATACCTTAGCAAAAATCTTCCAGCTAAATAAAATAACAATATTTAACTAGAGAAACATCTTCTAAAATAACATTCTAAATGAATAAGTTGCTTCATAACCTGTTGAGGAAGTTATATCCTGGCCTGGTGTATTCTTTCAGATAGCTATTTTTTATTTTTTCATTTATTTTATATTTTTTCATTTAATGATGACAAAAGTATTACCTTCCTGAATATCAGCCTGTCTCTTTAAATGCCCCAAGCTGAACATAACCATAAAGATTCTTTAAACACATTTCCTCTGTACGTAAATGTAGTGAAATCCAATCTGATATTCATTGCAAGGCATTTATGTTACAGACTGCTCTTCTCAGGTTAAACCAAACAGCCATGACTCCTCAGGGTCTTCTGCAAGCAGAGGAGCTTGGTAACCATGGTTACCAAGGCCTGACTAAAGGACATGCTCAATGAAAGCATCTACACAGTGTTATTCCATCAGACTGCCCACTGTTTCCAATTTCCCAATAAAACATCCAAGCGAGGTACCTGAGTCGGTAGAATGAGGCATGAACATTAACAGGTGACCTGACCATCACTCCCTGCGCACTCATCTTTAACTGCCCATGATGAAACATGAGACCGGGGGAGCTGGAGATGACAGGCTAGTCTGCATCATATATACAGCTCACTAGAAAAATGTACAAGCATATGCTAAATTTCTAAATCTAAAAGACTTGAAGTGACTCTAAATCAATCATCAATTTTAGTCCTGGATGCTGAGGGCTGTGCAAAAATGATATAACGTCATATAGGGAAGTCTATAATACCTGAAGAGAGCCATCCATCACCATTTACATTCATCTTAAAGTGGCAGGTGCTTGGCTAGCACACGGCACTCTGGAAGTCTGTGATTTTAAATCATCCATTTTCACTTGGGTGAACTCTGTGCTGCAGACAGGTTATTTTAAGCCAATCATGTGAGCTATAAATACCATGTGACTAACTACTCTGGAGCTGCAGGAAAATGACATTGCAAAAGTAAATAATATCATCATAATACATGACTACTATGAATGCCCATCCATACAGAAACCGGATGGTCCAGTTATGACATCCATCAGTAAGCTAATGGGCCCGTGTCAGCCAGGCAAACCATGATGCCTGGATAACATGTTTACAGTGCACAATACCTAGAACATTCCATTTGTCTTAAATTAGTGCCTCTGAGGAAAAAAGTCAAAAACTTTTTTTTTCCATTTTAAGCTTCAACTTACTGAGTCACTCCAATTTTTAGCTGAAATGACATGATGTTGATAAATGAGGAAGATGATGAAGGATAGGAAAGGAGTTTCTGAGCCAACAAAAAGTGCAATGTACTCAGTGAATAAATGCACAGGCTTCCCCCAGTTTAAAAGTCAGTTAACACATGCTTTAATAAACTCGGTCAAAGTGCACACCACAGCATTCACAAATGGCAACACAAGGCAGGATAACCGCTACAATTCATGGGGCCAGGACAACATCCATATGAAAGGGCCCCATCAAACTCAATGGCCATGCAGAGCTAAAGCCATACAGAGGACCTTAGTGAACCCATTTCAACGTGAAGCCCAGGACAATGTTCACATGTAACACGAGACAATTAAAAAAAAATAATAAATAAAATAAAATAAAAAAAACCACACTAATATTCAGAAAGTGTAAACAATCACCATCAATACACTGGCAACATCACATTCCTATGCAGGTCAGACACAGTAATACATGAATGCACTGGATAATATGTGACACACAGGCTAACACACAGCAAAACAGCATAAAACATTTATATTTCAAAACAGTAACCTGGCCTGCTATGGTTATTTTAACCATATAATGGCCCTAAGAGTAGGGCTAGTGTTGAGGTATTGCTCAACAATAAATTATGAAAAATTACTACTCGAAATGAACAATGATGCATTGTTGTCCTAAGTTCCAGGTACAAGTAATCATCTGTAACACATTTTATGTGCAACAATGCTGTTTAATGGCTTCAGTGAAGCTTGGCTTTATTTTTATGCGAAAATGGCGCAGTCATTTTTTCCAAAACATACCCCTGCAGTTCAGTGCAGGTGGGTCGTCTTTCACAAACATGCCACTACACTGCAAGTAAAATACCAGGCTGTGATGATAAATCCTTTAATAGTATGTTTTTATATTGTGCCTGTATAATGGAATGTGCTTTGCTCACAAAAAGGCCTTCAGCGTCAAAGAAAAGAGCTGCTGTTTTAGTGCAGCTGTGGCTATCATATGCCACTGTAGTTTCGACATGATCCAAAACTGAAGAAACAGAGAATGCAAATGTTCTGGATTCCAATTTTTATTCTCAGTCTGTTTTAAATTGTGGAGAACATACTATGGATGACTAACCCGTAGAAGCAGCTGAAGGTTTGTGGAGATAAACAAGTCTACAGTGTCAGACGAAGGGTAAAAACCTGCATGAAACAAACTGTGAGAAGTCACGGTGGCGTGCAAGGAGAGCAAAGGACATTCAATGAGACAATTGTGTAGCCTTGAGCCCTCCTGTGTGTTTGTCCAGAATCCAGGTCTCTGAGGTGTGAGGGGAAGTGCAGGTCTGACATGCACGGCTCCAACTGGCACAATCAGGTCACAGGTGGAGATAAGAAAAAACATCCAGCATAACGCAACACTTAGAATTTGGGCTTAAAGTAATACGCCATACTTTCTAAACATTACAATTTATTGCATTCCAGGAAATCAGCAGCATATTCTAAAAATACAAAAATGAAAACAATACCTTTGTATATTTGTGTTTCTGGAATTTATTGAAGAGATGACATACCCAACATAGAAAATTAATTTACTCCCCTCATGTTGTTCTAACAGGTGTGTTACTTTCTTACTTCCTTTTACGATCTTAAAAAAGTTCTTTAAAAAATCTTGTTGAATTACAAGCTGCTTTTTCAATACAATGAATAGAGTAAACAAAATGAAGTGAAGTGAATAGAGAGCAGAGACAGCTATGGTTACAATTTACTTTCATTGTATAGAGAAAAGAATCACCTAGACATTCTGCTAGATTACAAAATGTCTTGTGTTAGTTTTGGGTAAAATAACTCTCTCACATTTTGCTGATGGGGTAAAATGCAATAAAAAAAAGAAATAAAGGACTCTGATGCTGAAAAATTATTGACTGTCCCATTAGACCAAGACTTTTTCAGATGTCTGCACACAAGAAAAGCATCTAGTAATAGATGCTTCAGTCTGCTGGTTAAATTATAGCTTTGTTTCCCTAGCTGATTTCTGTTGTCTGTATGCCAGGGAGTTGACTGTTTTGTATTCATGCTAGGAGCTAAGCGTACACTGAGAATATTACATGCAGCCCTCATGCATCCCGGTGAGAATTCAGGAAACCTGGGGGGCTAGGTACAAAAATCTCTCATGAAAACAAGCTTAACTCGAGCCATAAGTGCTGACTAAAACCTCACAGGGCAGCTGATTATAATTACTATTCTTGAGAGGAAACCCAAGGATGTGTAATGACAGACTGGCCAGGCCACAAATTACCCTCACCAAAGTTCCCACAGTGCTGCTGAGTCTGCCGTGACACTCCTGGCAGCTGGCTTTCATGTTCTCACTTTTTGTATTCTTATTTTCTCTTTCTCTAAAGGATTTTACAAATCAAAACTGTATAAAACTTTAACCGAGAGAACAGCATGTCACGATGACACAATAAGGAGATGCTGTGGTACAGCTTTCCAGACTGGAAGCTGAGTTAGATGGCGTGTTGGACAGATCAACCACTGAATCACTAAATCATTTATTGTTCAGTCACAAGAATCACATTAATGCTCAAGATATAAAATCATTCCTCTCAGAAACATCTGTGCACCAAAGGCAGCCATCACAGAACACAAGCACGATGGGTTTGATAAAAGCGTCCTTGATGGAAAATTGGGAGCTGTAAACAACATGTGACAATGTACACTCAAAAAGTTATTCTTTGGCTGAACATCAGTCATGTTTAATTAAGGACAGCAGCTACACGTACTGGAAATCGGTTGTTTCGCATTAAATTCTAAAAAAAATAATTCTACTAAAATGACTGAACTGAGAACATCACAGTAAAATTACACAAACCCAGCTTACTCTCTTGCAGTGAACATCTAGTGTACATAAATACACTAAATGAAACATTTTCAATCCAGTGTAATTTATTGTCTTTGCCATAGGTGTGATTTGCATTGCACACAAACTTTGCACCTGAGCACAAGCTCCACTCTAAACACATGAAATGTACACTTAACTTCATCATTCACTTCCTACTATGTAGTTTCATGCAAAGCATGCTGGAAACTGGAAATGCCCTCCCCAGCGTCAGCAATGCTAAAGCCAATGAGAATTCAGGTAATGCAAATCAAGTTATTCATTATTTAAATGGAACACATGTTCAAAAATAGTTGCATTAGTTCATATTTAAATTAAGCACAATTTTTGTGAGCACACAGACTGAGGCAGGAATAAAAAAAGAAACAAAACAAGAGAGATACAAACAGAAAAGGAGAGACAAAGCGAGAGAAAAAAAGACTGGTGACAGATCCTGAACAATCCATTAGAGCTCAGAAAAGGAATTGTGAAAAGAACGCAGGTCAATGAGTTGGCCGTGTCACCAATACATCCTGTCTTAATTCTTATTGATTGTTTCTAAAAGGTCAAAAGACTTCATTACACATTTTAATTGCATAGTTGTCTCAACAACCCGTTTTCACAGAAATAAGTTATTAGCACAAATAGCCTTGAGTGGGTGAGTCCTACCAGTCACTATCATGTTAATAATGAAGGTGAAGGCCATCAAGCATGCAATCGGTAATGTCTTGCTAATGGCGAATTGGTCATTGCATTACACTGTAACTGACACAGCTGCAGCATCACACATAAGAGAGTTTTTGTAGTTACCAACACCACTGCAGAATGTGCATTTAGCAAGTCATGTGATTAATGTCCTCCCCCACATGTAAAATAACAGTTAGTTTGATATTATTTTTATTATAAATATATACACGTCTATGTTCACCACCCATACACATGACTTTATACTTTTTTAAAAGTACTAAAAGTTCAGTTCTTTGCAAACATTAAAGCTGCAATCCTTAACTTTATTTGGTTAGACATAAACAAAAATCAGTTATTGAACAAATACATAACAGATCAGTGTTCAAAACTGTCAGCTTACCTTACCCCAATTTGCAACTGTAAGCTTATAATATTGATTTATAATTTGAGCTGTCAGGTCAGATTTCCCAGAAAATGTCAGTTTGGCTTAATTTAACTTTACTTGTTGAGAAAAGTACATAGTGACCTTCAATTGTATGTTTCAAACAGAGATGGCACTAGAGAGGCAAAAGTTAAGGTTTGCAGCTTTAATAGGTAACAAAATCCTGAGTGCACCTAGAATCCAGATTGTTTGCATCAGTGTCCTTGCTGACAATTAGGTATACAAGTGGACAGAAATGTGCCAAGCCCTGTGTGATCCTTCAGATTGGATCATTCAGCCTGCAGGACACGATATGCCTGCTCACACAGTAAAAAGTCAGTCGTGTTTAATTAGTCTGTCTTTTCTTTGAATGGCAAACAGGTCCCTGGGGTAAGCAAAAAGAAACCCCTGCTACTGCTTCAGATGGCGGTGATGGCATGTGATAAGTTGCAGAAAAGACAGCAGTGCGCGAATGTACTTCAGGCAGGAAAGTGTGCAGTAATTTAATGTCACACCTCCAATTTCTCACCCATGACAAAGAGAATGCAGTCTGACAGCTGAAACATTTCTCTAGTATATCTAGTCAAACATACAAACAGCAGGGGATGAGACTGGCTGTTAATGGAGGAAAACACACACACACACACACACACACACACACACACACACACACACACACACACACACACACACACACACACACACACACACACACACACACACACACACACACACACACAAACACAGAAAGCCCGCATTAAAGCCCAATGATTTTAACAACCCCAACCTGCAAGAGGGGCAGGCGACCAGACGAAAACACACACACAACATTTAAACTCTCTGTTATGCTGTGGGCAAGGGCATGGCTTTAACAGACAGTAATGTCGAGTTACTGTATTACAGTAACTTTCCAGATCAAGGGCATATTCCAATAATAAATGTGCCCTTTTTAAAGTTCCAGATATATAAAGATACAAGATATACAATGCACAGGCAAGGCAGCAAAATAAATCCTGACAGGGTGACTGCACATTTTAATATATATATTAAAATAAGTTCCCTAGTTTTCAGTTGTAGGATGGTGCCAGTCAATCAGCTATTATAGTGTAGATAAGAAAAGGTAAAGATTATGGAGTGATGTGAGATACAAGAAAGAAGTACCGTACATTACCAAGAGTAATGGTAAGTTTTACAGTTTAGTGATGGTCGTACAAAAATAGCTGACCTCTTAATGTCACGACTGACCAATCAGAATAAAGTGTTTGAGAAAGTAATGTAAAAAAAATGCAATACACCATTTTAGTATTGGCTTAACAGAGCTGACGCTTGCCAATAGAGAGTGGAAATGTTTGAGTGCAGTGGCGCCAGTGCAGAAAAGGATAAAACATGTTGCTTGCTTTTGTCTCATTCTAGTTAACTCGGTTTTTAGATTAAAGGATGATTACCTCATTCACTACAAAAAGGGGTACCTACTTTCCAAGCCTTCGGGATGGGGAAACTAAAAGGCTAAAAATACACTATTCCCATACATGGAAAACGTTTGAAGGTTCTTTGATGCGTTTCTCAATTTTCTGCAAAAAAAGCACATATCCTGCGGTTTTCTATTGCACACGAGCACTGCTTCTTATTCTGATAATGCAATATAAAATAAAGCTTAACCTGTAACTCATGCATGCATATCCTGCAAAGTCCAAAATACCCATAATCCTCCCTGTCTGTGATAAAAGCCTACTTCACAATTTACCATTTCTGGACAGACATTTAAAACCTATGACTCAAGGTAGTACAATTGTAGGACAAGCTGAAACATGAGGTAGAATGCAGACAGTATGGACATGACTGCTGCTGTGTGTCAATGTTGCCAGTAAACAAATGTGTTAACGTACCACAGCAGTACAGTGATAAAGACACCAAACTAAAGAAATAAAGCACATTTCTCTATGGCAGTTGCTAAATGATGATGCATTTTAAAGGTCAGATATATGGTTGTGAGTTTAGCAGTCTGAATTGCTAGAAGTCTGATTGCTTGTCTTGAGTTATCAAGCAATTCAGATAAATGGAGAGAGTTCTATCTGCACAACTGTTGTTGTTTTCTTCTGTTGCATTTCAGCAATGCACTGTTATGAGTGTGAAGTTATAAACAGTTCACTTCTTTAAAAAAAAAAGAGTCACATTCTGTTCTGTTCCATTCCAAGCTGTGCTTCTTCTAGCTGTTATTTAACAAGAAAATTTCCTGTTTATACTTCCAAAACCTCTCCAAACAGACTGTTAAGCTACACTCTGTATATACAGCTGCTGTACAGAAGTACCACTACAATACAGTATGGTAAAATGAAGTAATTAAAATTGCTTGAATCAATCATTGGTTGATGCTCGCACCTAGTGCGTGTTTATGATATTACAGTACTGTGTGCAACTAAAACTTATGAGAGAGCCAAACCAGGCTTTAACTAGCATGACAGCAGTGCAGTGCACTAACCCTAAGATTTCTATAAACAGAACTCAGAAGAGAAACACCTATAACCAACTAAATCTTTACATAGAGACACCATTATCTGACTAAACATATCAGGGTAAGTCTTCTCTCAGATGTTACTTTCATGCCAAGATCATATCATATTATCCTAAATAAAATAAGGATACATATAACAAGAATACATAACACCACAATCTTCTGGTCCCAAAAGAATATCACACAGAGATGGTTATCTGGTCACACATAACTATAAGTCCAGAGTGAATTAAACAGAAATTGTTTGTTATTCAGATTAAGTAGTAGTTTGAGTCATTATAAATAAAGCCTCTGTGGAACATTCAAAACACTTAATGAAAAACACTTAATGTGGCTTAATGTATTACAACAACCAGGGAGACCAAATCCTTCTCACACTTCCCTTGACATAAACACTATCTACTGCCAAAATGATACTACAATCCCAGGAGAAAGACTATATTTTTATGTTAAGTGTTTGCTCCTACACAGAAGATCAGTGTAAGGAAACGCTTTAACGCTGCTTAATGTACTGAGACAGTGGTTTTAAAAGGCCAGATTTATTTCATCATAAATATTGTCCACACACAAATTAATGAGCCCATGATCTACGCACAAATCAAAAGTTTAGGTTTTGCATAGAAAGTGCCATTTACTTGGAAAAAATATGATGCATTTTATGACCTCATCAGCTTGTTTATTAGAAAAACTGTTTGAGAGAAACCTGGCAAGTTGTTCTAGCACATTAAGCCATGTTAAGTGTTTTTCGTGTTAAGCATTTCAGAATGTCCCTTGGGGAGATAATGGGTAAACAATAAAATCTCAGTGCATCATGACTTTATGGAGGGAAGTTCATTATAGGTCCCTGAAGGGACACAAAAATAGTTTCAAGCGGGTCAGAAGTAGTCGCGATTGTCACAGCATTTACAACAGCTGATAATCACTTAGCTGATGCTTAGCTCAATTGGTACAGCATTGCGTTAACAGTGCAAAGGTTGTTTAAAAGATTCCCAGGAAACAGGTATGTATCCCATACAAAACATGACTGCATGAAAGTCAGCTCCACATCAATAATTTCAGTTTCAAATAACATCCCCAAATAATAAAAGAAAAATCAAATATATGGTAACAACAGGACCAAAAGTGAAGGAAGTATCCTGTCCCTTTAAAACAGTCCTAAATCTTTTTTTCCTAAAAAAAGTCTGTTGCATGTCTAATTATACAATAAGGTAATTACACAGATGTTAACTTTTTCCTCAAGTTAAATAATTTTTGTTGAAAAATGGGAAAACGCACAGCTTAAATTGCTTTGGGGAAAACTGACGTGACAACAACAGTTTATAAACGGAGAGGTTGTGTGTTGTCCTTGGCCTCTTTCAGTGTGATCGAATCTGCAAGACAGTTCTGACAGCAAGGTTATGTTATGCATTTTACTCAAGAGCTTTCATTTTAGCAGGGAAGCAACAAGATAAATTTCCACTGGAAGCTTTAGCTACTTTTTCCATTCAAGGAAAAATATTAAGATAATTCATAATAAACATCAAATAAATCAGACATACTCTAAAGCAGTTTACTGCATAAACTTTACTGTGAGGTCAGTTTGCCTGACCCATCACCTACATTGTCATTTGTGGACATTGACAAAGGTCAAACACACTTTTGTTGACACAGCTACAGTAGTAATGACATTCAGAGAGTTTGCATAGTAAAATAACAGCAAAGACTTTCTGTACTGGAGTTTCTGTTGTCTTTGGTGAGGCTGGTTGTATAACGGCTCAGGATAAAAGACTGTAAGCAGCGTTCAATAATTCATATAACAAATGCAGGGCTGTTGCCAAATTCAGGGTTAGTGAAGCAGCAGCTGATCTATTTTTCAACAGTGTCCTCTCTATTAAGAGGAAATGAAACGTTATGCAGAGTGTAAGAAATTACAGCAAACAAAATCAGGCCTCCTGTCAGAATCTTGAGACTACTGCTTGCCGACATGCCAGCAAAGTGCTTCAGCAAAAGGTGAGAAGCTGTCAGCTCTAAATTTGCATCTGGTGTCCACAGACCATCACTTTGTATATAGAGACAAGTGAAAATTGGCTGCCCTGCTGGCATGGAATGACAATCTAGAGGAGATCCACAGAGATCAGTTCACGGCCTGCGTCATTCTTCAGCCATCTGCCCAAGTCGCCCATCAAGTACTGTGCTAAGGTTTCATTAGCAGAAATTGGGGAGTTCTCCAAATATCAATTACAATGTTGGTTGTGTCCAAACCCCAAGACAGCTTCCCAGCAGCCAGGTAAGCCAATGACTTGGACAGCATGTCTTGTACCTTCTTACAGGAAAGTGGTTTTAGATGAGCTTCAAATGCACCATAACATCATGTCTAATGATCCAGAACCTATTCATGTGAGCCACGCAAACTTTAAACATAAAGCTAATATATAAAACAACCATGATACTTATTTCTCAGTAAAAATTTAGAAAGGTTAAAAAAAAAATGTACAAATCAAATTTACTGCTTTCAACTGCTAACATCAATTTTATTCCCTCCACCAAGCGCTGAAGCACACGCACAGGATTGTGGGATATCACAGGCAGTGAAAGATACACTTGACACTTTGCTGCCTTCAAAAACAGATAAAGTCTAAATGAAGTGACAGCCATTGACAGAGGGAGTACACTTCACTGCTCACGCTGTTACCCTTTCCAAAAAGAGTATCTGTTATCTAAAACCAAAAGTTTTATCCACTTACCCTGTTCACTGTAAGAATGTAAAAGCTTTGCTGTTAAAACTACCACAACTATGCTGCAATATTAAGACAGCGTTAAAGATTTGGTGACAATCATCACCATTATTCCAGAAACCTCCATCATGCATCAGGACCTTAGGACCTTAGGACCTTTTAGGACCTAAAAAAAAAAATCATAGCCAACTTTTTGAATGGACTACTTTATTTCTCTTCTTTCACTTTCTTTATTTTCTTTTCTCAACTTTGTGTCCTCAATGATCCCCCAATGGCCAGGTGGTACGATTCATCTCAGCAGATGTTCAGCTGACCATGGTAGGGCAATCATTTCATTGCAAGGTATGTAAATCAGCTAAGCAAGAAAAGTGTGAGGGACAGTCAGAAGCCCTCAGGCATACTGAAGATAAAACACCAGACAGCCAAACAGTTTAGAAGTTGGCCTGTAATGGTAATGATGATGTATGCAGACCACTTATGGAAGCCACAGGCTTGGCAAAAGCTCAGAACCTGCCTATGAAGACACTGATAAGCAAAGAAGCTATGCTGGACACCTAATAGCAAAGCTTGTGTGGCCTGAACTGTATTATCCAAATAAGTGCTTGATCATTCAAATGAGTAGGTGCATGCAAACAAGTTCACCCAAGCTGGCCTAATTTACAAACTCTCAACAAAGGACAGTCTGCTGGCCCAGGGCCAGTTTGAGAGAGCTTTGGTCCAGCTAACAGAACTGTGATCTGACCTATATGACAAGTGCTGTGTTTTCTGAAGAGATTTGTGGAGGGGCCAGTGAAAAAAAAAGTGTTATGTTGGCATAAATAGGCCAGGAAATAAAACTGTATTGTTGAGTTCTGCTTTTAGCTCACAGACCTGTGTGAGGATCATATAGACAAAAGGACAAAATGAACTCATGGTTAAAATAATTATAGTAATTAAATGACCCCGGGTAGCTGAATTATTGGAGGATATATGGAAAGCTTTAGTGTCACCTGTCTTTGAAATGACAGGGGAAATATTTTCTTCAGAGTCCATGGTTGCATATGCATGAAAGGTAACATCAGGCCAAAAGACAAGGGACTGCAGTCAGCAGATCCCGAGCACCGTCTGCCCTGCACTGCATGTTAATTAGCATGTAATTGATGCTTCTGAGCTTCACAAAGCCACAAGAAGAATGACACTATTGCATCCGTGATTTAGTTTGCAGTCTGGTGGAGAACTTTACTTTGAATTGTACGGGTTAAATTACACATTGTGATTTCAGTATGGACAATTTGGTCAAACTATCACACCAAGCATGTGGTGCGTAGCATGTCATCTCACTCAATCTCATGTGAAATAAGTTGTCAGAGCATTCTGAAAATAATGAAAAGCGATTCCCGGTTAAAAAACACCCAGTTTATGAAGGCAGCTGGGCCGTTTCAGAGCTGTATAAAACCTGACAATTCTTACAAGCCTGTACTTAGTTCTCCTTCGTAGATTCAGGTCTAGACTCAGCATCACTGCAAATGATTTATGTCAGTCAGATAGGATGGTCACATTGGAAAGCTTTCATGTGGCACATTGTTGCTTGTGTTGTTTTTGACTTCAAGTATTCTCATTGTCTGCTGTTAAATGCCCCTGAGGCCAGACTGAAGCTATGGAGCAAATGAAGTAAACTACTGCTTACACTGTTGAATACACCACAACACTAGTAAGAATAAACCCGCCACAGAGTATAAAATAGACCCTGAAAATATTAAAATAAATAAATGAAGGTCAAACTAAATATTAAATTAGCTGATTTATTTTTAATTACTTTTATATGAGGTCTGCAATTTTACAACCCTGTTATAAACATTAAGGACATCTTTAAAAACTGATTTATGTGGTTTCCTAATCACACAAGCCAAATGTTTAGAAATGAAAATCTTTTCAACAGATTATGGAAAGTGCCTCCAGCTCACCAGCAATATACTCAAGAAATTATTACAGTTTCACAGCATTTATTCTTCTCCTGGGATATTGAGGCTTATTCATTACCAGATCAGAAACATTGAACTTCTTAATTACAATGTCAGTAACACTGCCATTGTAATAAGTAGGTTTTCATTCTATGGCTCTTTAGCGAAGTGCATTTTCAGAGTAAGGTGTGATTTCCCCAAGCAGCTTCCCATAGCACAAAAGCAGCTTTTAATCAGCAGCACTGTAAAAATATTTTGTTGATATAATGATTTACCACTGAAGGCTATTCAAAAACAGAACTCATTAAAATTATGGCTGCAAGTTCATTGGTCCGTTCACATCTCTGAGAGGCGGCAAATCACCGAGAAGCACTTGTCTACAAAAACTACATTCTCAACACATTTATGCCCTCCAGCGGTATTTTTAGTGTTTTCCCATTAGTGTATATGTCTTGATACATGAAGAACTGAGCCCACTGCGTATCCTCTAAACAACTCTTGACTGCTCATGTCTCGTATGAGAATCTTTGTTTAATCCATGTGAGCAAAGAAACATGCTAGAATATTTCAATCACAGGCTGACAAAACAGATGTGTTTGGCACAGACACAAAGCGGATGTTAATTCTTAAGATGTGCAACTGGTTTATGAACAACACTTGTTTACGACGACCATTCAGTACTCTGGTTAGTGCTGTGTTCATAATTTCACAATGACGCTTGACTACTGACGTCTGTGAAGATGCTGGGCAAAGACTCAAGACTCTGGGGCTTAGAGGAGTTAAGAGATGCTAACAAACATCATCACAGTGCCACTTGGCACACAAGCAACAAAATAAGGGGATACACTTTTCCCTGATATTAATAATGAAATGCTTTATGTACATTTTTGTACAGGTCCTTTGAAGTCTAGCTTAGGGAGAGCCGCCTTAGGCTCAGGCTTTAACACTGGGAACAATAAGACACACTTAACTGCATTTGATATTCATCTCTTTTTCAAAAGGATGGAAAGGGATTATGTTGCTTTTGTGGCCAAATCTTCTAAATAACCACAGTCAAATTACACCCAGATCCAAAAATGGATCCTCACATTACTGTATGTTCATTACATCTACTTGCTAACAGCAATGCATTGAGGTAAGAACATGTCCACCACCTACTGAAGGCTATAATAGTCCAGCCACAACAGGGCAACATAGTTTACAAACACTCCCTGAGAAGAATGAGGAAGCTTTATTTACATTTATTTACAGAGAGCATAGATATTCATAGGCTCCATGCCATCCACTTGCCATACTGTAAGACTGCCTGGTGGGAAACTAGGCTTAAAGACAAGCCTGCACTACTTTCTCTATCGATATCTTGAGGAGCCCAAGCCAGTGAGTGCTTATCAACAACAAGCACTCAGTATTTGTTTTGTCTTCAAGATGACGGAGTGGGACCGATTAAGCTAAAAGCTAAGCTGATAAAGACAGATTTGTGTTATCATAACA
The DNA here is from genome assembly GCA_036877525.1 of Chromobotia macracanthus. Classification (NCBI taxonomy): domain Eukaryota; kingdom Metazoa; phylum Chordata; class Actinopteri; order Cypriniformes; family Botiidae; genus Chromobotia; species Chromobotia macracanthus. Next base: position 87,031 of record JAZGTH010000152.1, read on the forward strand.
CAAGCACATTAAGTCTGAAAACATTAAAACAGAGAAGAATAAAACTAAATTAAAATGATGAAGCTCAGACATTTACGTTATTGACTAAGCAATGATTCACCAACAAAATTACACAATGCAAAATCCAAAAATGTACTAAACTGCAAAATAAATATCCAAAACTCATTTGGTTTTGCTAACATAGGCCACATATTCTGCAGCTAAATATAAATTGGATTTCTCTTCTAAATGTTTAATCTGAATGTAATATAATCTGAATGCACACAGTTGACTTCTTTACAAGAGTGAAAAACACATTCTACATCTGAATTTACTGCTGAACAGTTAGTACCAACTGAAATAATAAAATTTGCACAGAGCGTACAAAACTAAACTACCTAACGATAATGCAGTGATGCTTCTGTACTTTACACAGTTTTTCTGAAGTGTTTCCAGAAACAGTACAAGCAAAATCTCGAAAGATAGAGGTAGTGTCTTGATTCATTTCAGTCCCTTTCCACAACTTCGCTTCTCCCTTAAGTCCTAAATCTAGTCCTATGGTGTATTTATCCCATTATGTTCCAAACAGATGTCATTTAAAAACTAACAATGGTAAAAAAAAAGTTTGTTCCCAGTCACTAATATTACTTCAGAAATAGGCAACACCAAACAGTGTTGGCATATATGTATCTTGTTTACAATTACAACATACCAAAAGGTTTCTATAGTTATTACCATGTCTGTCAAGTTTAGGAGTGACTTCTGGATACACACAGTATTCCAATTTAGAGAACTCTCTATTGCATTTATATGAAGAAATCAAAAACTATGTTTAGGATCCCTTCCAAGATGAAACCCAACAAATGTCCAAAAACACACTCTCTTTGTCTAGGCCTCTTCATAAACCAATAAAGCAGCTGACTATGTCATAACACTAGTTTCATCACAAAGTGATGTCACAGAGACCAGCAGAAGGGGAATATACTGTGCCTAAACCACGCCTAAGAATGAATGACCCTTAACATCAAAAGCTCATTTGTTATCAGAAATCTCCAATTAGGTGAGCTGCAGGGTAGTTGCTTTGCATTACTCATATACATTTCACATGAGCTCATACACATTTCACACAGAGATGCAAGACTGATAACTCAACTAAAAGCTTGAGAAATGTAATAAATATAGAAAGATGACTAGCAGCAGAAGCTAATTAATTTTGTCTAATCCCAGCAGGAGATAATTTCTTTAGGACACTGGTGCTTTGGAAAAACAAGCCGGTCATTCTCTACCTCTACATGCAGCCTAATATTCAAAGATAATCAAACCACTTTAAAACAGGCTAACATAGTAGAAATATAGCATTTACATTCTCCTGCCATTAACTCCTTGTATACAGCAGAGTTTAAAATGAGTCCAAACTGAGACCCAGCTGGTTCCTCCCCCTCCACTTCCTCCTCCACCGAGAGAAATTCAATCATCATGACCATCTAAAAACAATCAGTATGAGAAATGCTCACTACCTTTATAGTCGCTTTCCAGGCTAAATCCAGTCCAGAACCAAAAATAAACAGAGAATTATCATCAAATGGGAGATTTAGAGAAACAGTCTCTGACAACCTGGTTACAACTAATGCAGTAATCAGGGATGTATTAAAAAGTTATCAGATGTCACTCCCTAACAGGCAGGAAGATGTGGGAGCAGTGGACAGGATTTCCACAAATCCTCACTGAGACTTTATCTCACCAAATATCAGAGTATCATCTCCATTGCCAAATATTTCTGTAAGACTGTTGAATGTTTGGCTATGACAACACAATTACTGCCTGTCAAAAATAATCACTACAATAATTATTGCAAAAAATATGGCTTATGTTTTTTACAATGTAATATTTTACTCTGAAATAATGACACCATCTGAATAAAACATTTAATTAGCAGGACATTTACAAGAAGTCTGAATGGAGTTTTTACAAAAGCCTATACTTACTGAGCATACTGAATTAGTCACAGTGAAATGCAACCAAAGCCATGCAGTAAAATGTTCATTTAATTACTTTATTGAAAGTTACCTTAATTGCTAATCTTATATATAAATGTATAACTTTTTGGGTTCAGCATCTTAAAGAGGGCAAAACAGGTAAACTATAAACTTTCCCCCATAAGAAATGCATCACCTTTACTCATCTAAAGTATATATAACTGGCCCCACTGGTTTGTGCAAGATCAACAATTAATGCAACTAAAGTCTTCGCCATTAGCTTCTCAAGCAACAAGCATCTTCCTTTGTCCCATTCTGGTAAAAGAAGAGGACTTAGAAAGAGGAATTTCATGCTCATAAACGAAGCTCAGTGACCTTTGTCTATGAAGATCACTAAGTTTGGCTGTAAAGAAACTCCTATGTCCTGCACTATAACTTTGGAAGCAAGAAGTCTTTAAACCCCTTTATGGACACATATACAACCACAGTTCTGTCAAAGGTCAGGCCATAAAAAAGCAATATGCCTTCCTGTATAAGACTTCCTATTCATATCAAAAGTGGGAAAATCAGAAATAAATGCATGGTATGAGAACTCATACTGCGTTTTTACATTTAGCTCTGTTTAAAACAGAGCATTGATTCAATCTTGGGAGTTAAATTCTGCTGATTCAACAAGATAATCAGCAGAAATATAAAAGAAAAAGAAATGTAATCTTGTGGAATCCGGCTGTCAACTTAAAAGCAGCCAAAAATATTGACATTTTTGGAAGCTCAAAAGGTAGATAAGCAGGAAGAAAACATCCCATGGCAAAAAAACAGCAAAAACATGTTTTTTTTTTCCATTTGAGAGTCTGGGAGGAGTTTAAGCAGACAGCACCTCAGGAAAGAGATAAACCAAAACAATTTTGCAAATATCACCCTTCAAATTTAAAGCCCAGATCACCCTTTGGCTGGTAAAATGTAACCTCATATATCAATATCCAGGACATTTTTCCTAAGAATATGTACTGGAATACTAAATACTACATCTGAAACTATTGACACTGACTTGTAGTTATGATCTTTTTTCAAAACTCACTGCACACAGGAATCTAACAGAACAATATCAGAAAATGAGAACCGTATCTGTAATCTGTATGACAGTCATCAGAGCCAAATGATTTTTCTGCCATTTTTCTGGTATGGTTATCAAAGTGAAAAAGAGGAAACAAGAAGCTCCTCATCCAAGCACACACAGCTTTGGAAGAAATGGACAAATCTGTCAACACGTTTCCTTCATCCTGATGTTAACTAGCTTTGATTTGAACAAGTGATGGTACAGCAGTATGCTCCCATCACACCACCACACTGTAATCCTGCCAACAGGGGCAGAACAATCAGACTGTCAATAATTGTGTTGTGGAGCGGATATCTGATCAAACGCATTTCTCGGTGGAGATAAAAGCCGTCCGTTTCCCTATCCTGCCTGCATTCAAGGGCAGCTGTTGCTCCAAAACCAATCTGAAACAATTACGGGGAGTGAGAAAATATTCCAAATCTGATCCCTGCTTAACCAAGGTACCTGAACCTGTGCGGCTGTCCTGAGGTTATCATCTGTTTTAATGGAGGGTGAGGATTTGGGAATTAATTTCCTTATGGAGACACAATCTTTGACATTTAAAATCTATTGCGTAACTAATACAGCTCTGGACATAAACTGCAAAAAGACAATGCAAAAATCACATCTATTTAATCTAAAAAAACAACCGTTTCACTGTGTAATTTTAAAGAAAAACATACTTAAACCCCAAATGTTGTTCAAAAAGCTACACCAAACATCAATGTTCTGCACAAAGAAACAGATTCAGTGTAAATTGCCCCAAGCCATCTGAAATGGTGCCGGCCAGCTGTTGTGCCACTTGCTTATGCTGCAGTACATGGTGAAGTTTTACGAACACATCCATAAGCAGCAATCTCAATACATTATGAAGTTTTATGGCAGAGGATCTGGAAGTTTAGAGTTAACCAATTTAACAAACAAAGCCAAAGTTTTAAACTCTCATGCTGCCACAATGCAACAAAAGGGAGCAATTCTCAAAAATACAGTAGTCTATTTAATTTATTGCCCTGATCACACTATAACAGGCCCACACAATAGAAAATGAACTGGTTGTGGCTGGTGGACATATATGGAAATAAGGCACACAACAAAAAACAGTTTGTGTTACTTAAGAATAAAGAGTACGTGAGCTTAGCATCTTGACTAACATATTTTCTACAATATCTCAAAAACACATAGTGTAAAGTGTGTGCTCGCATGGTTCACCACCCTGCTTTCAAAACTGAGAGTGCAATATTTATACACTGACAAGTGTGTTAGTGTATGTGAATGTAACTCAGATAAACGATGAAAAGGTAAATAGGTACATTTATTCCAGGAAGATTATGATTCAAGTCTTGACTAATCAAAAGTCACTGATCAAACGACTCAATTGTGGGTGGAGTTTATGAACTTGAAAATTTAAGACGATAAATCTCAAAAGCACAGCTTCTTCAAATGAATCGCTTTCAGAAGGTTAACTTTACTGCATTGTCTGCACATGTAGATTTTGCTTTCAGCAAATCCGGGCTGAACGAAGGACTGTCTCTTTATTGATATTATTAATATTACGACTGAAGACGCATTTAAAGCGACTCGGTCTCTCTAAGATGAAGACTGCAGAGCACTTGACAAAAACCGTGTGTAAATGTCACGCATGGTAGAGTTCACACTTCAACCCTGTTAGATTGTAACAGTGACCGGCGAAACTGACTGATCGTAGCCAGTGAATGTTTCTCTCGCTGGTAAAGGAAACCCTGATCTCTCAAATGGTTTCAGAAGCACGAAGTCTTTGCAAATCGCAAGCTTTGAATTCAGCTAAACGAAACGTGGCTACACGATAACCTCGGTGAAATCACAGCACAGAGTCGGCACGGAGCGATAACACTTTCATTGTGTTTAAATACATGGCTGGACACAACAGTTTGGTTAAGTGCTGATTCAACTCCGTGCCTGTGTCGCCTCGGTGACTGCTTTACCCATTCATCCGATAAACGAAAGGTGGCGAATAATCACCCTAAACTACTTCTGTTTATCACCGTACCATCACGCAAAACAGCGAGCATTACAACCTACCTTTCGACTCAGCGTTGTCCCCGAATAGAAATAATACGCTATGCCAAGGACCCAGAGCACAGCGAAACATAACAATATCCTGGATTTCCTGCGCATTGCTTTGATTTGGGATGGGATAACACAGTGGGTTTCTGCCGATAAAAGCCACCGCCGTTCACGTTCAGCGTCTCGCCGTGACTGCAGCGCTCTGCTGACGACCGGATTCAGCAGCAGCAGCGGTTGGACAGAAGAAGAAGAAGCAGGAAACAGCCTGCATCACCGGGTTAGAGGGGAAAGGGTAACCGGGTTTAATCCAATCACGCTCCGCAGAGACGCAGACGGAGGCGGGTGGGGGTGGGGACATTGGCCGTGTAGCCTGCGCCTAGAGATGCGCTGAGGAATCGCTGTTTGGGCAACTCTAGATGTTAGAGAAAGATGTGAAACCTCATGCAGGGGTGCATGCTTTACGATCATATATGAAATGTGACCTATAATTCCCTTGTTCACCCCATCAAATAACGCGTTTGTTTAAGTTGAAGGATGGACGTTTCAAATGTAGAGAAGTCTGTATTTTATTCTATATAATTCAAACATTTTTTACACTTGTTACACACTTCGAAATTATTTTCAGCTGTTGCAACCGAATATGTAATTTTATTATTACATATTATTATTATTATTATTACTTATTATTATGTAATCATAATATGTAATATTATTATTGTAGTAATAATAATAATTCATTGCAGTTTATGCAGGGCTGATATGATCTTTTTCCTCGTTGGAATACAGCCAGTTGTACACCCTGATGTTTTATGTCATCTGGAATAGCTGGGTTTTGTTAAGTTAAATTTAAATATTGAAAAGACCTTTGGAGATTTCAAGATGAGCTGCAGTGGTCTCTGCAATTGCTGTTAAATGATACATTTCAAGCATAGTGACTTTCACATTTTGATTCAAATGGTCCTCCAGGCTTGTGTTAAAACCTGTGAAAAACAGCTTTAAATCATCAGTTGCTGTCATGAATAATGTAAGGCATAGTTGGAAGACCTAGCTTCTTCGGTTTTAAAAATTCCATTAAAATTTGACGTGGGATCAGAAATGTTTTGAGCTATCTAATCACATGAATAAAAAGCAGAAGCTAATTTGGAAACACTGCTGCACTTCCAAGGAATTACTTGAATGACCTGCTTTTTATATGGTGACAAGCACTGCAGATGGGATATTGATGTACATACAGTCCCTCAGTAAAAAATTTGACCCAATGGATTCATACGTAAGCAAAGGATTTAACCTTAAACTGTCCAACAGCCACTGTATCTGTATTATACACAATGTATAAATTGTATAAATTGGTTTGGGTTGTATAAATTATAAATTAGTTTGGACTGACCATCTACAAAATAACCTAACAAACAGCACCATCATGACGCGACAAGACGCAAACCACTCAATAACACTATATAGGTTGACAAAATTACAGATTAGGGCTAAAAGACTGAACAAAGTCAAGCCAAATACAACAGGTAATACAATAATATTAATATAAGATAATATAAGATAAGCTCTATAATGATGAGATAATATCAAAATCTGCAAATGTCATCAGGATATGCCTTTAGACAAAACTGTCCCCAGGTAGTTCCCCTTACTTAAGTTGCACAAGTTGCCATGCGTGCAATGACCAGTATACTCATATTTGTCTTCTTGATAGATATTTGCTGCCAGTCTTCCCTCCAATTAGCTGTAAAATATTTTGCCACTCTCCTCGGGGAAACAAACTCAAATTGAATCTTAAAATTACAACTGCAATCAGCAAGCACTATTTTGTGGTCAAAATGGCAAGACCAAAGCCTTAAACGTCCTCACACATCATGTTATCATCCATAACGTTACGGTTCTGCAATTTCTGCTAATGAACTTGACATTTAAAACCTCTTCACCGTGGGAACATTTGGCTTACAACAGCTCAGCCTACTGTTGTAAGCCAAATGTTCCCATGTCATTTCCTTATGCTGTCTTTATATTGTATTAGGTCTGTAATGCTTTATTGTTTCCACACCCTGTCACCTCCTCCCATTCCTCTAACTATAATTAAAGGCGTTTCTAAAGTCATGACCTCATTAGACTGTACAGCTGGCAGAAACAAGAATGGCTAGAAAGGTCTACGCTTGTAGCTCTGCCAAATGCCCTTAACTATTTAACATATTGCCATAGTTCCTATGGCTGTCTTTAGGCTGTCTCAGTTTTTGTTCATGTAATCCCAGACTGATTTGATAATGGTGCGATCAGATCTCTGTGCTGTCTGTTGCAGGACATAAATAAAAACCTTAACTTCATTATTACAGTTATTGGCAAAGAATGTTTGGAAATCTATAATGATATTTTCTTCTGACACACCAAAGCCAAATTTATAAATGTCTTAAAAACAGTTTTTTGGTAAAACATCTAATGTGTCTACAACTCCTTAACACAGTTCTGTAAATCATTTTATCTTTTTACATTGAGGCTCAATCAGACCATAATGCTCCACCCCCGAGTATAAACTCTCAGTGGACAACCAACCGTTTATGGTAATTTCTTTATTTCTGGTTGTTGCGACAACGACTGCCATGGGAGCATAATGTGGGATGGGAACTAAAAAAGTGCTTGGAGCACTAACTCATCTATACTCATCTATAGAAAATCATACTATTTAGCAAACGTCCTCAGGAGTTACAAGGGTAAACAGCGTGTGATTATCTCCCAGCCTAGAGTAATGTAAAACTTCCAGAAAATTTATGGAAAGAAAAAATCTTTAGGTGAATACAAAAAGTCAAAAGCTTCATCTCCATAAGAAAAAAACATGGCATTCTTAAAATTGGCTGCAGTACTTTTAACAACATGAAGTTAACAAGGACTCTTAACTTTAAACTTTATGTGATGAAAAGAATAACAACATAATTTTGTCTTATTCAAAATGAGATGATCCAAAATTATTTCTCGTCACAGTTAAAACTGCAATTTTTATGAAGCAAGTCAAACCCAAATATGAGTCCAGCTGAATATTATGACAAACCGAAAGCCATGCTTAAACATAGTGGAATCGAAGAAATAACTTTGGAACTCTATTATAAACACACATGACATGTGTTATTATAACCTTTATGGAATCCATTATTCTAATTGACTTCCAAACAGATCAGACAGCAATGCTTGTGCTGTGAGGAGAACAGGACAGGTTCCAGCTTATATTGGTGACTCAAATTACCCGTTTGTATAAATTATTGTGCACCTAAACAGATAACTACTACGTTTCAATAGTTACTACAATTTTGTTTTTGAATAGTTGTTTCCTTTAATATGATGGTTGACTGTATCTCAGGCATTACCTTTTCAGCATTCACTTCATTTGAGCATTCACTAGGGCTAATGATCTGAATCTGTTTTTCTACAGACTTGGCTCTCAGCCATTTGTCTGATCATCACTGCTAGCTCCTGTGTGATGGCTGAGATGGTTTCTGACCACTTTCTCCTCTTTTGCTACTTTTTTGCTGTGCTGCAAGCCCCCTACAGCACACCTTTGCTGACCAGGGAAAGCTTAATACAGAGACAGCTGTAAAGTCTTACAGATTGTGTCTCAGTCTGATAAAAACATAGAGAAAGTTGTAGAGTGTTGGTGGAGCTCTGTAAGATGTCCTACATTGTCCAAGTTCCAAAGGACAACCTCAGCTCTCCAAGTGACTACAGACCAATTGCATTTCCCTTGTTCCTGGTTGTGAAACAGCTACAGCTAACAAGCACACATTAGATCTACATGCTCCTCAGAGGCCCATGCCACTTGAAAAGGCAGACACCACAGTTGAGATCCTGCAAGCCTTGCAAGCAGATACCTCCACTCCAAGATTGTGAATCTGAGATGGTAATAAGCAACACTTGGGCACTGTGGAGGTTGAACCACCTGTGACTGGACATCTAGAAGACAAAAGAGACCTGCCATCATCCATGAAAAGAATGTGCATATATGTAGCACCCCTCTAAATCCCACACTGGGCAGGAGAGACAGCACAGCTGTAAAAAAAATGTTTTTATTTTTGAGAAGCCTCAGGTGCTATAGCATGTGTAGGAATCCTCATCACCTGTTTATTCCACTATGATGCTCTACAAAATGCTATTGGGGACTTCCTCCTCTGCTACCATGCCTGCCTTCACAATGATGACATACAATTCTTACTCATAGACCCATCTGCATTACCAGCCCATGAATCTGCATTTGTACAATATGAATTGGACACCCTGTGGTACTGCGCATTGTTATTGCATTATGTGCGTGCATTGTTGCATGCAGGTAGATGTATGCGGTTTGCTACTGTTTTAATTCCCCTGGCAGATAACCTCAGTAACAAATATATCGGAACAATGCTGTTGTACAAAGCGGGACACCTAAACATGTTGATGCATACAAGAGCAGCTAGAGTGATCACTCTGTAAATGTTTAACACCATTTTACAATACAGGTCTGTTGGGGAACATTTTTAATTGGTTATTTGTCATCCAGACAACACTTTTACAGTACACTAATTTCATAGAGTCCACCCGGAGCAACCTCGGGTTAATTGGCTTGCTCAGATGCATTATTGTGAGAAAGGATTTCACCATTTCTAGATGATGAGACACTATTTCTAGACTTCAGGTTGTCAGTTCAGATCTGTAACTATTAAGCTAACATCACCTTCAACTCTTTTATTCCATGACAGTGAAAAAAATTGTACTGCATTAACAAAAACTGACTGCATTTGAAGGTCAGACTGAGATATAAAATGTATTTTTTTTTCAGAGTTCATTGTTCCTTATTTATAATGACACTGAATAACATTTCTGTTTTTAAACAATTCCAGAAATATGCTTGACTATGAAAGAGTAACTAAAGGATTGCCAGTCTTCTTACACTTAAGTAAAATGAAAGTACCAACAAACTATAAAAATACACAGTTTTACAGATACAGTTTTAGGCTGAAGATACAATTATACAATCAGACTGTACACTTTTTTCCCCTTGCCTTTAAGATTTATGATAGTGTGTGTAACTGTTGTACAGTTCATTAAACACTTCCTTAACACGCATCTGAAGGGTGGTGTTTAAAAATGTAATGTCCTGTTCAACACAGTGGTCCAGATTACAGAATAAACCCCTTCTGACAGATGTTCCTTGATTTCAGGCTGAAGTGTCACCTAGAAAATAAGACAAAAAATCATAGCGAGGGTATTCTGTGACAGGAATTATTCAGCAATGTGCATGAATACAATTGTTCTGTGCAGAAACATTAATCCCAGGTCAGTAAGAAGGTCAAACACATTTCCCACTGACAAAAACAATAGGCTCTCAAATTGCCTTGGACAAAGTGTGGTGCTCTCCCATGTCTTTAAAAACAACATGCACACAAAAGGTCTGATTTGGTCTGTTTTCATTTGTTTCACAAACAATTGGTTATTACCAAGAGAGCATGACATGAAGAAAACAGTGGCCTTAAACTATAATTGTGCAGATTTATGACAATGGTAGAATCCTTTAAACAGATTTAGTGACAGTAACTTAATCTAGCAAACATGGACTTCATACAGACAGCTTTACCAGACTAGAACAAACAATTTGAGTGAATATTTTAGTAGAAATTTTGCTGCCACATACTTTTTTAAACAAACAACCTACAAAGAACTGATGAGTAATGCTCTTACCCACTGTAGGGAATTTATTATACTGGGCAACCATGAATGAAGACAGGGTGGTAAAATCATGATATACATGCTCTCCACCAGCATGGCACACTTCAGGAGACTTTCTCTGTTTTCCTCACAGGCTGGAAGATGAGACATTTTTGTAAACGCAGTGTTTCAAAACAGTGTTTTTATGTGCAGCACGTGTCTAGATTAAAATATTATGATATTGAATCCTGGTAATATTATAACTGCATCATTCCCATTAGTGAGGGACCACTCGCATCATTAAACTTCTGCTCTGTGTAAGTTACTGAAAAATGATCAAAAGCAACCCATTAAGACTGCAACTCAAGGAAATTCAAGGGTAATGTTCACAGTCTTTGTGTTTTGTGTTCTCCTGTAGCTCAGTGGTAGAGCACAGCGTTAGCAGCGCAAGAGGTTGTGAGTTCGATTCCCAGGGAGCACATGTACTAAGAAAATGTATAACTTGAATGCCTGTAAGTTGCTTTGGATAAAAGCATCTGCCAAATGCATAAGTGTGAAATTAAGTTCTTTAATTCTTAAGCTTAAAAAAAAGAGATCTCCATTCAGAATGGATGCGTCTTTAATACAAAAACGTGTTGAGCCCCGCGCTTCAGGATCAAACTCAACCCTCCGCTCAGCATGCTACTTTTTGGAAATTTTTCCTCTTCACTTTCCTTTTGAAATTCAACCCACACAACTGCAGTCTGCAACCATCTTTCTCTCTCATTAGGTGAATCATACATAAAATGTGTTTTTCATTACGCACGTGAGATGAATATAGGGCAACTTGTATCAGCAGACTGATGGGTCCATTGACACTCAGTTAATGATTCTTTGGTTGAGGACAGAATACTTTCAAATCACTGAAGCTGCAAACGTAATAGCTTGTCAGCGTCATGTGCTTTTCTTTCTTATTCTGTCAGTTACGGAGCCAACAATAGTAGCAGACATGCTGACAAAAGAGGCCTTTGAATTCTGTTTGTTTATATATGTGATGAATAGAAGATTAACAGTAAGATGTATCTTGGAACCTGACATTAAGACAGTACAATACCAATAATATAGTAACAGGAAAATGTGCATTAGATATGAATTACTGATTTATACAACTAGGAATCAATGCCATCTTTTAGTATCAGTGAGCTGCTACTAACAATGAACTTCAATTGAAGTTTGCAGGAATGCAGAATGATTAAACTCTTCTGTCATATATTTAAAAATATTTCTAAACGTATATGAAGCGCATACTTACCTCTGTCAGCCTCTCCCTTCTGTCTGCCTTCATGCATGACAAATGAAACCAGGCGATAAAAGCAATTCAGGAAGACGGGAAAAGCCTTCAGCATCATCTACGTTTGAAGAGTTTGGCGTTTTTAAAATTGACTTACAGCTTGGAGTACTGAGCCTAATGTAATATCCATTGGTCCTGTATTTATCTAACAATTCCTGCACCGTCTATGAACCCACACCATTTATGAAGCCTAATACATAAAGACCAAACAAGCTTATTAGTGAGCTGGAAATTAAAACGCTCTCCTTTACAGTTCTGAGAACATAATTCAGAGGATTATCAGAGGGAAGATTTCTTCAAATCTGATGATTTAAAAGTCAGTTTTCTATGTTCTTGTTAAAACTTGTCTATGTAATTATGCATATGGTAACTAGCCTAAAGTCATAATCTACTAAGTAACTTAAAACCATGTATAGACATGTATATTAACCTTTATTTGTGCTCTCCTATCTTCTATCAAAGATAGTGGTGCAATCCTACAAGCATCTCTACAAACAACACAGACAACTGACACCCTGCACAATCCCAGCATTCCTTACCTACACAGACTCCTCTGTGGATTCTCCTGCTGGCACACACCTCTCATCATAGCAACTTTTTTTTTACTATATGCTAATTTTCACTCTTATTAAGTGCAAATTAAACACCTCTCTGGGGCCCTTTAATGTTATCACATCACATAAAACCTCCACGACAGAACATGCTGCAATAGCCTGTAACACACCTATTTGCATAAACCTATAAATATCTGTCTGTATACATCAAATACAAAAAAGTACCTCTGAGATCTAACTCGTCCAATCAGAAGAATGTTACTCATTCACCATGACAACCACCACTATAATGGTGCACAATGAGGCTAAAAAACAGCATTTTACGATTGCCATCTGAGTATCATGATTTTTGAAGGAAATCCAGCTACTCTGTGTTCACTAAAAGAATTATTACTGTATTCTTCATCCAGACTACAAGATACATTTTTCATGCACCAGTCACAGTATTTTGGGTGTGTTCATGAAATAAAACATTCAATGCCAAATTAATAAAACATTTTTCTACAGCAACAGCAGATAAACGAATGTCAGACATCCGCCTTCAAAAACTGATAACAGCTGGCACAGTTTTTTACGTCCACCGCCGTTGGGTGATTGTTCAATCAATTTAAAACATACGAAGACATAATTCAACTTGAGAAAGCCTAAGAGTCAAATTAATACATTTAATCAGGGTTAAACATTTTCTTTTTTACCAGCATTGAACATTTTCTTTTCTTACATGTATGCACTTTCAGATTATTTTATTTGAAGTGTTTTACAGCGTTTTACAGTGTTATTTAATGTATAAATTTATCAGTTTGTTTGTACCCTGGGATTCGAACCCATGGCCATGCTGTTTTTTTTAGCGCAATGCTGTACAAGATAAGCTTTAGGAACTTCTGTTCATGGACACTAACCTACGGGTAGCACAAGATGATTGCATGGCCTCAAGAGCAGTATGGTAGTCTTCCACTGAATGGCTGTCAAGAGGCACAAACTGCTGCGCACCCAGCACCATGTTGACATGGGATGGATTGGGGAGATGTGTTTCACCCTGATGGGGCAGGACGTTTAAAGCCTCCAGGGTTGGTATCGTCAGCACACAGTTCAGAGGAGGATGCTTGTTGGACTCCTTTATCACAAACTGAAAAGAGACATCTGTGAAATTAAAGGGTAATATTTTGAAATGCTCTTTTTATATGTAACTATATATATATTATATATAAATGTTACCTAGGTACAAGGTAAAGACTGGTGAAGATAAGAAATACATTATGCACTTCACAGCATCTTATAAACCAGGCTGGAACCAGGAAATAAATCATGCAGGCATCTTCAGATGTAGCACAACCACAGTTTACTTTCAAACAGGATATTTTTTTAAACTTTAAACTGCACAGCAAAACCAGAGACCGCTGTTATAAAATATTCATGTCAAAAGTGAGATTACAGAGCTTGTGTTTCTGTGTACCAGAGACAGGTTAGGTGTGTAAGCATGAGCAGGTGGCAATGTAAACTCTGCTAGCGGCAGCTCTGACGTGGAGAAAAAAGGTGCAGTGATAAAAGTAACCTGACAGGTGGCACACACACAGAGTTTCACTCATTGACAAACATAGACGAGACTCTGAAACCTGGCTTTTCCAGGCAGATGAATATTAATGCCAAACCAGCACTTGAGAGAATCAGGCCGGTGAGTGAGCTAAGTGATGTGCTTTGTGATATGCAGAAATCATGGTTATAGTAACGCACTTACAACAACGGTAAACTAAGCCGTGCATCTTAAGGGTTTAAAGGCATGAAGGTCAAGGTCATATTTTTGTTTAAAGAACCTAAACAATGTCTTCCATAAATATAAAGTCTGTAATTTCTGGCAAAACCTCCAGAATAGAATTAACCAAATGGAACTGAAAACATAATGACTTTAAAACTTAAACAGATAATTCCTCCAAACCCAAGCAATACAGCACAGAGTAATTGTGTTTTGTTTATTTATTAGAGGTGAAGTTTAAATCATCCATTTAAAAAGTCATTTTTTGTATCACTGCATGTATTGCGCAAATTTATTTGGTTTACTGGCTTTACATGGTCATGGAACATTCCTGTAAGGTTAGGCATGAGGGAGACAGATTGATGGTAATATTGGCCAGCTAGTGTCATTTTGCAATCACTGAAATGCTTGAAAGCTTGCTCTGAGGCAAAGATGTAACAGTGCTAATACAGATGTTTTTACACAGGCTATAATGATTTTTCCATCTTAGTTAAGATTGAAAAGAAATTGAATTAAATGAAACTACAACAGAAATGCATGTTTGATTAATCTCATTCAAGAGGAAAAATAATCAAATGAGAAACAAATTAAAAACATGTATCGAAACACTTACAATAAGAGATATGAACTGTGGAGTGATGAGCCAAAACGCCTTTGAGCAACGTTCTGGAAACAGACAGCAAGCCAGCAGCTTTGTCAGAGTCCCAGCTGACAGAATCTTCTGTGAAAGACATGAGAAGGTAAACAAACACAAGATACCAGCGCAAGTGTCCTTAAAAACAGGAGCGTAAAAGGCAAACTTTGCTGTTCTAATCTATGCTGATTTTCATGTCAACATCAACTTCACTTTGCAGAATAAAGACAAATCTAACTATCAAAATCAACTTCAGGTGCTTAGTTATATGAAGAATCCTATCTTACTGTATCTTTTTGTAACTATAGGAATTCCAGGACAGTATTCAGGATTTACTTAAGACAGAAAATTGCTGTAACACGGCCAGTTAAGATCAGTCAAGTTCAGTGTTGTAAACAGGATCCTAAGTGTAACAGATAAGATAGAATTGTCAGAATGTTTCTGTAATATAGTCATTGCTTTACCCATTGTTAAAATTGGCCTTTACCCAAGCTTCAAAATAAGATAACCTAGCAAAGCGCAGTATGAAAAGCCAGTAAGAAAATCTTACAGTGTGTTGGCCTCCTTCAACCTTTGACACCACAAGCCTCTCTTTGAGCATCAGCAGTAATAGAAGGAACTGCTCATGAGATCAGTCGGCTACAAGATCTTCAAGCTCTCCTTCACTGGTCCCTCTAGCTCCTTCACCTCTGACAAAGACATCCAAGACCCTGAGGAAAAGATGGACAAACTGTGTTTAGAACAGGCAAGCACAGTTTCACAACATTGCTCATTTACTAACTGCTTAATAATAACTGTTGAAAGGACAAAATGCTCTGAAACCTTCTAGGACATTTGACATACCTGACAGCAGTGCATGCTCAACATGGAGTTCTTCAAGATCTTCTGCTTTGTTTTTTTGTTGCTGATGTATAGAATGCAGTGAAGAAATTCAATGAGGTAATAAGGAAGTCCATAGTACGTGGAGATGGGCACAGCTCCCTTAAGATCTGCTGGAAAAAGCTCTGGTAGAATGACATGCAAGATATTTTCTCAAGCCCATCCTCCTCAGAGCTGCTCTGAATCAGATGACAGACCCTGGCTAGTTCCTTCCTGAGCATGACCACTTCAACAGAGAAGGACTGCCTGAGAAGACCACTTCCCCAGCCTGGATGGCTTGCTCCATGACATATGTGGCCTTTTCTAACAAATGAGTCAGAGTCTCATCCAGCTGTTTGCTCTTCCCTAGAGTTGCGATCATGTCTTTGCAGAGCATGCTTAAAGTTACCAGATGGAGCTGTAATGAGCAGAGCTCTCCCTTTGATTCTTCTGCATCTACAGACAGGACTCCCGCAGCGATGTTACTCTCAACCATGAAAGAGGTACATTTCTCCAGATTAAGGCACATGCTGGACTTCCTGTTGATGATAAGATGGATGAGGAACTGAATGAAGTCTTAAACTGACCAAAGGAAAGCACTGCATTAATTAAAGGGGAAGGTCATAGTTGCCTCCAAAAGATCGGTTCCGTAAACAATTTTAAGGGGAGTTTTCAAATTTTCAACCACCAGGACTGTAGCCACGACACTAAAAAGCCCTCTCAGTAATCCACCCGCTTCTGAGACCTTAACGCTTTCATCACAGGACACAAGTGGTCATTACGAACAAACTTCCTTAGAGGACATTGCGTATACATTCAGGATACATTACTTTGAGTAGCTGCAGAACATAACCTATCTGTGTTTCAGATAAAGGCACCAAAGAAACAATTTTTGAGTCTAAAATCTCCTGTCTGATGGCTTTCAGTCTCTTCAGTGAAGGTGTCATGCTAGCATCTTCATTTTCCATACTCATTTCAGCAGAAATTTCCAAAAATAAAGGACTGATTAACTGCAAGCGTGAAAGGTCAAGCAGTTCAACAAACACCTCGATGATGCATTTTACCAGTGCAAAATAAATTTCAGGAAGCTCACAGAGAACTTGAGATTCAAATAACTGCTTTAGCTTGTGGAGAGCAAGGAGTTTCTGTAGTAATTTATCAAGTGGACTAATGGCCTTTAGTTTCAGTGCTCTCTCCACTAAACTAGTGGTGTCCCCACCTGGGGACGTGTACTTACTACAGTGAATCTGGAACAGGGATGTCCACCTCCACCCAAATGTAAGGGGGTCACATCTTCAACTTTTTCTCTCCAAGGACCTTCTGAGATTTTCCTCAATTCTTCTCAAACTGCTTCAACAGGTCCTTAACTTGGTTCAGCATCGATGTTCGGCATTACCTCAGATCAGATTCTGCTTGTTTCATGACTGGCACCACTGACTAAGGGAATTCTGTATAGTCTCAGACAGCAACGTTGGTTTCAGTTCATCTGATGCTGGCCAACAGATCACATCAAGCAACTCAAAAAGTACATCAAAAAGTTTAGGCAGCTGTTGGAGTTTGGCAAAAGTTTACAATACAGCAGACATGAGTGCTTCTCTGGCTTTCCTAACACGTACTTCCGTGTTGTCTGCATCAACCCACACAGTTGATAGAAGCTCATCTAAATCTGGCTCCAAGATATGGTGACTCAGAGTGAAAAGAGATTTAAGACAGCGGTACCAAGCTGGGATGCCCATCTGGGTATTGTTAAATAAAAGGCGAGCCAGTTTCCTGTAGAAATTAAACTGCACCTCTCCATGTTGAATTTTGTCTACAGCCACATTATAGACATCACCAGCCAAACAGGAGTTTAGCAGGTTCTCCAAAGCAAGCAAAGTGAGAACCCAGTTTGATACACCAAGTGTCACAATATCCAGCTCATCTGTGAATCCCAAAGCAGTAACAAGCTTAGTCAAGAGAGAAAAAAACACTTGTTTGTTCTCTCCACTTTACAAATTGAATCTAGGGCAAACTTTAAAAGCATAGGGAGAGAATTTGACTTAACAGCATAAAATAACGCCTGCTCTTCATTGCGATCCTCTTGGACACAAAGTTTGATAGAATCCTTTTGACAGGGCCAGACAAGCTCTTGCCTGCATTACTCTTCTTGGTATTATCCTCAGATTGTAAAACTTCTTCCTTGTAAGACTGTAAATGATCAGAGATGAAGAGCTGAATAAAGAATGTCATGTATTTTACTCTGGATTTCTTTGCTGAGGTTCTGTGAAATCTTATTGTTGTCCTTCTTGGTCCACACTCTAGTGTTCAGTAAGAGTCTTAGCAGCAAAATAGGATGAAGAAGGTTTGCTGTTACTTAAAAAAAATACTCAGCTGAAGTTCACCTGCTGCTTCTGAACAGGAAGGCAGGTGCTGAGAACAAGGAAGAAAACTTCAAAGACTTTAAATGAAGAGGCTCCTCAAATTTCCGCTTCCTGAGCTGCATGCTAGACAAGCCACAGAGTCAAGCTAAGAGCTCCACCAACAGGTCATAGTAAGCAGTGTAGATCACAGAGAGAACTGAGGAGGTCAAGATGCCATGACAACAGCTCAAAACAGTGTGGAGGCTGTGATAAAATACAACAAATTGGATATACAGTACATTAACCACTAACAAAATGCAAAATTATAATCTGTTATTTTTAGTACTGTAGTTGTGGTTATGGCACCAATAAAACTGAACTTCCCAATTTGCATATGTAATTATTGCCTCTGTGTTCTATAATGCACATTGTGAATTTTGCTGATTTTAATGTCACCAGGGTAACATTATGAATGTCTGTACATTTATATAAAGCATAAAATATTTAAAACAATATAAAATAAAATATCTATTTCATTTCCAGATACTGTCAATTTAAAAACGGGTCTTGTAAAATTGCAGTGGAGGGAATACCTGTGTTACCGTGAGGCAAAAACTAATAGCCTTCCCCTGAATCAGCACACTGTGAAGCTTCCTGCTGTGAAGAATATCATGTAGGTAATGCCATAAACCCTCCACCACCTCCAGAGGCACCTCCACTTTCTTACTGTAAAAACCAAGCAATGTGAGAGCATTGCAAGCAATGTGAGAGCATTGCTTGTACTGTCTAACAGAACTTTTAATGGGGAAAATAGAAAAAAACGTTTGCTCTTTAATAAAGACGACATTTTTTGAACATCACAATTTGAAACATTACAACGTGTTTAGGATAGGCATACTACACAGAGATCTCAGACTTTTAATGTGGTGTTATATGCAAACTGAACAAGTCTATATTTTATTCAGAAAAACCTGCTCTTTATTAGGAAGAAGGCACTGTGTTGATATCCATGCAAACCGAGCAAGTTTCAGTTTGTCTTGCCAGGGGCTGAGAGAGTTTTTCAGCTTCAGATGAATGCCAATGAATTGAGTAAATGGCAGCCATATTTATATACCTTTGTGTCTAAGTGAATACAAACACAGATTATCTTAATTAGTTTGTACCGAATAAATGTTGATATTGTTTTAACTATATCAAGTAAGAAATTATGTAAATCTGAACAGAGGGAAACTGGCCACTAGATGGCCATCATAACCACGTCAACTTTTTCAAATCTGTAATGCCACACATCACATAACATACAAAAAGTGTGAATACTTTGTAAACCTCTGCAGGCTTACACTTTACTGCACTTGTGTTAAAAAAGTGCAATTATTAAATAGTATAAAAGTAATAATAAATAAAATTAGTTGCTTACTCAAAAGGAGCAGTGCAGAATAAGCTAATTCACAACAACTGTAATACAACAATTTATTTTCTTCTAAATGTAGTAAAGGGCAGGTTAAATAACAGACATTGAGAGACCAGATTATCCGTGACTTTCCCTCTGTCACCATCTGTGTCTGAAACATAAAAAACAGTTACTTGCAGATAGGAAAAAATCTCTTTAGCAGCTTCAACAAGCTACAAACGCTAAATCATTATTATAAACTTACCTTTGCAAATCAGGGTAAGAAATATTATCTGTTAAGTACCTGCTCAGTTTGTTCGTTTTTAACCAAAAAGGTAAGGATTGCAGCTTGAGATGAGACAGTTGCCATACTATGGACAACATCAGAAAGTGTGCTAGATTTTAATTAAAATTAAACGCAGTGTATGATAATATGACTAATACTGCACAGCAGTTTTATTAAACTTTCCAAATACTTACGATCTCTTCACACGTGTTGTTGTTGCGGAACCTGGAAATACCAACTTGCTTTAACATCAGACAGTAATAATCAAACTCAAGACACACTTGAGAAAGACGTTAGTACCTAAAATCAATGTAGCATAATTTATTATAGTCTACCTACCTTCAAGCAAACTGGATTTGATATATCTATAAGAAAATGACAAGGCTGTGTCTAACACCGGTAGATTAATAGAGAAATCACAGTCACCCGAAACAGAAATTAAGTAAACAGAAGCTGATGCTCTTCAATCGATTAAAACTTGTTCGACTGGGTTTGTTACAGCATCATCCACAGAGATCTGTTACAGAGATCCGCTTCCTGAACGTCACTTTTTATAGTCACTTTTTAATGCTTTTTTAAAAAAAAAAAAACACTTAGTACTTTAATATTGCGACGCTGCTTGAAAATAACTGTGCAATGGGGTATACACGAATATTCATAGATTCGCTCCGCAACGCGCGTGACGTTTTCAAGAAACATTTTATGTAGAAAAAATAATTTGTTCATTTAAATGAAGATCCATCCGGCTTTATTACCTTACTGGAAAGATCCATCAAACAAACCGTCAAAAAAATTGGGATATAAAACAAGTTCCATTTGTTTGTTGATAGTTAAGACTCAAGCAGAATATATGAATATTTATGTTTGCCCCGTCCATTGGAACAGTTTACATTAAATATTACACACAATATTACGGTGTCTGCGTTGGGCGTGTGTTAAAAAAAGAGGCTTGGCATGAAAACCGTCATGAACGAATAATGCCTAGTAACCATCTAACTCGACCTACAATAGGTCAGTGTTCAAAACAAAAGATCACGTCTTTTATTGTCATGCAATCAGACACTCCAGAAACACTGTTGATTAAAATGCCCGATTCATGAACTATCTGACTTTATACTGACAGTGTCGAGATGTATTGGACAATGTTGCGAACGACAAGATTTACTATAGGGAAACTGCAAAAGTGTAGTAGCTTCTGCTGTCGTTCAGATGGACTTCACCAGTTTTCTAATCGCACTTCGCGAATATCTTGGAAAACGCAATTGTGTGAAAATTGGTCATCGGATGTCTTGGTTTGGCCGGTGTATAAGGGCAGAAATATGTCCCAGCTCTCTTGTCTAACGGGTGGGCTGTTTGTACCCAGGTATGTTTGGAAAGACCCCAGACACACGATTGCTTTGTATAGCACATCTGCTAACTCCAAACAAACGCCTGTGAGAGATCAGGAGAGTAAAGTCACGACATCAGAAAACTCGTTACGTGAACCCTCAGAAGATGTCAAGAAGTTGCTGCATCTTGCTTATCCACAGCGATGGAGAATGTCAGGCACGTAACACAACTCAGATCGTCTATTGCATGAATAATATAATATGAGACAATAAGTGTATTCAATTTAATATGCATGTATTTATATTATTTAAAAGCATTTTGGAAAATTAAGACATATGTGGAGTATAACATCCCTTGCAAAAATACCAAAGTAACCATAGCTTTACGAAATAAATATTGGTATTTGATGATCATTCCATGGTACTTAGATAAATACAGTGTCATGATACTGAATGAGTTCTAGATTAATAAACGGTGGTATTTACATATTCACACCAAACCAAATAACGTTTGTTTGTGCAGGTTCTGTCTAAATACACTACTACTGTTATTGTTACCAGTTACTAAACAGTTTGACAAAGTTATTTCACTTTCACTTAAAGATTCTGAACGTTTTTAGAGGGATGTCTACAATACGTAAAATCTGTAATTCATTCAAATGAATATATTTGAAATGTTCTTGTAAACCAATCAAAATGCACATTTAAATGTCTGTTGTATTGCTACATATTTTAATGTATGGATTGATAATTTGTTGAAAATTTTTTATCCCTTATAATTTGCCCCCACATTTGTACACTTATACTTACTTTCTCCTCACAGCTGCTGTGGGATTTCTGGTGATCTCCAGCACTATCACCATGTCTGCACCATTTTTTCTGGGAAGAGTGATTGACACTATCTACACCAGCCCCACAGAGGACTTCACGGCCTCCCTCACCTCCCTCTGTATCATGCTTACAGGGGTCTTCCTGTGTGGCGGGGCAGCAAATGCTGCTCGTGTCTACCTCATGGACATCTCAGGTGATGTCTCAACCCAGGTTATATGAAACAAAAAACTGCCATCTAGTGCAACAGGGAGTTATTATGGGGAGAAAATTTTGGGTTCACATATAAATAATCTTTCACTGCTTCCACAGGACAACAGATTGTGCGAAACTTGCGTGAAGCCCTTTTCTCCTCGATTTTGAAGCAGGAGGTGGGATTCTTTGATAAGACCAGAACTGGTGAGCTTCTTAACCGCCTTTCTGTAGACACCGGCATCGTTGGACGCTGCCTTACTGACAACCTGTCTAATGGGCTACGGTCCCTCGCCCAAGCAGGAGCTGGAGTTGGCATGATGGTGACCTAATTTAGTTCTTTATCTTCTACCACATTCAGTTTTGAAACACATTTTCAGCTTATAAACATCTAGGCATCCATTTCTAAAACACAGAAGATTCAGCTAATAAAACTGCAGCAAACCTGTTCTGATTGCCTGAATGCTCTTTACATTTTGGTTCCTCATTGAACTATGTGTTTAAATGTCTCATGATGCACGAAGACTAAACTTGTAAACCTTCACCATACTAATTTAACCCTTGAACTTTCTCAAGATATATGTATCACCCAGTCTGGCAGCCTTTGTGCTGATGGTTGTCCCTCCCATTGCTGGCCTGGCTGTATTCTTTGGTAGATTTTTTCACTCCATATCCAGACGCACACAGGATGCATTGGCAGCGGCCACACAGGTAAGAGACAGTTTGTTATGTGTGGATGTTTCCTTTAAATGAGAAAACATTGTTTTATGTCACATTTAAAAGTTGGCCATTGACAGTATTTAGTTGATTGGTGTATTCAAGTGGCCGAGGCTTCATTTTACTTTAGCTGCTCTGCATCTTCTAGTTAGCAGAAGAGAAGATTAGCAACATACGGACAGTTCGAGCTTTCGGAAAAGAGCTGATGGAGGTCCAGAAGTATGCAGACAAGATTGACCATGTTTATGAACTAACAAGGAAAGAAGCCATGGTTTCCGCTGGATATTATGGAGTGGTGAGAAGTTAAAGAAATTTTTCTTTATCAAAACTTGTATAGTTTAATTAAAAGTTGCATGCAAGATTATCAAAACTGACCATTTAAAAAAAGTATTCAGACCCCTTCATTTTTTTCAATTTTGTTATATGCAGCTTTATACAACAATCATTTAAATTAATTTCTTCTTGTTAATCTACACTCAGTACCCCGTAATGACAAAGTAAAAATAGAAATTTAGAAATGTCTGTAAATTTACTTAAAAGGAAAAACTAAAATACCACATTTACATATGTATTTAGACCGTTTATTCAGTACTTAGTTGAAGCACCTTTGGCAGCAATTACAGATTTTTGGGTATGACACAATCTTGGCACATCCGGAATGGGTTTTTTGCAATTCTTCTTTGCAAATCTTCTTAAGCTCAGGCTGAAAAGGGAACTGTCTGTGGGCTTCTACCAGTTCTTGCTGGTAAAATTCCACAGGTGGACTCCAATCAAGGTGTAGAAACATCTCAGCAATGATCACGAGAAATGGGAGGCACCTGAGCTAAATTTTAAGTGTTTTTGCAAAGGAATGAATACCGATTTACTTACTGATGTACATGTGAGTTTTTATCTCTTTATGTTTTATGTATATGTTTTAGTCTTTTTAATAAATTTCCAGACATTTTTGAAATTCTGTTTTCACTTTGTCATTATGTTGTACTGTGTGTAGATTAATGAGAAAATGATTAATTTAAACGATTGTAGTATCAGGCTGCAACATAACAAAATTGAAAAAAGTGAAGGGACCTAAATATTTTCTGAATGCACTGTCACCTTAAATTCCAGTCTTCTTGGTCTTTCTGCAGATGGGACTAAGTGGAAACATCATCATCCTCAGTGTGTTGTATAAGGGAGGTATGCTAATGGCCAGTGAGGCCATAACCATTGGACAGGTCTCCTCTTTCCTCATGTATGCATTTTGGGTGGGAATCAGCATCACAGGTAAGGACACAGGTTCAAAGCTACATTCAACCATATCATCTGAACATCTGAATATATGCCTCAACACATGCAGGGATCTCAGTTATGTTTAGACTGTCATAAAAGACCGGCTTCATTTTTAGGTTTGGTGAATTGATTTACATGGAGTTCACTTTATCGTGGTCATCTGATCCCAGACTTTCATACGTAAATAGACAAAGATTTCTTTTAGTGGTTGTCATGACAATTAACAATGGGGGTTTTCCCACAAAACTTCCATATGTCTGGGTTGAACATCTCACTGGGTCTTATGCATAGATATCTTTAAAAACCTATTGATATTGAGCTGTAAAATGTGTATAATATCTGCAGTGATTTTTTTTCTTCATTATTCATTTTTCTGTGGGTTCATTTAAGGTTTCAGCTCATTCTACTCAGTGCTAATGAAAGGGCTTGGTGCAGGAACTCGTCTGTGGGAACTCATGGAACGAAAGCCTGAATTCCCCCTCAATGGTAAATATCATTTCCCTTTAAACTTTGCACACAAGCAAAAAACCAAATAATCTTTCACAAGACTTTTATTTTTGTATATGTGAACAGCAGTATATAATCATATATATTATTCTCTCTTGTCATTCAGAGGGGCTTGTGTTAAGACCAGAGCAGCTGAAGGGAGAACTGGAGTTTCAAAACGTGTCCTTTGCTTACCCAACAAGAAAGGATGCACCCATCTTGCAAGATCTAAGTCTCTCTGTACCAGCGGGGTCTGTAATGGCTGTGGTGGGGCCCAGTGGCTCAGGCAAATCCACTCTGGTGTCGCTATTGCTCCGCTTGTACGACCCTGACTCAGGTAAGAAGAAAGAGTTAGAATATATTGGACACTCAGCAAATGTTTACAAATGTAACTGTTTTTCATTATTATGTCTGTATCGATTAAAAATGCAGGTGTGGTGACTGTTGATGGTTGTGATATTCGAGACTTAAATCCTTATTGGCTGAGGAGTCATATCGGTACTGTAAGCCAGGTAAAGATAGCCCCCTGAAAAAACAGAACCAACCGATCTGCTGATCCCACTTTGCTAATTCTCTGTTGAAATGTGTTTGCTTTAGGAACCTGTTCTTTTCTCCTGTTCTATTGCTGAAAACATTGCTTATGGAGCAACAGACCCAAGTCAGGTCACATTACAGGACATCTACAGAGCAGCGCAGACAGCCAATGCACATGACTTCATCCAGCACTTCCCCATGGGATATGATACAGTTGTAGGAGAGAAGGGCGTCTTGTTGTCAGGTATGACACTTACATATGATTCTGACTATTTATTGTTTGTTACCGTTTTTGATGTGTATTGTGTGTGTGTATATTTCACATTTCATGCCTTTCTTTGAATAAACAGGTGGACAAAAACAGAGGGTTGCCATAGCACGAGCCCTTCTCAAGGTAATCTTCTCTCCTTATTAAGAAATAATTGAATTATTAAGAAGTAATTGATCCAAAAATAAAAACTCAACTTCAACGTTTTCAATAAATCAGTTCATCTGATTCACAAAACCGGTCTAAATGATGGGTTCACAAATCAGAACTATTTGAGAACTAGTGCGCTGGTGGGAAAGAGTGTTTTAGTCTGTCTCTCACTACAATCTATAATAAATCTTCAGAAAATTTACAATGACAAATTGATAATTGATACAGTTATGAAGTAAATGATAACAGAAGTTTGAGATGTCCCACTATTCCTGTATATATGAACTACATCTTTCAGCTTATGGAACATTCAGTTTATCTTTGCTTTTACAGAATCCCAAAATACTCCTATTGGATGAAGCCACAAGGTGAAATGTTGTCTTGAATACTTGAACATCAAAAGATAGATTTGGATAACAAATATAATCTATTCAAAATATGAAAGTTTTACGAACTTTACCTAAAAAAACAACTTTACAGTTTTACGTCAAGATGAGAATAGGTATGGTCTAACTAAGATTTCCACGGCTCTCTTTCTTAGTGCTCTGGATGCAGAGAGTGAGTTCCTGGTCCAAGAGGCGTTGGAGCGGCTGATGCACGGGCGCACCGTCTTGATCATTGCTCACCGTCTGTCCACCATCCAGAGTGCAGATGCCGTGGCTGTGCTGGACCAGCACCGTGTGGTGGAGAGTGGTAGTCATGCCCGGCTCCTTGCCAACGATCAGGGGCTCTTCCGCAAGCTAATGGAGAAGCAGGCCTTCCTGCAGGCCGCACAAAAACAGACTCTGTTCACATAGGCTCTTTTCAAATATTCAGACAGGAGAACCACAATCATTTAAAGACAACAATAAGAGAAAACATTCAGACATTTAAATGCTGTTCATATTCAATTCAATTTACATTGATTTGTATAGCAATTTTTACAATACATATTGTTTCAAACCTGCTTTACAGAAATGCAACAAAATGTACATTGCCAGAAAACTGTTATTTGATTTCAGATTTGCAGATGGTTAGATCGAAGTATGCTGTTGGCTAACATTGTGTATGTATATGAGCTGAAGTCTGTAGTCCTTGCTGGGGTCGGCGTCCCCTACATGTCAGCATCCTGGGGTCGGCGTCCTAGTTCGTTTTCTGCTTGAGCAATGATGCGAGCAGGGGCAAACTGGCCACCTGGCAGACAGGGCATTTCTGGGCCAATGTACTTTTTGGGCCGATACATCTCATACTATTTTTGTCTGATCAGACCCTAAAACACTTGGGGCGGTGTAATTGTCAAAAAAGTCTGCGTTGGATTTTTTTCCAGACAGACCTGTCCATGAGACATTTTATCAGCAGCCCTTTGGTTCTTTTCTTAATTGACATTGGGATGCCTCAATCACATCTTTAAACAACTCCTCTTCTGTGCGAGCGTGCAGCGTGCGTGTGCATCTGTCAGAACAGTCAAGAGAGAGATGGAGAAGAAACACAAGGGAAGCACAGTGAAATTGCACAAATAAAGAAACAGGCCCTTTAGGCAGATGCTGCAAAATGTGTACACAGATATGTTTTCTGCTGCAGCACCCGTGGCTGATGAAGATAGTGCTGGTGGTGCACAGTGAGGAGGATAAGAAGAGGGAGAGAGATGAGAAGTGAGTGTAAAGCCTGCAGTAAACAGAACTGCTTTCAAAACAATTATGCTACATAATATGCTACATAACAAGATACCCCTTGATAAAACTGAGCCAAAAACACACAATTATTGTGATAACACAACACTGCAATAAAATAAGTTTGGCTTGTTACATTTATGAGTGCAGGTGTAGTAGCTAACATAGTATAACTTCTCAGTGTTACCATAAGGTGGTAAGAACAGCTAGTTTACACATTGTGCACACTGGCTAAGACAAATAGTACATCTTAAAGCAAATTCTTGATGTTTCCCTGTTGAGCTAAAAGTTTATAGTTTTTAAGTGTCTCTAATACTGTCTTGCTTTATTATTGAAACGGAGAACATTATTTTGTTAATCAATATTAACAGTGAGTCACTTGGCAGTATTTTTGTTTTGTTCATTATTTATTATAGGCTGTAGAGTGAATAGTGTATTTTAGGACCTAACAAAAATGTTTATGAACAATATACAGAAATGAAACTGAGAGACCCACAAGGCTGTTTTTGTTTGTTTAACAATGTTTTATCTATTTCCTATATGGTATTGTTAGCCCGATGCAGCTTTTGTGTGTCTCTTTATCAGAGAATAATAATACTGTACCTGATTGCATTATATTAACAAAAACTGACCCCATAGTCTGTTCTCATGTCTTTTTGAGCCAGATTGAGATCGCATCCACAAAAGAGGAGGAGAGTGTCAGCAAGAAAGTTGGGCGTGTGTTAAAAAAAGAGGCTTGGCATGAAAACCGTCATGAACGAATAATGCCTAGTAACCATCTAACTCGACCTACAATAGGTCAGTGTTAAAAACAAAAGATCACGTCTTTTATTGTCATGCAATCAGACACTCCAGAAACACTGTTGATTAAAATGCCCGATTCATGAACTATCTGACTTTATACTGACAGTGTCGAGATGTATTGGACAATGTTGCGAACGACAAGATTTACTATAGGGAAACTACAAAAGTGTAGTAGCTTCTGCTGTCGTTCAGATGGACTTCACCAGTTTTCTAATCGCACTTCGCGAATATCTTGGAAAACGCAATTGTGTGAAAATTGGTCATCGGATGTCTTGGTTTGGCCGGTGTATAAGGGCAGAAATATGTCCCAGCTCTCTTGTCTAACGGGTGGGCTGTTTGTACCCAGGTATGTTTGGAAAGACCCCAGACACACGATTGCTTTGTATAGCACATCTGCTAACTCCAAACAAACGCCTGTGAGAGATCAGGAGAGTAAAGTCACGACATCAGAAAACTCGTTACGTGAACCCTCAGAAGATGTCAAGAAGTTGCTGCATCTTGCTTATCCACAACGATGGAGAATGTCAGGCACGTAACACAAGTCAGATCGTCTATTGCATGAATAATATAATATGAGACAATAAGTGTATTCAATTCAATATGCATGTATTTATATTATTTAAAAGCATTTTGGAAAATTAAGACATACGTGGAGTATAACATCCCTTGCAAAAATACCAAAGTAACCATAGCTTTACGAAATAAATATTGGTATTTGATGATCACTCCATGGTACTTAGATAAATACAGTGTCATGATACTGAATGAGTTCTAGATTAATAAACGGTGGTATTTACATATTCACACCAAACCAAATAACGTTTGTTTGTGCAGGTTCTGTCTAAATACACTACTACTGTCATTGTTACCAGTTACTAAACAGTTTGACAAAGTTATTTCACTTTCACTTAAAGATTCTGAACGTTTTTAGAGGGATGTCTACAATACGTAAAATCTGTAATTCATTCAAATGAATATATTTGAAATGTTCTTGTAAACCAATCAAAATGCACATTTAAATGTCTGTTGTATTGCTACATATTTTAATGTATGGATTGATAATTTGTTGAAAATTTTTTATCCCTTATAATTTGCCCCCACATTTGTACACTTATACTTACTTTCTCCTCACAGCTGCTGTGGGATTTCTGGTGATCTCCAGCACTATCACCATGTCTGCACCATTTTTTCTGGGAAGAGTGATTGACACTATCTACACCAGCCCCACAGAGGACTTCACGGCCTCCCTCACCTCCCTCTGTATCATGCTCACAGGGGTCTTCCTGTGTGGCGGGGCAGCAAATGCTGCTCGTGTCTACCTCATGGACATCTCAGGTGATGTCTCAACCCAGGTTATACGAAACAAAAAACTGCCATCTAGTGCAACAGGGAGTTATTATAGAGAGAAAATTTTGAGTTCATATATTGATTGATTGAATTTAGTAATTTAATGTCAGTAGTAATTAAGCTCACGGTAATCTTAAGGTCTAGTTTAGTTTACTTAAATTTGTTATTAGAAGCATTGATTCACTGAGCTGAATAGCATGCATAACTGAACTCTCTCTCTCTCTCTCTCTCTCTAATAATCTTTCACTGCTTCCACAGGACAACAGATTGTGAGAAACTTGCGTGAAGCCCTTTTCTCCTCGATTTTGAAGCAGGAGGTGGGATTCTTTGATAAGACCAGCACTGGTGAGCTTATTAACCGACTTTCGGCAGACACCGCCATCGTTGGACACTGCCTCACTGACAACCTGTCTGATGGGCTACGGTCCCTCGCCCAGGCAGGGGCTGGAGTTGGCATGATGGTGAGCTGCTAATTTAGTTCTTTATGTTTTACCACATTCAGTTTTGAAACACATTTTCAGCTTATAAACATCTAGGCATCCATTTCTAAAACACAGAAGATTCAGCTAATAAAACTGCAGCAAATCTGTTCTGATTGCCTGAATGCTTTTTGCATTTTGGTTCCTCATTGAACTATGTGTTTAAATGTCTCATGATGCACGAAGACTAAACTTGTAAACCTTCATCATACTAATTTAACCCTTGAACTTTCTCAAGATATATGTATCACCCAGTCTGGCAGCCTTTGTGCTGATGGTTGTCCCTCCCATTGCTGGCCTGGCTGTATTTTTTGGTAGATTTTTTCACTCCATATCGAGGCGCACACAGGATGCATTGGCAGCAGCCACACAGGTAAGAGACAGTTTGTTATCAGTGGACGTTTCCTTTAAATAAGGAAATTATTTGTCACATTTGAAAGTTGGCCATTGACAGTAATCAGTTGATTGGTGTATTCAAGTGGCCGAGGCTTCCTTTTACTTTAGCTGCTCTGCATCTTCTAGTTAGCAGAAGAGAAGATTAGCAACATGCGGACAGTTCGAGCTTTTGGAAAAGAGCTGATGGAGGTGCAGAAGTATGCAGACAAGATTGGCCATGTTTATGAACTAACAAGGAAAGAAGCCATGGTTACTGCTGCATTCTGTGGAGTGGTGAGATAAGTTCTTTGTCAAAACTCATAGTTTAAATAAATGTTGCTGCATGCAAGATTATCAAAACTGACCATTAAAAAAGATTTTTTACTAATTTACTAACAGTCACAGAGACGTGATAGCGCCTACTTAACATTGCCCTTTTAAGGTAATTTGTCTGGTGCAATATAAACCACACTCATGTATGTCACCTTAAATTCCACTCTTCTTTGTCTTTCTGCAGATTGCACTGAGTGGACTGAGTGGAAACATCATCATCCTCAGTGTGTTGTATAAGGGAGGTATGCTAATGGCCAGTGAGGCCATAACTGTTGGGCAGCTGTCCTCTTTCCTCATGTATGCATTTTGGGTGGGCATCAGCATTGCAGGTGAGACTCAAAGCTACATTTAACTATATAATCTATATATATGCCTCTACACATGCAAGGGTCCCATATGATCTCATATGAGTTATGTTTAGACTGTCTTAAAAGACAGGCTTATTTTTAAGGTTTGGTGGATTGATTTACTTGGAGTTCACTTTATCAAGGTCATCTGATCCCAAACTTTCATACTTGCCACAACTTGAGAGTAAATATACAACGATTTATTTTAGTGGTTGTCATTACAATAAACAATGGGGGTTTTCCCACAAAACTTTCATATGTCGGGGTTAAACATCTCACTGGGTCTTATGCATAGATATCTTTAAAAACCTATTGATATTGAGTGATATTTGATATTTACCTATTGTAAATTGTGTAGATTATCTGCAGTGATTTTTTTCCTTATTATTAGTTTTTTTGTGTGTTCATTTAAGGTTTCAGCTCATTCTACTCAGAGCTGATGAAGGGGCTTGGTGCTGGAACTCGTCTGTGGGAACTTAAGGAACGAAAGCCTGAATTTCCCCTCAGTGGTAAATATAATTTCCCTTTAAACTTTGCCTAAAATGCACACAAGCAAAAAACCAAAAATCTTTTTAAAGGCTCTTATTTTTATATATGTGAACAGCAGTATATAATCATATATAATATATTATTCTCTTTTGTCATTCAGAGGGGCTTGTGTTAAGACCAGAGCAGCTGAAGGGAGAACTGAAGTTTCAAAACGTTTGTTTTGCTTACCCAACAAGGAAGGATGCACCCATCTTGCAAGATCTAAGTCTGTCTGTACCAGCGGGGTCTGTAATGGCTGTGGTGGGGCCCAGTGGCTCAGGCAAATCCACTCTGGTGTCGCTATTGCTCCGCTTGTACGACCCTGACTCAGGTAAGAAGAAAGAGTTAGAATATATTGGACACTCAGCAAATGTTTACAAATGTAATTGTTTTTCATTATTATGTCTGTATCGATTAAAAATGCAGGTGTGGTGACTGTTGATGGTTGTGATATTCGAGACTTGAATCTTTATTGGCTGAGGAGTCATATCGGTACTGTAAGCCAGGTAAAGATAGCCCCTTGAAAAAACAGAACCAACCCATCTGCTGATCCCACTTTGCTAATTCTCTGTTAAAATGTGTTTGCTTTAGGAACCTGTTCTTTTCTCCTGTTCTATTGCTGAAAACATTGCTTATGGAGCAACAGACCCAAGTCAGGTCACATTACAGGACATCTACAGAGCAGCGCAGACAGCCAATGCACATGACTTCATCCAGCACTTCCCCATGGGATATGATACAGTTGTAGGAGAGAAGGGCGTCTTGTTGTCAGGTATGACACATACATCTGATTCTGACCATTTACTGTTTGTTACTGTTTTTGATGTGCATTGTGTGCGTGTGTATTTCACATTTCATGCCTTTCTCTGAATAAACAGGTGGACAAAAACAGAGGGTTGCCATAGCACGAGCCCTTCTCAAGGTAATCTTCTCTCCTCAAGGAATAATTGATCCAAAAATAAAAATGTTTTCAATAAATCAGTTCATCCGGTTCACAAAACTGGCCTGAATGATAGTCCCAGGTTGAGCTCCCTGACTCAATGATAACATCACAGTGGATAACAGTGCACTGGAGAGAGTGTTTTAGTCTATCTTTTACCACAAGAAGTTTGAGCTATCCCACTATTCCTTATAGTACTGAACTATGTCTTTCAGCATCCTGTTTAATTTCGAAAAACTTGTTATTGTTGTTATATATACTTGTTATGCTTATGGAACATTCAATTTACCTTTGCTTTCACAGAATCCCAAAATACTCCTATTGGATGAAGCCACAAGGTGAAATGTTGTCTTGAATACTTAAAAATCAACAGGTAGATTTGGATAACAAATCTTTTAAAAATGTGAAAAGAATATGATCTAAAAAATTATGATTCTCCTAAAAAAACAACTTTACAGTTTTACGTCAAGATGAGAATAGGTATGGTCTAACTAAGATTTCCACGGCTCTCTTTCTTAGTGCTCTGGATGCAGAGAGTGAGTTCCTGGTCCAAGAGGCGTTGGAGCGGCTGATGCGCGGACGCACCGTCTTGATCATTGCTCACCGTCTGTCCACCATCCAGAGTGCAGATGCCGTGGCTGTGCTGGACCAGCACCGTGTGGTGGAGAGTGGTAGTCATGCCCGGCTCCTTGCCAACGATCAGGGGCTCTTCCGCAAGCTAATGGAGAAGCAGGCCTTCCTGCAGGCCGCACAAAAACAGACTCTATTCAAATAGGCTCTATTTAGATATTGAAATATGAGAAACACAACAGAGAGGGCATTTAGACATTTAAATGTGGTGAACATGATTTATTTTATTTTAAGAAGTGCCAAATGACTGAATGAATTGTAGTTATATAACCATTGCAGAGGGTTTTCTTGCATAGAGAATTACGAGGCGCTTTCGTGTTGAAAAGTTCGTGTGGCCTTTTTTTCCCGGAAAATGGGAACAAATGGTTAGTCGTCTTGTATTTTGTAACTGCAGTTGCGGCATTACGCCATGGTGGTGGCGCTGTAGCGTTATAACGGTGACGGGCTGCAGAAACTTTAGAGAAGGAAAAGAGCTCCAATATTCCCCAATAATTTCCTCCAGAGAGCTGTATTAGCTATATTTAGTAACTGTTCAGGCGAATAATGTTTCTTCTGCATCTCGGCATGTTCAGTTTCTTAAAAGGTTTTGTAAATCAACGTGACATCCTTTCAGCGATTATTTAACAGAGTGAATTTGTGAGGGGGAGATTCATGAGAGCAGGTTTAAGTGCAGACTAATTATTATTATTACCGTCTACCCTGCATTGAAACAAAATAACCCATCGCTTCTGCAAAATCATTTTTTGACTGCCTTGAGGTGGTGCAATAGCTGCTAGATTCAATTGTCTAATACACTAAAATCATTAGTTAAAAGGGGAGAGGAAATATAAGATTAATATTTTATGTAAGGGCGTCATGCGCTATTAATGTGATTATACAGCAACATAATTATCGTGGCATTTTCTATTTCATTAAGCAATAAAAGGCTGTTAAAATACAGCTTTCTTTGCTAAGAAAAGTGACAAGTTATGTCCCCTACACCTACGACTACCAAACACTGCAAAAGGACCTCGTGAACTGTAAATAAAGAGTGCATTTCACTTGTTTCTAAATAAAAGCTGCTTATAAACTTTACAATGCGAGAGAGTTCATGTCAATAAATTATTTCAGTCGCCACAAGAGGCCGCTGTTGGCCCTTTAAACATCAGGCGTACAAGTAGTAAACGGTAAGTTTTTAATATTTTAGAAAAACAACATATATAGAAAACATAAAGAGAAGCAGGTTTAAACGAAACTGAACCGGATCTGCCATGACTGTTGTCTGACTGCCAATCTCTGCTAACCAAGTCCCTTCAAACAAGTAAGTCTTGTCCACTGTACTGCAACCTTTTCTACATTTCATTTATTAAAACCCACGCTGGCCGTGTCCTGACCAAACCTCTGATTAAGGTGAAGCATGTAGATGCTAATAAATTAAGCCTGTAGCTCAGACTGTTGCCTTCTTTGGTCAAGCACCTAAGCTGATTACTCCCCAACCTAATAAATCGACTCTCTGGTCTAGAAGTGCTCATTGATTCGCCCAATTCAACGTAAGCTCCTAGGGCTAAGTATGGAAGCATATCGGTATCTGCTTGGCACAGAGAGTAGCTCTAGTTAAGCATGCAGATGAAGGACAGATATACACCTTCCTGACCTATTAAACTGTACCTCCGCAGTTATTCCAGTAATATATTGTACAGTCACTCCAGCCTAATAAGCACGTAAAAGGTGCAGTACAAACAATGCACGCATTACATTCATTCACAATATTTATTTATACTTAAATGTTATGCGACCCAGTTATCTTACAAAGTGCTGGTAAGGAACATGCAAGCAATATTTTGTTAGGTTATAAATGATTAAATATGGAAATATTCCGTAAGCCGGTTTGAGTACCGTCCAGTTCATTTTCTTAGAAATCGGGCTGCAGTGGAGTTGTGGACAGATGGTGCAAATGGCCTTAAGAGTCAAAAATAGAAGATGCAAGTCTATGTGGACGGACCACACACAAATGTATTTATTTTTTGCTTGTTTTCAGAGTAGTGCAAACGTGTATTCGTGTGTGTGTTTGATGGGGGAGATGTTTTTAATTTAAACATCAGTCAAGAGAAAATGAGTAATTCATCACTTCATTGCCTATGCTATAGTTAAGGTTACAATTAATAACTAATAGTTTGCTATTTATTATCAGTGCTATAAAGCTAACTCTAGAACATTTTACTATTTTATTAGCTAACATCAAGAAAAATAAACCGGATTGGTGTCAGTATACATCTAAAAGTTTAACGTCTTACCTGAAACGACATTACTGCAATAAGCAAAGATCATTTTTAAAAATATCATTTTTGTTTACGAAACGTTTCCGGAATTACTTTACCAACATGGGTATAGGAAGCATGCAAGAATAATGAGATCAAAAATTTCACGGTGCACAAGAGCGCTGTCCTACAAGGAACAAAACATACTATGATAGACCTCGTAGGAAACCGCTGATGACGAGTCTATACACCCCATATAGAACTGGACTCAAGTACCATTGGCTTGGAATTGCAATTCATCCATTTAAGGACAGTCATGCTCACTACGAAGTTGGGGAGAGTGGGGACACACGCAGCTTAACTATGAAGTCCCCCCCGATAACCTTACAAGAACCTAATATGGTTGAGGGTTGTTGTAAAATCCAATTGAACGTACAGATATCCTCAATGGTGCTTTAGGGGGAAACAGGAAGGGTATATAAGGTATTCGGGGGTCAGTCAGTCCGCACTCCGTAACTGGATTCAGCAGTGGTTGTGGTCTGAGCTGAGCTTCATCAGAGAAAGGTAAGAACAATTGGAATTAACGTTATACGCATTGACTTGAAAACTAGGTTCATTTATTAACATGAATGCAACTAACTTATTTTATCTGATGACATCATTGAAAGTTACACTTTGAAAATAATATGACTTGCGTAAAGTAAAGGGCTGATAACTACGATGGATAATTATTACACGTCATAATGAATGACATGTGCATACTTATGTTTTAAAAATCCCATATGACGCAATGGAATACTTTTCATATACGTATTAATATGAATGTATGCTTAGAAGTTGTGACTGACCCTGCTCTGGATTACATACTGTGACAGCATCAGAAAATATACACATACAAACAAAGAACTTTATACATTTAATACAAAAAGCTAGTTCAGAGATTAAAGCATTGAACACTTACTGATCAATACTTGATCATAGATTTTGATTGATTTACTCATGTAATACTTATGTAATCATATGTGATTAGCAGTTAATGCAAACTAGTTGTATATTCACATAATTTAGTAAACTTTTTGCCTGAATCAGGGCATGGAGTTGCATCCAATTAAATATATCTCATGATGTCCCTAATTAGAATCCACCAAAATGTGTGACGACGAAGAGACTACCGCTCTGGTGTGCGACAACGGTTCTGGCCTGGTCAAGGCTGGTTTTGCTGGTGATGATGCCCCCAGAGCTGTCTTTCCCTCCATCGTTGGTCGCCCCCGTCATCAAGTATGTTCAGCAGCATTTGCCATTTACCACTGTAAATATCATTCACATGAATGAACTATAACTATTGTAATTCTGAAAATACACTTCTCTTTTCTTCTTCTAGGGTGTCATGGTGGGTATGGGTCAGAAGGACTCCTACGTAGGAGATGAAGCTCAGAGCAAGAGGGGTATCCTCACTCTGAAGTACCCCATTGAGCACGGCATCATTACCAACTGGGATGATATGGAGAAAGTCTGGCACCACACTTTCTACAATGAGCTCCGTGTTGCTCCAGAGGAACACCCAACCCTGCTGACTGAGGCCCCCCTTAACCCCAAGGCTAACCGTGAGAAGATGACCCAGATCATGTTTGAGACCTTCAACGTCCCAGCCATGTATGTGGCCATTCAGGCTGTGCTGTCCCTGTACGCTTCTGGCCGTACCACTGGTGAGCCTTTATACATTCACAACATAAATACATGTAATGTCTTTCAACATATGGAAGCCTTTTTAAATATGTTTTGCTGTGTTTAAGGTATTGTGCTGGATGCTGGAGATGGTGTCTCTCACAATGTTCCAGTCTATGAGGGTTATGCTCTGCCCCATGCCATCATGCGTCTGGATCTGGCTGGTCGCGATCTGACCGACTACCTCATGAAGATCCTGACTGAGCGTGGCTATTCTTTTGTCACAACCGGTACAAATATAATTTGTTCTTGCTTATATAAGATTGAGCAGACGATTTCATAGAAGTTATTTTCAGATGTGCCTTATCACTTTGTTTGTAATTTTTGTTTTTTTGTCAGTGTTATGTTACAAACAACTGACTTACTACAAACTCTCTTTGCAGCTGAGCGTGAGATTGTCCGTGACATCAAGGAGAAGCTGTGCTACGTGGCTCTGGACTTTGAGAATGAGATGGCCACTGCTGCCTCTTCTTCTTCCCTGGAGAAAAGCTACGAGTTGCCTGACGGCCAGGTCATCACAATTGGAAATGAGCGTTTCCGTTGCCCTGAGACCCTCTTCCAGCCTTCTTTCATTGGTGCGAAAAACAAACAATGTTAAACAGTACTGTATTTTTCCATACAGTGTTTCAGTGTTAGTAATACTAACACTGTCTGTTTCTGAAAAGGTATGGAGTCTGCTGGAATCCATGAGACCGCCTACAACAGCATCATGAAGTGTGACATTGACATCAGGAAGGACCTGTACGCCAACAATGTTTTGTCTGGTGGTACCACTATGTACCCTGGTATTGCTGACCGTATGCAGAAGGAGATCACTGCCCTGGCCCCCAGCACAATGAAAATCAAGGTAATGCCTCTGTGGTTATCATTTAACATGTTCCCACTGATATAATTATGTGGATTTATTTGCTTCAGTGGTCTGCCTAGCTCAAAGATCTCTCCACATTTTGACAGATCATTGCCCCACCTGAGCGTAAATACTCTGTATGGATCGGTGGCTCCATCTTGGCTTCCCTGTCCACCTTCCAGCAGATGTGGATTACCAAGCAGGAGTATGATGAGGCAGGCCCCAGCATTGTCCACCGCAAGTGCTTCTAAATCCATCATCTGCATTTATTTGCCGTGGATCATGCAATAATGGAGAATGCACGTGTCATTGTGGGACAGCTTTGGTACAAATGTATTTTGTACACATGTGTTAGTCAATGAACATGCTGCAAGGATAAACAAACAGAAGACCATTGTACTATGTTGTACCATGAAATTGTTATATGTACATAAATAGTCATTAATTTATTAAAGTCCATTATTTGGTTAATGACGTGTCTTTGTAAATCATTTTTTTGACATGCAAAGACTTATAGAAGCAAAGTAAAATGTTGCTATAAGAAAATCAGTATTCTTCTGTAAGAAACCAGTATATTCAAAAAAGAACACTATGTTTTAGTAAATGTCTTTCAGGAGGCCTACACGTTTAATTGTGCAAATCACAGCACAGTTTGCTTTGGTAAACTACAAGTGTAGAAAAACTGACATTGCAGAATAGATATGACACATAACTAGTCACCTTGTTGAGAAGAAAAAACAACATAATACAGTATCAATAAAACAAAATGTAACATAATTTAACCCGTCCTATGTTCTTAACAACAGTGAAAGCTGACCTCAGTTTGACCCCACTGAAATGTGGTAATTAGATTTAAAAAAATTTAAACATTCGTATGAAAGATTTAAAATAATCTTAAACGTCAACCATATTTAAAAATGTGCAAAACCCAGCATGCACTTTTTTATTAGTATTATTTAGGCAATAAATATACTTTTTTATTATAAATATACATGTATTGTTAGACAATTTAATACGTATAGAATGAAAATGAAAAAGGTTTTCTGTTCTATATGGGGGTCAACACCTGTTGATATAGCAGAGTGATTTCCTACGCCCTTACCACAGGGCGGAGCTAAAAACCTAAGGGCTGTTTTTTAACAAAAAGATTCACGTCTGCAGACACGAAGCGCCATCTGTTTACCCTCGC
The DNA here is from genome assembly GCA_036877525.1 of Chromobotia macracanthus. Classification (NCBI taxonomy): domain Eukaryota; kingdom Metazoa; phylum Chordata; class Actinopteri; order Cypriniformes; family Botiidae; genus Chromobotia; species Chromobotia macracanthus. Next base: position 126,144 of record JAZGTH010000152.1, read on the forward strand.
GTACCAGAAGCGGTAAGTAAACATCAGTTAATTTGTGAAAACATAGCCCAGATTAGCGTTATATTGTCTTATACGAAACACAATTCAGCTTGCATTGAAACCTGCATTGAGTGCTGTCACATGAATACTTGATTATAAATACTAAGCGACGCTCTGATGGACAGTAACTAATAATGTTTGCATTTGCAAATTTGTTTTGTTTTCATGTTCGTGCATTCACATAGTGCTCAGGTCAATCGCTGATATTTAAATCAGCGACCACATTTTACAGCATGTAAAGATGAGCTCCATCGTTTGTATCCATGTACTGTCGATGTCAACACGCAATACTTGATTATTTTAGAAATACACTACGTAATATGTTCTCTTATTTGCCTGGTTCTAATAAATAAAATGTATATTGAAACGAAAGATAAATTTAACATCAACCTGCAAACGCATATGCAAATAGGTTCAGAGGTTCAAAGAGCTTCGAGATGACGCCATGGTTTAAGTAGGCGTGTACGTGAGGGGGCGTGTCGAAGAAGCGCGTTCACAGCTGGCCAGCGATTGGTTCCCTTCTGCGTATTAGAATTCTGTTGCCATGGTGTTTTGGTTTAAACGCCTGGCGCGGGAGTTGGGAAGTGCGTGTTCGGTAATAGCGCTTAAGTAGACTGTTATCTCGCCAAAATGTATCACCGTATTTCTATATCTCTCTCTGCAGCCGATCAATAGAGCAATATGGTGACAAAGCGAATTAGATCGGAATACATGAAGAGGTTTAAGGACCCAAAATGGGAAACTTACGCAAAGTGCTATGAGGATTTGCTGAAGTACAGATTGTCAAGACGACTGTTGGAGCAAGCACATAACTCTTGGTTTTGGGGAGACTGGGGAAGCGAGACAGAGTCCAGCGGTAAATCTACTCCTCTTAGTCGGAACAAAGTTGAACCTCAGAAGAGGCCGAATGATGAGAAACCAGCACGATCCGCAAACGTGACGACCGAAGAACAAGCAGCTGAACCAGAAGCCCAGGGGGAAGTACAAGATAGTGAAGCCTTGCAAACCAGTAAGTACTAGACTTAATTATTAAATAATTATTTAATTATATTTAGGCTTAATTATATTTAATATTTCATTCATCTTTATTTGAAAATGGGGATTTACAAATATATATGTTGTATAAATTGTTGCAGCTGTTTAAAACACATTCAAAATCATAATATAAGTACAATAATATAATACCCTTTAAAATAGTTTACGAATCCATGCAAGTCTCTCTATCTTTGATCAAAAGATCTAGTTACCCGAGATGCTGAGCAGAATCAACTGGGGGTAGAGGAAGAGAAAAGCATAGAATATTCTCCTGCTCTGAACCCAGAGGCTGACACACATACCCAGAACACACCAAAGAGCAAACGCCATTCCTTACACAAGAGCACAAGATCAAAGGCCAAGCCTCATGCCACCAAAGACACTGACAAAGAGAATCGCCACCCTTTTGCCATGTATGGTTCAGGGGAGAAGCAGACCGATATGGCCTCCAGAAAAACCCATAATGTTGGTCCTGCAGCATCAACCTCAGAGGTGGGTATCTATTTAGAAACATACTGTATAATGTATTGTAAATCATAAGAAGCTGGTGGCCATTCAAAGACAGCAGAAAAATGACTTCTAGGAGAAAAATATTAGTTTGGTTACATGCATATTGTCATTTTAGGCTTAGAAGAAACCGTAGATTTATAGGCTGTCAGGTTTTGCTAAGCATGTGACTGTTGTCATTTTGAATGCTCCTTGTTCATTCTTCTCTGTGCATACATCATTCAACCTTTCTCCTGTCTAGATCCATGAGTCAGCTTTGCGAGCAAAAAACAGACGGGAGGTGGAAAAACAGGTCAAGAGAGTTGACAAGCAGAGAGCAAGAGCCGCTGATTTAGAAAAGTTCAGAAATAAAACTGTCCCGGATTATAACCCTTGGATGACAGAGTACATGCGCTGCTTCTCTGCTAGGACGCGGTAGAACTAGTTTCAGAAAACCGTTAGGAAAGAACGTCTGTATGTATCTAAACCACTCAGGCTTAAAAAACAGAAAAATTCAGTGTAATAACTGGTAAAGAACAAAATTTACCCAGCTCACTTTGCTGTCTTTCAAAATAGGTCATAATAAATTAAACGTTTTTAGGGGTTTATATACACTATGGAGATGTTACAGTTACTTGTACATATCAAATGTGATATCACAATCTACAGATGCTGCAGGGCAAATTGTCAAACAATCACATGCCTTGTTGCATGATTTTGTATAAACAGGTTTTATACTAAGATTTACAGGCCATGTGATTTACCAGTGTCTAACTTTTAGCCATATAGTCAATTATGAACACTTAAGTGTTTAATCGTCAGACCATTACAGGTATATGTTGCAATGTGATGTATTGTGATGTTTTGTTTGTGTAATCAATATATATTGATTAATATTTATGGTTGCCATGAAGAAATCTATTTTTCAGAAATTATTTGTGCTAATGTGATTCTTTGTGAATGTGTGTCAACGAAGTCATTTATAAATGAACTGCACATCTGCAGTACAGTAGTTATTATCATCACAGGTGGAAAGTGTGAAGTATATCAACAGCAAAGTGAAAAATTGTTTAAGGATTTCTGTAAAAAAACAGTTACTGAGGAAACACTGAAGAGTTCATATATTGCAAAGCCAGTTCCAGCAGTTCTTATAGACCTTATAAAATACTCATTATCAAGCATAACTTTAATTCAGTGTTTTTTACTGGCTCTCAGGTATTTCAAGTTTTAATCAGGAATAATAATAAAAAAGTGAAAATTATTTATACAAGAATAATGGATTCATTTTTGTATTGGTTCAGGATCTGTAATGGAAGAATGCATGTTGTATGAATAAGTATACAGGCATTTTCTTGTGGCATTTAACTTTGTAAGCATTTTGTGAATAGTGTTGCTTTTGTTGTTTTTGCTGTAATAATATTAATGCCACTAATGCATTAAGATAAATTAGCATTTCACTGTCTGATTTAGAATCTGTGCAGCCTGGCTTGTCTGTCTGTGAAACTTGAGATGTGTTTGAATGTGGAACAGTAACAGCAGATTGGTGTTGCAGTTCCACAACACTAATGAGACCTTAGAGATAGGAAATGTTTGACAATAAATGTCAAAATGTGTTGTTTTCTGTCCTAATATTTTTAACAGGTTGTACTGTTTAAAGTTATTTGTTGGTAGAATGGTTATAAATCTAATCTAATCTAAAGTACTTGTGTTTATAGTTAAGGGGAAATTGTACATAGTTCACTACAATAAGTTTTTAAAAGAGCCTGCCATTACATGAAATACATGCTCACAAATACTGTCAACATAATGCAGATAAATAAAAAAATTCTCTTAGCATGCTGATCCAGACATCAAGGATCACAGACTGGCATAAATATTTTCATTAATTGTCATATGTTGGAAGAAATAAGTGTCAATTGTGTCAGTCCCAGGGCTGAGTTTCTGTTTTTAACAGATAAAATCTCTGACAGATTGGTGTTACAGCCTGGCATTTTCTCTACTTCTGGCTTTACATGGTGCAAATAAGTTAAATGTCTTGTGCAAAAATACTCATGACTGACATGACCGACAAAATAGGCTTGGAAATTTGAAAGTGGTTTATAAACTGTCAATCACTTATATGCAAACTAATTTTAAATTCAGGATCCTTGGTGCTTAGTAGTGTCCCTTTCTTAATACATTTGATTCTGTTACAGAATGTTTAACCAAAATCTTTCATAATCAAAAACAGAATCATGCAGATTTGTGTGTGAGAGGGAAAGGATATTTGTCAAAAAAAAACTGAAGGAAAAACAGCTGTTATTCAGTGCAGTGTAATACAGCTCATGTCAAATAATTAGGAACAAAAATTCTTCATATGAAGACAAAATGGCATGCATTATATTAATTGGTGATTTATAATTAATATTTTAAATGATTTGGATCACAATATGTTCATTTAAAATTGTTAGATGAGATCAAATATAGGATTTAAGAGATGAAATATATTCTGTGTATTTTCTTAAAACAACACACAACACAATATAGTTTTGAAAACAAGGAATTGCTTTAAACACAGCACCAGTGTTATTCCAACAAACACCTAAGAAATAGACTGCAGCACTAAAACTGCTTTACAATAAATACTGAGCACTGTAACACTGACTTTAAAGCTGTTGATATTGACAGTTTATTACAGTGTGATATGGTGGTATGTGTGCATTGGCCCTTATCTTTAACATTCTAAATGTAAATTCTTTTGAGCACAAAACAAATACATAATACAACAGCAAAGATCTGACAAAGCCACTTTTGTCCAATAAAACATACTAACATAAAACAAGGAGAATGAATAAAACAAAAGAAAAGCAATTGATGTGTTGGCTGAATAATGCACATAATACATTTCACTGATAAGATTTACAGCTGTACACCAAAAGAGCAGTAATTCAATATGCCTAAGCTGTATATATATGCTGTATATAGTAATTTATGATACCGTAGTTCTGCAACCATGAAACATGCTCCATAGTGATATAATCTCTTCTCTACACAAGATCTACATATGTAAAAGGAAAGAATAGGGCAGGGTCTCAGTGCAGTAATCTCAGGGGCAGGGGCTGGGTTTTTAAACCACCCTCAGGGTTTTGTGTACCACAGATGTCTTTGCCTGGGCCCGAGGTGAAAGCAAACATTTTTCGGAGCCTTCTGAAGTGAAGGGGGACCCCCAGCATGTCTGAACAGAAGTAAAAGTAAGTCGAGGGAAACAGTCGCTCCGCCACGATGAGCCTTATGTCAAACTCCTCACTAATATCTTCCTTTGTGTTCACAAAACCTGCCCTGAGACAGAGATAAGGTTTCTTTGAGACATGGAGAATCTGTTTAGTGGCAGGGTCATCAAACTGGAATGTGAAAATTGTACATAAAATGATAAATCTTATAACTTTCAAGAAATGAAGTCATGTATATTTTAATAACCACTTTGTGCATGATCACAATTCCCCTGACCTAAGCAGTGTAAGCAATGTAAGATTTGCAAAGTACTAATGAAGACTGTCATTTGTCAAGCTCTTATATGAGTAGCCAGTCAGAAGACACCATTTTCTTGTTTACAAACCGAAGGAGGAGCTGCCTAATTACCCTGGATCTTCCTCGGACACCCTGAATCTCTATTTCTAGCTTGCATTCCAAGGACGCCAATAAGGAAACTTAGAAACCTGAGGACCCAAGAATCTGGGAGGGCTGTGGACTATCTGGAGTTAAAATATCCATTCCCCTGACAGTTTCTCATGTGGGTCTGTGGCATTTGACTGATAAGCCTTAGCAGAGGGTGAAGGAGTTTGGAGCAGTTGTTTGTCCTCCAGGGGGTGAAAGAAGGTGAACTGTGTGTGTGTGAGAGGGGCACTTTATGAGGATCACTGGTGCTGTGTCATCATCAGTCAGATGGAAGGCATGCAGCAGCAAATTTGAGCAGCACTTGGGCGGTGTATAACAAATATAGCAGCCCATGGTGAAGCGAGCTCCTCCCCACTAGAGCATGCCAAATACAGTACAGATGCTGCAGTGCCCCTATGAACATCCTTTTACAGACAACGTTGGAAGGCATTTTTTTACAAATATAAAAGAAATAAATCTTTGATTAACTGAAATGAATCATCCACTTGAACTCAATTGCATTTTGTATTTTATTTTAATTTTGAATTAATTTTGACTGATCCTGATTAAAGGAAAACCTAATTCTACACTTTAATCATAAACTAATTATCTTCTGTTCTTTATCAGTTGTAATGGTAGAGAAATGACAATTTAAATCTAAGACAAAAAGTTTAAAATACAATTAAATTACTGAATACATAACCAAAGCAAGTTCAACAGAAAGCAACCACTAAGTACACCAAACAAGCTATGTAAATCTAATATGCAGGGAATGATGTCCTGACTAAAGGGAACAGCTTTATCTAATTAAATCTGAACGCAGCTCTGCTATTTTTAGTGGCCTGTAAGTGCCAGCAGACAAACAGCTGCACCGTGCCACACACATGCATTACAACTGTAGGGCATGTGCACATTTTATTATATTGCATTTTACCTATCATAACATTGCAACATTGAGAGAAGTAGTAATATTATTAAAAATATATAAATATAAAGTTTTGCACATAACAATAAAGCATGCCTACTTTGTGTCTTACTAAATGGAGCAGAAAGAGGCAGTAGGGCTTCTGAAGCCTCACCTGGTTGGTCAGCTGTGTGGGGTGTGTGTTAACAGCCGCACTCCTGCACACTCTCTGCCTGAGCCCGTCTGGGAGAACGCAGCTGCCGCAGGGCTGCATCTCCATACTGGATTCCTGAACCCATCCGTTCTGGATCCAGCTCTCCTACACCACAACATGAAATTGCAGCAGGTTCATGTAAATGCTTTAATAGGCATAAGCAAGCAGTGCAAACACATGCAGTGGTGGTATTGTACCTGACTCTATCTTGTTTAGGATTTTCCGAGCACACTGGACAAAAGCTTCCTCCACATTCTCCCCTGTTAGGGCACTTGTCTCTAAAAACATGAGCTCTGGAAAGTAGAGACATCAGCAATTACATACATTTAATTACTACCAATTACTGTATACATTTTCAAAAGGATAAACAAGTACTGGTTGTCAAAATTATGAAATGTAATGAAATATATTTTTGTAATTGGGCTATTTCATTAAGCCCTAATTGTATAGTCACTGTTACAGATCCCAAAACCAATCCGTAAAACCACTGCCAATAAATCAACAACAAATCATTGCTGAGCTTCTGAAAATGTGGGCTTTTAGTGCCACTCTTTAGGCTGATGTTAGTAACACTATCCAGTAGCGACCCCTTGTGGAACAGCCGCAGTATGACTTCAGATTCATCGTCCCTCCCATGTGGTACTCTCATCATAGGACTTCAGATTTCATTTTAAAGCTGTAAGCATACCTTCATGATTGTGCTACAAGAGTTAACTGTGACCAGCAGATCAATTATAATCTAACAGACGCACCATTCTCCTGAGCAAACCGTGAGGCCTCCAGGAAGGTGACTTCACGATCTGCATCCAGATCTTTCTTGTTTCCGCACAGTATGATTACAATGTTCTGGCTGGCCAGCATCCTGGCATCTGTCAGCCAGTTGGTAAGAGCATTGTATGTTTCTCGACTAACATCCAGAGATAGACAGACAAAAAAACAGTGTGAAAAATCAATACTGCATTAGTCTCTGCAAGCACTTTAAGATCTAAATTCACATCATTGTCTAGACTAAAGGTCAGCAACCCAAATAACGTGTGCTGGAAGCGGCACATGCAGGGGTAACCGAGAGACTAATATTATATGTATTTATATTTATTGTTTAATCTATTCTAGAAGGGCATTCCCATCTGCGTGCAAAGATTGGCCTACACCATATAAAATAAACTGTTGCTGGTAAATGAAATAATACTGTAAATAATAAAAGACAAATGGTAAATGTTAAAAATTACTACAGAAATACAACAGAAAGCTGCATTACCACAATTTACATTTTTATTAGCTATGGTGCATTGTCCTTCAGTGTTATGTTATCATCATTACTGATGATAATATATCAGTACCATATCACATAGCATAATTACAGTCAGTAACACACTGTATGTAGAAATAAATAGGAGATATGGCACAGTGATTAAAAGAACGTTTAAAATCTTATAAATGTTGCTGGACCTTCCTGCTGAACTCCTAAACATATCTGATAAACAAACGATTTATGTTGTTGCATAAAAATAGAAATAAATAAAAAAATAAAAATATTTCACATAGACATGCAAGTGTGACATTACCTAGTGATGTCATAAACAAGAAGAGCCCCTGCTGCCCCTCTGTAGTAGCTGCGGGTGACAGACCTGGAGAAAATTCATTCCAAACATTTAAACCTCTGAAATACACTTCAGTGAATTTTCACTAAATGTTATATAATTTTATGTATTACATAATATACCTGGTTAATTTTGTGTCTAGCTCATTTTCAATAAATTGTATTTGCCCTTGTATACTGGCATTTTATTAGCCAGCCGCCATTACTACCACTGGTCATTGGAAAGTCTAAATCACAGTCAAATCACATCTGGTCATGACAGCAGAATTGTTTCACTAATTGTAAGAGTGACAGGGACTACTATGGCTCACACTTCCTTCATATCAGCAGAATTAACATTTCTGTTTAATTTGTTTACTGAAATGACATATTACATCATAATATCTGCTTTAAGATATTAGGCCTTGTAATTCTGTAATAAACATGCAGGACAATATTTACTGCAAACGACAGACTGGATTTCATTGCATGCACAAATCAAAGGGGCACTTTAATGCATAATAAAATGAGTTGCAGCTGTAAACAGCACTCAGCAGGAATGTCCTGTGCCAAAAGCTTTTTTGCTTCAGGCAATCTTGTGATTTGTTTTGAACTTGTGATTTGTTTGATATTATGCAACTGTAACAAACAATAAACTCCTTCCATTTAAATTATTACATAAATGGCTTCCATTCTTTTTTAATAAAAAGTAAAAATCTTTATATTTTTCGGGGAAAAACTACAAAGACAAAAGACTGTGTAAAATAAGCATTTTTGCTCTGAGCTAATCTGGCTGTAAGAGGGAGATGCTGGCAAATGTTCAATGCAAGTAACGTCTGTGTTGATAGTGCACACAAATGAATCTGTGCAAAGTACTATAAACTCCTACACGCAATCTGGACTTAAATTATCCCCATCCCCCCAAATGCTCCACCATCTGACTGCCTCAGTACAAATCCAGAAAATTACCATCACACCCCCATCTCACTGTAATCATTAAAAATGTGCCCAACCTGAGAAAAACATTTTTAGAAAAATCTCAGAGGTACAAACGCACCTGAAACGTTCCTGCCCTGCTGTGTCCCAGATTTGTAGCTTGACAAATTTGTTGACCACACTAATAATCTTTGAACCAAATTCAACCCCAATAGTGTGATTCGAGTCATCTTTGACTAGAAGAACGGGGAATAGACATTTGCAACATGTCAATGACATGAGTAATATATTATATTATATTATATATTTTATCTTAAAATATTTTAAGATAACTTAAATAATTTTAATGTGGAAAAATATTGTACAATTTTAATTTATTTGTTGGAAAACATTTAATGAGATCACAAGATAATAAGTTAACGGACATACATCTTTTCTCTATAAACTGGTGAAGCAGACATGATTTTCCAGTTCCAGCATTCCCAATCACAAGGAATTTAAACAGGAAATCTAGAGGAGGAAAAACAAACAATATGGACAATGGCAAACAAACCCTGTCTCTCAAGAATGCATTCAAATGTTTCATAATATATGTAGGGTGGCTGTTATATTAGCACATCTTTAGTTCCTATTCAAAGTGCATGGGGGTGGTGCATATTGACTGTGATGCCATAACAGTAAACATCAGACTGTCCTATATATATCAAGGGTGGGCATGAATAAATAGGGTATCAATAACCTAGTGTAGATACCAAAAATGCATCACTAAACACATGCTATATCTAAAAATATTTCATTTCTATAGAAATTATTTGTCATGTTTTAATTAACATTGTTCTTGCTGAGTGAAAAATAAACAAATACTTAGATGACTGGAATAATATCGACAGATGAAACATACGGCAGACAGAGAGCCTCTCTCTAGCTGCCACTTTACACACACTGTAAGCAAATATTGTGATGGATTTGAGGTCGGGACACCTGCAAAAATTGATGATATTCTGTCTATAGTAAGTATGGCAAGAGATAAGAAAATCAATCACCCTACCGTATGTCTCTGACATGACTGGCGCTGTTTCTTGTTTGTTGTTAATCTTTTTTTCTCTGTCTAAGCAATCAACAAAAATATCAATAAAGGGAAATCCCTTAGAGCGTCTCGCGCACCCTTGTCGGAAGTTTGTGGAGAAACTACTTCCGGTTGAGAATTTCAAAACAAAAGTCATGGAATTGTTTTTGTTAAAGATTCCCAAGTTGTTTCTAACTTATTTAAGTTATTAAAATGTCAATGATTTGTTCCTGAATTGGGATATAGTCTAAGTTAAAGGGAAAGTGGACAAAATACATTATGAATCTTTAGATTTGGTATGAGTCTGACTGCAAAACTAGAAGCTCTTTTAGTAACCACTTGGTGGTGGTGGTAGTTAGTTTTTAGTCTTTCATTGAATCTGTTTCATAAAATCCACTCATGATAATCTTTTCCAGATTTTAAAGGACTGATCTATTTGTCATTTTAAATTTTTAAACTTTGCACAAAATGTTTTTTTGTTAGCTTTTTTTAGTGTTTGAAATAACCCCGTAAAGACTTGCAGTAACTGCAATACAATGGTGTGCACAGTATTGATCATGCAAACCATTTGGAAAAAGAGTCAACGTTTTCCAGATGAAATCAAGATTTAGAACTCAAAAGGATGTTTCATGGAAACTCTTGCAACAGTTATTTGCAGCTGATGCAAATTGTCCTCTATAAATTGTAGACCACATACCATTGCATAATGACTGATGGATGTTTATACCACAAACATAATTTAAATCATATGAAACAAAGCATATTACATAAAATAGTTTTGTTTTATTATTGCCTAATGTAATAATAAGTTCCTGCTTTCCTGTCATTTATAAATTAGTTCATTTAAAATTAATAGACAAAAAGGTCAGAGAGTTTTCTTTCATTCTAGATGAGACTGTTCTAGAAAATCTCATATCATGTCAAAACCCAAGCATGAGGCTGCTTACAGAATAGCCACCACATGTCTTCTCCAGATGGTTGCACATGGGTCTTAGCTTCAATGCATAAAGATGTATGGGCTGCAGTTTTTATTTTTAAATGTTCTGTTTGTTAAAGATCCTTCCTGACTTTATATGTCAAAGATACATGACTAAACAAAGGAGTCTGAGCTTTAAGAGCTATGTCAACATCAATAAATCCACTCAATGAAATGTGTGTGTGTGTGTGTGTGTGTGTGTGTGTGTGTGTGTGTGTGTGTGTGTGTGTGTGTATACTAGAAGGTTATATATCACTACCTTCTTCCTAGCCATTACCCAGCTAACAGGAATTGTCATCAAAATGTTGCCTATTGTTCTCTAAAATTATTTCAATGTTACCAAAAATGTTCTTGCAGTAATCTTAGGAGAATGGTTTAACGTTATATATCATATATATCAAAAACTTTACTGCTAAGTAGTTAGTGGAATATTTTAAAACATATATTATATGTTATAGAATATTTTAGAACATATAGAATATTTTTATAGAATTAACAACAGTTTAAATAACGTTCTTATAACCAAGCCATAACGCTAATGCAAAGTCTAAAAACTGTATGTTTTTAACATTCCTAGAACTTTCGAAATAACATTTTTAATGTTTTTGTTACTAATTGAAACAATAGGGAAACGTTCTTATAACCGAAAATTGTATCAGCTTGGATATCAGCTTGTGGTATGGAACAATAGGGTCATGTTCATTCCCAAAGGGTCTTTGCTATCACGAGAGCACAGTGGTAACTAGGAAGTAGGAAGTTAACTGTCCTTGGAATCTAAAATTGTCATCACACTGTCTGCACCAGGATGTTATTTTAAAATGTGAGAGGTTTTGTCCACTCAAATCAATGATTAGAAGGGCTTGCATCTGTGCCAGGTTAAACCTCAGGGCAGAGAATGCGTGATAGCACAAAAACGCTGTCACGACAGGACCTGAAATACCATGTTTTTGTGCCTGTTTTGGACAATCTTTGGGAATGTTCAAATAAAGGCATGCTGAGATGTTTCATTGAAGGAATGAGATACACAGTAGTATGACTGCATTTGATTAGCAATTATTTCTTTGCACGGGTTGAAGAGTATGCTAGACAGATGTCTTTATGTACCCTACTGCATTCATCTGTAGGTGCTCTGGGCACCACTGCATATGTATTAAAAAATTTGGCAGCACTTTATGCCACAGTACATCTGTACATTTTCAGTCACCCCATGGGTTGCTTGAATCTAAGCCCCTATATTTGCAATCAACCCACTCAACTCATAGACACAACCTGATTCATGCAGTTTCCTCCCCTAGTGCTTCACAGAACAACATATGGCTTGTTAGTTTTAAAGGAAAAATACCACAGAGTTGTGCATTGCTTTAACTGAGTCTGCTTTCATTTGGTGTGATCAGTGTATCAGTGTTTCTGTCTTTCAAACCCAGTGTGCTGCTAAATGGCTGTATATTCTATAGCCCATGTCCTTTCTGCGGCTGACTAAAGATTTAACTTCAGATCCAAGTTGTACACTCTTAATCTTAACCAGCCTGAATACTATTGTTGTATTGCGTCCAGGAAAGGCAAGCGGCTCAGACCCAACAGATTACCGCGGTAAATAAGAAGCAATACTTCACCAGACATTCAGCTTAAATGAGTCTCCAGACAGTGATGCATACAACTTCTTGAGTACTGATTCCAGTCCAACTCATTCTCAAACTTTCACAAGAGCGTTGCATTGTTACAAGAAATAAGTCATAATCAATATAGAATAATTTGTACAACCTTTTCTACAAGACATATTTTTTAAAGCAGCTTTACAGTAAATTAAGAAACAAACTCTTGGAAGGAAGAAGGCTCTGCTAGGGGAGCCATTCTCATTACTATAAATGTACATATTCTGAATATTATATATTTACATGGTATGTGTAATATTAGTTACTATTAACATTAGGTATGAGTAATCTTAATTATGTGTTGATTGAATATATTACATTTTTAATACATTAGTAACCCTCCTTAAAAGACCAGTTTAGACCAGTATGAATTTCTAAGATGGTCAAAGCCAGTTAATTGCACAGCTGTGATAGCCATGCTGATCATTTGAGCCGTAGAAGTCAGATAAATATAAAACTCCATTCAAAGATCTCTTGAGTGGCAGGAATAGCCATCTTGGCCTGAAAGCCTCCATTGGCCCACATGTGAAAGTGATTTGTGGTCAGCTTTTTATTGTCTGTACCATGCTGCCACACTCATTTAATAATCTGATGTAATATGTATGAGGGAGCTTGGTCATTGGGCATTCAACCTAAAGGTCACAGCTAATCTTCCCATGCTGCTGTCCATCACATTACGTTAACAAACTTTTAACAGACCTCTCACATTGCTTCTTTTATAAAGCTAAAAAAGTCCATTCGAGCTTCATATCTCAGTTATCTCCCTCAACGACGCATGGCACTTGTTATCAGAATGTCTACGCTCAACCAAACTGCTATATTTTAGCATAGAAAATTGTGTTTCTGAAAGCCTTTTCCTGAAAGCACTCTTTCATGTAGCCCTGCCTCCATGGCACTTCACGGTACAAAGAGTTCACCATTGTTCCCAGCACATGGCTATTGGAGACAGACAGCCTGGGAGGCAGCACAAGATCAAGAGAGAGAAAGTGTGTGTGTGTGTGTGTGTGTGTGTGAGAGAGAGAGAGAGAGAGAGAGAGAGAGAGAGAAAAGGAAGGGCTGATATAGAGGGATGAGAGATGTGGGGTTTGGCACTGTTTAAGCATTCACTAACCTGGTACAAAAGGAGAGTTGGGATCACTTGGCTTGTGTTTTGTGGAGTCTTTGGAAAGCTTTATACACTGCACTGCTGAATCACTGCATTCTGGCTCTGAAGATATTTAACACTCATCTGTTAGACCAGTAGTTCTCAACCCTGGTCCTGGAGTACCCCCAGCACTGCAAATTTTAGATTTCCCCCCAATCAAACACAGCCCTCGGATGGGTGTGTCAGATAAAAGAGACATCACAAATGTGCGGTGTTGGGGTACTCCAGGACCAGGGTGGGCAAGCACTGTTTTAGACACATGGCATAAATCAGTGATATCATTTGTGTCACCATTGTCAATAGTTTCATTACTTTCAGTCAGTATGGAAGAGCATGATATTTTGTATTATTTACCTTTACCTAAGAAAACAGTAAAATAAAAATAACAATGTAAACCTCTTACAAATGAGCTAAATATGAAAATGTTATGATATTAAATTAATACATTTTTGCTTACATAGACATACACAATATCTTACGTTTTTGAACCATTCTCATATCATGCTGGGATAACAAGGATCATCAGGTTCTTCACAGACTTGTGGAGGCCAGGTCATCTTAAGTGCATGCATTTATTGTAGATCCCACTATAATCTTCAAACAATACAAAACAATGTAGTCAAATTCCAAATGCATCAGATACTTGTCAAGACACCACCAGCCCCTCCCCCAAACCCTAGTTTAAACAGCTTTATCACAACTCCACAGTCATCTCTGTCTTTCTGGCTGTTGCTTTCACATTTTGCATCTCACAGGCCAAAGCCTTCTGGACTAAATGGTAAATGTTTAAGGCTTAGGGATGGACAGGACCAAGGACACCATGATAAATGGACTTGATCTTTGACAATATGCTCAAAGTGAATGCAGGTCTCTCTAAGAGAAGTGGCTGTATTCACCAGAGCTTGAATTGAATACTAATGAGCTGATGCCAGCTGTCATGGTGAAGGCCCACAAGTCAATTGTGGCTCTGATGACCCTTATGAGTCTCCATAGGGACCTTTATCTATGACAGATCTGTTATGTAAGAAGGGGCTTCATTTTTAGGATATCAGTGTATCAACATTTGGCACATTATATGTAATTATATACATTTGGCATTTATACAAAGCAATTTACAGTGCATTTAAGCTATACATTTTTAATGAAGCCATGTGCATTTCCTGGGAATCTAATCTGTGACTTTGGCATTGTCATGCCTCGTGCATAACCAGTTCAGCTACAAAAAGAGCTAATAAATGAATGCAAAAAGAATGAAGGTAGATAAATTCAGAAACATAAAATTAAAAAATTAAACTTAATATAACCCATAACTCTTTTCCTCAACAAATAACTCCAGCTGAACTATCTATTATAGCTGTGATTTGTATGGTGTCCTCTGCAGAAAACTTCTGTGGGAGTTCCAGCATAGTTTTCTCCCAGATTGTTTACTCAAAATTAAACAATACCAATAAACTACTATAAACTGTTGCATTGTGCAAATCCTTGCAGATAAAGAAAAGATCACACAATTTTTTTCTCAGAATTAGTACCAGTCTATTCACCCATGTCCTTGTGTTTACACTATAATTAAACAGATGCGTCTGTATTTCACAAAATCTATAAATCCACCACCACCAATGATCCTATATTCGTATAGACATTCAGAGTGTGGGAAAATACGTCACTGATAATTAGAAATTAACAAGTTGAGTACCAGGGAGACTAGCAGAGCATGTGTGACAGGAAATGTAAATGTTGCCTTTAAGACAAGAGGGATTATAGAGGATTAGAGTGTCTACCACATTGCATTTTATACTAATGACAAATTCAATCCCCTTCCACTTCCAGCTTCTCATACTACAATGTTTTCCAAAGCCATGTGCAGAATAATGATATTTTGAATGTGTGGGGTTGATTTTGAATGTATGGGCTAAGAAACTAAAATATAAAATATATTATAATCACATAATATCTCTCATTCACTTATTTGAACGAGCTGAAATTTGTGCACTGTTTTTACAAAAAAGTGCTGGAAGGAGGTACAGACGCTGCAGTAGATAAGGCAGATAAATGGCAAATGAAATAGCAGACTTATCTCTTTGAGGACGTGCCTGGATCCCTGTCATGAGCCATTACAAAGGACTTGCACACTCAAAAGACAAGCAGGAAAGAGGAGTAAATCCATGCTCAACAATTTGCAGTCATAATTAGACGCCACCGAGTTTCCTGCACATTTTGGACATGAATCAGAACATAAAATACTGTTTTGATCATTTCCATGTTTATGCATACCTGTGACCCATAGAAATGGTTTTGATATCAGGCTATATTTGATAGGAATGTAACATATGGTTAAACTGGACTGTGGGTAAAATCGAGTGGTAGATTCATATGTTGTCTGATGAAATGTAATAGATTTACCATCAAGGGGCTATAATTTTCCTGCACTGACATGTTGCATTTGGCCATCTCCAGCCATTACGTAACTGTTTCCATATTATAACCTGTATATACCATATTATATGCCAGAAACAGCTGACTGCTGGGAACAGTTATTTTTTAAAATTGTACTAAATTACTTCAATGTGAGTTTTGTGCTTTTTAAAAAGACATAAACATACATAAACAAAAACATTTAAACTTTTTTAAAATTGCAATGCATAACAAAAACAGTTATTAAGTATATAAACCATTAGTCTTCAAAACTGTCTCCTTACCTTACCCTGAATTGCAACTAAATTTAAAATAATTTTTCATAATTTGAGTTTGCTTTTGCAGGAATTGTTAGTTTGACGTCATTTGTCTGTGTGATTATGTCACGTCTGTGAACTGAAAAAAAAACCCCAAATAAAAACCAGTACTGGTTTTTATTTGGGGTTTCATATTGCAGTTTTATACAAGCTGAAAATTGTGTGTTTTTTATTAATAGTATTTTAATATTATCATAATTAATTAGCACAATAACATGTTAGCTTTAATTTACAGAAATCTATCCTTCAATGGTAGACAACCTGTCCAAAGTACTGCTTTTATTACAAATAAAAACAGTTTTTGTTTTTTTTTTCCATAACCCCCCAAACACCGAATGCTCCAAGTACTGAGAATGCTGCAGGGTTTGTAGATTGTTCCGCAAATAACTTGCCGTTTTATGTTTCAAACAGAGATGATGATAGAGAAGCAAGTTCCATATTGCAGTTTTATACAAGCTGAAAAATGGGGTTTTTTTTTGGGGTTTTTTTTTTTTTTTTTTTTAAAAAAAAATTTTTTTTTTTTTTTTTTTTTTTTTTATTTTATAAAAAAAAAAAAAAAAATAATTTTTTTTTTTTTTTTATTAATTTTTTTTTTTATAAAAAAAAAAAAAAAAAAACATTTTTTTTTTTTAAAAAAAAAAACCTTTTTTTTTTTTTTTTTTTTTTTTTTTTAATCTCTTTTATGTTTCAAACAGAGATGATGATAGAGAAGCAAGTTCCATATTGCAGTTTTATACAAGCTGAAAATTGTGTGTTTTTTATGTGTGGTTCCTTTATATTTCTAATGTAGAAAACGTTTAGATTAATAGTATTTGTAATATTATCATAATTAATTAGCACAATAAGCATGTTAGCTTTAATTTACAGAAATCTATCCTTCAATGGTAGACAACATACAAATGAACTGCTTTTATTACAATAAAAAAAAATGACTTAACAAGATTACCAAACAAACTTAAGTTAGGTCAACTGTTTATCAAGTAACAAAGCCAGATGAAGTAGAAATATTTTAAAATAAGAATATTGCATATTCTATTATTAGGTAGACCTAATATTGCATATTAGGTTTTTAATGCATATTAAAAACCTTTCTATTTCTATCATTTATAACTATAAACATACGTAATAATGAAATATTTTTATTCAGCAAATCTGAACACATTTACCGCATCTGATTTTTTAATCACTCTGCAAGCAGTAGATTATCTTTTCTGTTTTTCCCTCTGGCCTCCTCCAAAACACAGCCGGCTCCACACTGACAGTTCTGCTTATGTCACAGGGTTATTATCACTGCAGATAACGGCTGCTGTTCACTCTCTCACAGCATGCTAAATAAATACCGGATCTGGGCAAGGCAACACCAACGAACACAATTATAGACTACATGTGACAGTAGGGTAGAACCTGCACCAGAACACATCCCAAAAACCAAACACTATTTTAAGAATTATTAGAGGTTTACATAGAAACAGAAAAATGACAATAGAAAAATCAACAGTATAATGCTATGTCTGGAGATTTGATAGCGCTTCAGGCGACCCGAGTTTGAGTGCCACTCATGGTCCATTCCTGAGTCCTGTTCCTCTACTATGACTTCCTGTCATCTCTCCACTGTCCTCTGTATAGTTTCTGAATTTCTGAATAGTCCCCATGAATAACTATTACCACCGCCCTAGGGTGGTATAGTATCAGAAAGGGCAACACAATGAAATTGTGAAAAAACAAAAAAGGCTGGAGTCTACAGTCTTTCTCACAGTTCAAGATTTTTGCTGGGTGATGTCAAACCAATTTGACAAATTACTACAGTGAGCTTAACTCTAATGATATCTTCACATAATAAAGGTTTAATTGTGGTTACTTGTCATTTAACTTATAATTTTAGTCTAATGCAATGTATATACACATATTGTGCGGGCAGACCATTCCTCATACAGTTCAATGTACAGTACAGCAATTAACAGTACATAGTACAATATATATTAAATGAACAATTTTATATTGCCAGTATTACAGGGTTAGGTGAACATATTGTGTTTGTTTTGTGCATTGCAAATGTACAAGAGATGGACAATGTTCCTCAAACCATTTGTGTCCACTGGGTATTCTGGATTAATCCAAGCCACACCCAGAGAACAAACATTCACATTCAGTTCATTAACAGAGGCTTCCTCAAAGTTCCACTCCTCACTGAGGGAGTGTATGAGATCTGGTGACATTATTCTGTCCAAAGCCCTCCCTTTATCAGCAGAATGTCACAGAGTTCAGGCAGGAGTCACGCCATCCCTGCTACACAGAGATACAGGAGCCAAAGAAAATAGGACAGTGCTTGAACGAATAGATAAAATGCATTTATTTTGTGTAAAGGAAACTTTTTTCCTTGTTGTTGTCATGTTTAATTCTAGCAGTCAAACCATTCTTATCATCTCACAGCCAAGCCAATTTTAGCAGATGAGCTGCATTACCAAAATCACTGACTGTGTCCAAAGCATTCGACTTTAAGAAGAAAGTAGTCCTCAAAAACGTTCCCTTTCTCAAGTGAGCCATGACAATAAGCTGTGTTTCACAGCTGAACTCTTGATGAGGAGATGGGATGGAGAGATCCCATATGACATCTGAGCTAAAGCACAGCAGTTTCTCTCCCACTCACTTCCTTGCTCTGCTGACCTCTCCACCCTCGCTGCATTAATCAGCAACACACTCCTAGAGCACAATGGCCACAAAACTGTCAGGGATGCACATAACGTTTGAATGTATTTGGGTGTGTTTGTGTTTACTAAATGGCTTGTATTCCCACTTGTTAATTTCACAGCACATACTGAAATAGATTTGAGAGAAGTTCTTGTTCCCATGAACAGTTTTCAGTAAGTAAAGCATTTATGCTGATCATGAAGAAGTATAAGAAGCTATGTTGTTATTCTTCATTGTTTGATTCAAGAGGCATGCACATACTCATACTCATTCAAAATGTGTTAGTCTAAGTGTCTGTTTTAATAAAAAAAAAATAAAGGTCCAATAAAACCCTGTTTTTTTCAATGTTTCAACAAAAAAAGCAGAACACAAGACAAAGCACTTTGAAAAATGCCACTCATATGACTAGACTCTAGAGCAATGGAAACAGTCAAAACTCATGACAACCAATGAAATTGATTTGTGGAGTATAAAATATGAACAGCTCATTGTAACATTTCACTGATAATTTTGCTGAACAGGTGATGTATTTAACTATTTCACCTTTTGAGTGATGCCCACATACATTTTGATTATTAACATAAGTTGTTTTGAATGTCACTGCTAAAACAGCAGCTAATGGTCAGTGTGGACAATATACCCATTCTGTGGCACAAATAAAATATCACAGGACCCCCCACAGACCACATTTAAAGGCCAGCAGGGATCAGCAGACAAAGAGCATTGTTAAGTGATTTCATTGAATCATTGCTCTATACCGCAACATGAAGGTATATTTGCAAACAGCTGTGTGCGATCATTTGTGGCTTCGGAGGTGTGGCTAATGGTTTCTTCCAGCCTGTGTTGTGACTTATTGGCTGTGAGTGCTAATCTGTTTGCAAAACCCAGAACACCCCCAAACCTTTAGACACACATAGGCAAGCACACAGCTCTCTTTCTCTCAATCACATATATACTCTCTCTCGCCATTCACTCTATTTTGTGTAGCACTCTCTCTCAGCATGCCTCCATTTTTACTGTTTGGTATTCACACTAACCTTCATGGACTGCCTATCAATCACATGTGCTCTGAAAGAGCCCCACAGAAATTATATAGAGCTCAAACTGGGCCATAGACACTACAGCCCAGTTCTGCATTGTTGCTCCACTGAAAGCAAGCTGCAGTTAAGTAGTGTATGACATCATTGGTGTTCCATTAAATGGATACTAGGTGGAAATAAAAGGATTTTTTTCCCTGAAAAGTAAATATTGACATTAGGTTTTCACACTACAAAAATCTATGACTCTTTGATTGTCTAGTTTAAATTAGATTTAGGAAGAAACATCATATGAGAACCTATTTAAGTTTACATTACCAATTCCCACCTGCTGCGGAAGAAATTGTCCAACAAATGATCACTTTCTACAACAAACCACGCTTTTGAACCAACTCTAAAGGTGGTAGTAATTCAATAGACTGATCTGGTCCAGAGCCCTCTGAGACCAAAGCAAGTGTTAAAGCAGATTAGAGTTGGAATAGAGTTCAAGTAGCAAAATTTATGTGATGCAAATTTATGAGCTTTCCATCTTTGTTAAGAATATGATTATTTTTATACAGGAGAAAGTTAATCTCATTAATTTCAAGTTAGAGGATCTTACAGAAAATTCTAGTGGCACTAATCTATAAAGGATTTCTAAAGTATTCATCACTGTATAACTGTACCAAAAATGTTTGAGATTGCTAACAGACACAGTCGCCTAGAATTGAAAAGTCTGGCCCCAGTTATACATGTGGTGGTTGAGGGAACTGGCCAGCAGCCAGAACTGTTATACATGATCTGTTGCTAGTCTCTTTTGACCCCTGCTCACACACAGTCAAACACAAGTACCCCCTGGTTAACAACCAAGGAAAGACAAAGGAAAACTTACATAAGACATGAGACCAGGGTGTATTTCACTCCTTTAAAGTGACATGGCTGGCCTGCAGCTGTCCTCTATACCGTATTCACACTGTTTAGAAACAATGCACCATAGTAACCCATCAGTTTTCATTCAGTTTGCATATGTTCTCATGGGTGTCATCATATAGTGACTCTATTTCTACATTTTGCTTTTTCATTTCTCTCTCCTAGTAATTGAGCTCCTTGACTAATTTCTGTGAAAATTTGGGTGACAGTTTGTAGTTATGCAACTTAATAAGTGAAAAAGGACTGTAACCCTGAGCCGTGTTGTTCTTTTAGGGCTTTGCTGCTGTTGCTGCTGCTGCTCTGCCTCTTAGCTTTATTGAAATTACTTTATTAGGATATAATTAGGATAGTATATAATTTAGGATATAACAAACCTGCAAATCTGACTCATAAAAAACAATTTTTACAGATAACAACAATGGTTAAATATAAATGAATAATCAAATTAATTAGATAACGTGGTGATAAATTTACCAAATTAATCCCAAATTAATCACATAATCAATATTTGCTAAGAAAAGCCCCTAACAGCCCCTAATAAATTGTAACTGTGTACGGTTTTAGTTTTTGAAAACTGTGTTTTCTCACCTTGTAAGTCGCTTTGGATAAAAGCATCTGCTAAATGCCTAAATGTAAATGTAAGCATACATTATGGTGGTAAACAAAAACATAGATGTTACATAAAGTGTCATCAAAAGTCAAGTTTTATTTTCATAAATTATCATTGAACATAAGCCTATCACTGGCCATAATTATTCCTTGTTTTTTGTTATACAAAAGTAGTATCACAGTCATACTATAGCACTGACAATCTACCTATTGTCTTGTCCAAATCTTTCTATTGCCACGTTTCGTTGTTTCTTCCAACAAGAGATAGATCATCCAGAATGGACGATTAAGACCAGCATCCTGCTATTAATAAATTATACTTTCACAGTCCAACCAGTTTGATAACCTTCCTCCATTGTGATAACCCTCATTTACTTTTATTATGTTTATATAATTCTGAATTACTGAATCCAGTAACCTCACATTATCCATGGAAGCAAAAGCTATGCGTTGGAATTAGAAATGATCTGTCAGGGAGTCTTTCTGTTGTTTTTCTTCATTTTCGTAATGATGTAGGTGAAAATAGTTTATCTTGGCTACATTGGACCCGGCAGTGTCTTCTCAGACACTGAGGTATTCTGGAATTCCTCAGTCTGTCAGCAGACATCAAAAGCCCAGCTTTCTGAATGCGATTAGCTCTTTGTGGGAGCCCTAACATTGGCATGCAGCTCCTTTAGCCCTGACCCATAATTGCATGCAGCATCAGGCCGAGAGAAATGGCCAGCAGACTCAGAGATGTTGGGTAGCTGGTAGATTGAATTAACTCTCACCTGCATTGTCAGCAGTCACAGCAGAATATAGGCCAGAACAGATTTATTTCATTGTGTTTGGCTTGAATGTGTGCATGAACTCTGATAACTAAATAGAGACACTTTGTGTGGTGATGTCACTGCAGGAAGTAATGCTGGAATTTTCCTGGAATGCTGGAATAAGTTCTCAAGCAAACATAGAAACATAGAACAAGATAAACAGACTGATTTACACAAAAACTCCAAGTTTATTTGTATTTCTGCTGATCATGTCTTAATATGTGAAAGAGTTTGTACAGCATGACTTGCACCCTTAAAGGATGTATAATTATAACTGCAGGTTTGAATGTGATAAATGAGTGAATAGCATTGTGCTTGTCTGATAAAGACATCTGTGATCACCACATCAGCTGTTTTCCTGTCTTTCCTTCTGAAGTCAGCACAGAGGAATAGGACTGACTCCTCATTTCCTGCTTAGACAGCATTCCCTAGGAGGCAAATCAAATCCCTCAGCATCTTGTAATGCTGTCATAACACTCCTCACACACACACAAACACTGGCAGAAACTCTTATCTCACTGAGAAGACCAACTTAGACCAGCATTTCCATGGTGACCCAGTATGGTTTTTGTGCTGGTAGACCAACAAAACTTGCTAAGTGAGGTGGTCAGCCATCATAGTCTTGATACTGGTTGATTAAGGAGGTTTTGATGGCTCACCCAATAAAGAAATATGCTTGGGACACCAGCTTCCAAAACACAACGTGCTGGTGATCAACTATGTTGGTCTTTGCAGTGCAATAAATAGCAATTAGTAGTAAATTTTAAAGTAGTATTTTACTGACTTTACCAACTTTTACTAATCAATTAAAAGGTTGGAAACATGGTGTGATGAGAACATAGCTTATATTGAATATGAAATATGAATGAGATTCATATTTCACTGACATACTATCATCACAGTTTTGATAAGGTGAAATGTCTCCATCATAATTCCAGCTCTGTGAGCTCTCTTTTTATCCAGTAGGATGTTTTATGGAACTCCTCTAGAGCTACAGTGGAACTAGCAGAGGTTAATCAGTATAGCCTGTCATGTTTGCTTCATTTTGGCCCAAATGTTAAAAGCTATTTGTAGCTTAAGATCTTTGGGTTGAAAGGTCTGCAAGTTGTTTTCCTTTATCTGCCACTCAGAATCACGCAATTCAAAACAACTGGATAAAAGTGGCCCAGATATGTCATTGTTAGCAGTTTAGGCATCTAAATCCCAGATAAAGCATGTCAGCTGTTTGAAAAAGCAGCTGAACAGAGCTAATGAACCCAGCCACATTAATTGTGCTTGTGGGAATGTGATTAAAAGCCAGATAAATCAAACCCTTGCCAGTGATGCAACCATAGTCCAACCTGACAAAGACATCATACAGTAGTTAGTTGCCTTTTCCATATCACATCGAATTCACAGTATTCGACTACTCACAGTAGTAAGACACAGTTGTAGGAGCCTTTCACTTATTACAATAATGTTTTAAAAATGACATGACTTCCATAGATTAAATTAAAACTGTTAATTCACTTTGTGGAAAAAATAAATAGCGCTTAGAGACTGTGTGGATTTGTGTGAAACTGCAATGGTAAGGCAATGTAAAAACGGTATGAGTAACTGCAAACTGTAAACAGTTAAGCATCATGAACCCATTTTCTTACTACATACAAGAGAGTGTTTACAAAGTATTAAATATAAAAGCCTTTGACTGTACTATAGGAAGAGACTTTTTATTAAAAGCACATCCCAAACAAATGTAGACAGAAGACACACAAGCAAAAAGTATATTTATTCTGGGAAAGATAATCTACAGGCAGGTGTCTGTAATTACATGTCAGTTTTGTCTGAACTACCACCAGATCTTAAACAGTTCCGTCTGGAAAGACACATCAGCAATGAGTTCACTCACAAAGTAAATATACAGCAGTGCAGTGCAACTCACGTGCAAAACAAAGCAGTGAATAAACACATAGCATGTGTTTAATGTCAGAGTTTGGCTACATGTCAAAAACCTCTGACCAAGAAATTGATTTTGCAGCCATGAAAGTACACAGCGTTGGGGCGCTCTTATGCTTTGGTGATTCCGAACGCAATGCCCGTCGTTTAAATTCTGAGATTCACATTATATAAAACATCACAAATACATGTCTTGATAAATGATTGAATATAATGTACAGTGTTTACAGTATAAAACATCACATTCACACAAAATAGCTGTTGTTTTTGAGCATGCTTAAAATTAATATGATTGTTTAATTTGGACTTGAACTTTCACTATGCAATACCTTCAACACTTGCGATTTACAACACAGTAATCAATTGCTGAGAGCCACCACTTCCTTTCTTGACACTCTTTCGACAACCTCGCTACATTCTGTCGCAAGCTAACATCAGAAGTGGTGAACATGGAACTCAGAAATCATCGTGAATTCATTCTTTGTTCATTCTGTGCTTATCAAAGAAAATGTTTGCCACGAGTGACTTTAGCAATTCTAGTCCAGCTTACTTAGTGAAATATAAACTATTCCCTTACTGTGGCATTCGCTTTTACTGGTTTACATGTCGCATAGCAGCAGGTAGCATTTCCAGTTCATCTGATGGGGAATCTTGATAAAAGGAAACTTTTTTAATGATAAGATTTAAAAAATAAATGCTTATCAAAGCATTATGTGGCTGGGATCACATTATTCAGGAGTGACAAATACATTAGACTATAGAAGAAATATTATTAAAAAGTGCCATAAGTTGCACAGGCATGAGGAAGCTGGAATTTGGTTGCAATAATTTCAGGAACAAATATTTTATCCCTTTATCAGAAGTAACTGGGAAACAATAAAGTTGATCTGTAATTTCCAGTTGAAAATCTTGGCCCTGAACTGTACTGGAGGCCAGAGTTTTTCCTTCCTTTCAAATGACCAACATAAATCTAGGAATACCTAAGAATGTCACACAACAAATTCTCTCTCTTTCAAACCTGACAGTGCAGAAATGCTCCACTCAAAACATTGTGTTGTTGACAAAGTCTCAGGTTCAATGACCAGATACACAGTCCAGCTGGCCTACTAAGTCTGCTTACACTTAGAGATGCCCTGACCTCACAGCATGTTTGGGTCAGGACTTAACTCCACATGTAAATAATAAAGTCTGGTTAGATGTGCCAGTGTCCTGCTGTCTCTGAAATGGACAATCATTTACTCTCACATCACAACAAGGCAAATGTCAATGACGTTGATAAGGCACCCAAACATCTGCTTGTATTCTACATCACACTTAAAGTCATGACAGAACACTTGACTATGTCTGATTGAACCAGGTTTTGATCACTCCTCCACTAAGGCAAAGGGGATATACCAAGCTTTGGAAGGACAAGTTATCCTGTTCATCTAAGTGGAACTTATGTTAAACCGCCAATAAAATATTACAGTATGTTTTGCAACTAACCAACAGGGTCTATTTGCTTCAATATAAAGTTCAATATAACTAGATGCTTAATAGTGAAAAGGCTTGTTAGTTCCCTTTAAAGCCCTCCCCAACAGCAGATAACCATTGAGGTGAAGCTGAGCTGAGACTTTCCAAATGGACAACAGACCCTCAAATGAACAGTGAAGTTCATTATAACAAACAGCTTGAAGTCTGCTGGCTATGTTATCTTTCCATTTTGTGAAAAAAAAAGATGGCAGATTTTTCCTGCACTGTCCCCTTTAATTCATGGCCATCTTCGCTCCAGTTAATCCACTAACAACGCAGCATAAAGGAGATGGATTCCTTTCCATTTAATTCCAATAAAGCTAGTTCCAGTTTTACCACATTCACATACACAATCAGATTCTCTCCTCTATGCCATACAGCAGTATTTCTTCCACCAGGACTTGGAGAGCTTTCTCATTTTGTCGGGTGTGCGCTTCTTTAGCCTTTTCTGCTGTTGGCTGTCAGAGTACTGGATGCTGGCCACTATGGCTGTGTCAAACACTTCCTTCAGGTTCTTCTGGGTGAGTGCGGAGCACTCCATGTACGAGATGGCCTGCACTTCCTCAGAGCACAAGCGGGCTTCTTGCAGGTCCACTGGCCGTTCTTTGTACTTGGCGAGCTGGATGAGCACTTTGACATCCTGCCGGAGGTCGGCCTGGGTGCCGACCAGCAGAACTGGTGCCTTTGGGCAATGCCGACGGATCTCGGGCACCCATTTCTCCCTTACATTCTGGAAAGAGGAGGGACTTACCACACTGAAGCAAAGCAGAAAGACATCTGCGTTGGTGTAGCACAGCGGCCGTAGCTTATCAAACTCATCCTGCCGGAGGAAAAAAAAAGCCAGCAGTGATAAACATCAAAGCTATGCAAACAGGGAAAAAAACACTTCTTTTGAATTACTAAAAGAAGTTACAGTGTAACCAGCCTGAGGCTTTCAGTTGTGCTCTTTTAGTCATTTACGTCATTTTACGTAATATTACGTCAATTTACGTAATTTTAGTCATTTGAAATAAAAGGCTGAGCGCTGTTCCTTTCATGAATGTTATCTTAGATGATTACTTATGACAGTTATAATAGATTTATCAAAACATTTTGGCAAAATGAACATTTGTAACAAATCTGAAATCTGAAGAGATATGCAAATCTGAAGTAATATTTGAATGATCTTAAAGAACTGACTGTCAAGATGATAAAATCCATACACACCAATCAACAGACATGTCTCGAGTAATGTACTTTAATCTGGCAACTTCCAAGTCATACTCATGATTGCATATCTCTGCAATACCAGGACCTGCTGTGATGTCAGCGGCACGAGAGATAAAGTCTACAGCACGAATGTAAAATCTGTTGCATATTATTGCTGCATTCCATCTGCTTTACTCTGCCCCATGAGTCTTTAACTTGGTTCCTGTTGATACACCACAGCCCTTTTATTCTCATATTAGTTAATTGAACACATCCTCTCAACACAACTCATCATAAAAAAATCCAATCTTACAGTACATTTTAAATTACTGCTAGCTTACATGCCAGTATGCTTGTGTGTAGTTAATGTGATAAATTCTGCTCTTTTACATTCTTTCCAAACAGTTGATGGAAATCTCAGGCAGGCTACTGCTTTAGAGTATCTTTAATGTAGGTTTGGAATTCTCTTCAATAATATGTATTCGCTGCATGAAATAAACTAATACAAACCTCCAGTCAATGCACTCTTATTTTCTCTTTATCATCTCTTTCAATAGTGCAAACAGGACAGATTCAAATCACCCTTGGCTTGCCTGCTTTCAGAGTCTCTCCTTAGCTTGCTAAAGTCATCAAAAACACACTGATCTCATGTTTCCAGCGACTGGTCCCAGCTGTACCTCGACTGAAAGTAGGTCTCCCTTTCCTTGGGATCAAGCCCAATTTATCACAATTAGGCCGCTTCCCATTTTCTATTCCCTAGAGCTGGTTTAACCCTCCTACAAAGGCAAAGACATATGAGCTTCACTGACTGACCTATAGTGTGTTCTCATAAGATGAAGTATATACTTCCTTACAATGTCTGGACAGCAACCTTCAGATGAACTTTACCAGAAACCCTTATCATGAGTGAGCAAAACAACAATGAATCACTTTCACTGTTGTCCCCACCCTTATCTTACAGATATGCAGCCATATGACCAGTTAGGACATAGATCAACCCCACTGTTATATCCTTTAGTCTTTATGTTCACAAATGAGCTGACCGTTTCCACTTAGAAGAGAGAGACTTCAACCAGCATGTGTCTGTGCAAACAATATGTTGTCCTTATAAAATGACAGCAGGAGAGACTGTAGACACATATCTCTCATGCTCTGAATTTATTTTTGTGCAAGTCTGGTGGCGTTGAGAAGGTTTGCTGAACTGACCTGCCCAGCTGTGTCACAGAGTTGGAGTTTCACAGGCTTGCCGTCCACAGCTACGACCGCTGCAGAAGAGAACAGATTCAGTTTGACATTCTACCCCTCTTCAGTCAGAATGCATTATTAGGACACAGACTGTGATGAATTAGATTGAATGGGCTGTGCTAGTTGAACTTGCTGGACTAAAAGTTATAACAAAAACATCAGCCAATGAACAATCATGTGGCCACGTGATCAAATGAATTAGGTCAGTGGAATTCCTACAATCAATTCGCTGAGTATCATTATGCAGATATCATAACATAATGATCAAGATTTAGAAATGACGCGATTATTTTGTTATAATAGGAAAACTGTGCACAACATTTTCAGAGTGTAGGCATGGAAAATTTGGATCTGCATTGTTTATTCATTTATTTAACAGTTTTACACGAACATTTTAAAGTGGTATTTACCTGCAAAGTTATCAAAAGCGGTTGGAACATATTCGGTGGGATATCCATTGGTGGTATAGCTCACAATGAGACTAGTTTTACCCACTGCACCATCACCAACCAACACGCACTTTACCCTGCGCTCCGCTGCCGACCCGAAGCGGCTCTTCACCGCTGATGATAAATCTCTGCTCCTGAATCTTCTCGGAGGTACCGGCGGCACAACCGTCTCTGGAACAGCTTTATATTCTCCACCTCCCTGCGGAGGCATCGCTACAACACGGACCCTCCAGGAGTTTTAACTCCAGCTTCAACGACCCATCTGACCCCTCACTTGTGAATGAGAGAGCGGGGTACCAGTCTCCGGATTCATTGCGGATTCCCTTTAGAAGGTGGAAAAGTCCTCTGAATGCAACGTGTTAAATAAAGAAATCGCGTTTGATTTATCCGCGTATGATACAGAGAAACTGTGCAATAAAAATAAACACGTTACGCTCTGGTGAGGCCAGCCTTCTCCGCCCTCTCTAAAACTGATCTGAGCGCTTTACTCCAAAACACCGAGGACGTGTCTAAAAGCCCAATGAGTTGTCTACCTAGACAGCGTTATAGGTATAGGCGTGCGGAAAGTTTTTGGACATCACAGGGGCGCGAATCAGAAAATTGGTCATCGTAGGCACCTTCCGAGTGTGCTGTTCCGTATATGATGCTCCATAGTTGCTGTTTAGGTAGGTAGGCAGCTCATTGTGTTATGAGACAAAGCTCATGATGACGTCATGCACCGTGAGTTCACCCGTCCATGAACTGAAGTTCAACAGACCTGTTGCCATAGATTACTGATAAACTAAATTGATCAAAATATAAGATGCTCGTTTTTTAAAACAACGTTTATTTGACTGGAAATTTAAAACGTGCATACAAATTTGTGTTGTCTGATTTTTTTTTACACTTGTGTTAATTACATATTTCTGTGAAAACGTGATTAAATACATTTTTAAAGGGTTCAAGTTTAGTGTTGGTAACACGTTTAAGTGTTGGTTACAAAACGGTGTAACAAGTAATAATGCAAAACTCTGACAACTACTTAAAAGTTGTGGATAAACATTTATATGCAACTTTAGTTTTTTCCACGTTGTCGGCATCATGATTCTCATAACACTCACTTGCCAACAAAGCAATTTCAAAACTAAGCCTTCACGTGATTTGTGACAAAGTAAAAAGTAAATACATTTCCATACAACGTGTTAAAAATTTAATTTTAACACACTGACGCCACCTATTGGACAAGTAAACTCGCCCCAGATAATACATGTGACATTCACCAACATTTAAAAAAATTGAAAAAAAAATTTTATTAATAATGGATTTTAACAAAACAATTATTTTCTGAATCACAAAATATAGGATCTTTATATAAATTTCTGTGCCATTGTAAAAATACTGCGTTCCTGCACTCTTGTGTGGAACCATCATTGTATTTTATTGTTTTACCCGGAAGCCTTGACTCAGCTGAACACAGAGACAGACCAACACATGATGCCCTAATCTTGAGTTTTGTGTATATCAAAGTCGTGTGACAGATGGCTGCAAACGTGCTTAAAGAGTCTGAATCAAAGCGTGATGTTGTGTTGGGTTTCGTAGAGGAAGCAGAATCGTGGCAGCTTTTTAATAATCAGTTTCCAAGTAAAGTCGGAGGAAGACCTGCGTGGCTGAGCCAGATGGGCTTGCCAACCCTTCCTGAGTTACTATGTGAGAAATGCAAACTCCCAACAGTGTTTCTTCTGCAGGTTTATGCACCAGTACCGGAATACGACAGAAGTTTTCACAGAACCCTGTTTGTGTTCTGCTGCAAGACACCATCCTGCTATACCCGAAATGACAGCAAGTGCTTTAAAGGTAATAGAAAAATCTGTGCTAGATTAAACAGATCCTACAGTATTGTTTCACCCGTATGCTGTACTATCCCTATTCTGTCGTGTTTCCCAGTGTTCAGATCTCAGCTGCCAAGGAAAAATGAGTTTTACCCGTTTGATCCTCCTTCTGAGGAGAAGCCAGACTACGTATTAGAAGATCATCAGGTTTTGGGCTCCGGGTTGAAATTGTGCAGGTTGTGTGGTTGTCTGGGACAGAAAGCGTGCTCTCGGTGCCACTCAGTTACATACTGCTGCAAAGAGCACCAGACTATAGACTGGAAACACCGCCACAAGAAAGAATGTGCAAATGAGGGTGAGTGATTGCAGACATGACCAAAGATAAATGTAACATTCTGTGAATATGCATTATTTTCTTCAGGATCCAAACAAATTAATTTCACAATTGAACAATCAAAGTAAGTTATTCTTAACCCAGTCCCCACATTTTGGATGTCTCCCTCATCTAACACCTGATTCAACTCATCGGCCCTTTAATACACTGTAAGACCTGAGTGTTTTCGATGAGGGAAATAACCAAAATGTGCAGGGGGGTCTCCAGGGCAGGGTTGAGGATGACTGATCTGAAGAATCAGTTTCCCAAATAAAACCAAAAACCTGTTGCCATATATTGTCACAAAGAAATCTGCTTTAAACAGATCTGTTTGGTGTGCTAGTTTAAAAAAAAATTCGGACATAAATTCATAAGCTATAAAGTATTTTTAAAACGAGTTGCTTTAATACTGCTTTAACATTTACTCTATACTTTAATACATATTTCAATGTACAGTTTCTAAAAGCTCAGAGGAGCTTTCATTTCTGTTTCCTGAGTGGGAGTTGGTCACTGAGCCAGAAGAGCTTCCAGTAAAAGATGAGGAAGCCCATGAATCCCGCAGTCTGGATCAGGATCACATAGCATGCTCAAATAACGGTATAATAACATGTCAAATCATGTGTAAGGCAACTTAACATTGTAACAGCTTTAAGGAATGACCATTTACAGAGTTTATTTACTTCACCCCAGGTTTGGATGACAATGAGCTAGAGAGCATGGCTCTCCATGAAACGGAGGACTCTAAAGTGTTTCAGAGATTTAAGGAACGCATTGCTAATGAACCTGAACAGGTGAGTTGTTGTGTATTCGGCTGGGGTTCAGTTTTGTGTTCCCAGATATGTGATGTTACCAGGTGGCCACGAATGTTGTTTCTCATAACTTGTGTTTGTTGTTTTGTTAAATGTCATCATGGCTTTCACATCAGTAAATTACAAAAATACATTTCTATTTTTCTAAGGTTTTACGGTATTGCAGAGGAGATTCTCCTCTTTGGGTGTCAGCTGGACATGTGCTACATGAAGAGGATGTTCCAAAATGTCCATGTGGAGCAAAACGTGCCTTCGAGTTTCAGGTAACTTAAAATGTCAAATCTCAAAGCATATGTAGATAAATCTCATTATACCATTAGGCTACTACACTGTTCTAATTGTTCTTGTGTCCATTTCAGATTATGCCCCAGTTACTTAATCACCTGAAAGTGGATAGAACAGATGCCAGCATAGACTGGGGAACAGTGGCCATCTATGCATGTGCTGATAGCTGTGACCAAGGCACCAAATATTCCACGGAATTCATCTGGAAACAAGACTTTGCTGAAGATCAAGCAGTATAGGATGATATAATAAAGACAAAACATATTTGCAATATTAAATGTATGAAATACCGGTATTGGTCCGGAGGTTCTCACAACATATATAGATGTGCCATCACAGGAATACATTTGAAAATTTGTTAGTGGCTTAAACAATGTATGGTTGTTGGCTCTCAGGCTTCTGTGAATCTCAACTCTTACATTCTTGCAAAATAAGTTTTTAACAGGAATCACCTCATCATCCCTTCAGTTATCAGACAGGTTCTGGTTTGCATTCATTTTTTTGCTTCGGATAAAAGCATCTGCTTAATATGTACAGTTGGAACTAAATCCAAATGAATCCCATTTTTTAACATGCTGCCACTTTCATGCTACTTCAAGTATATTCTGCATTTGTCTCAATATGTAAAAATCATGTAGACCTGCAATAACAGACTAAAACTGATTAAGAAGTATTTATTTGCATCCAATGTAACACAGTGAATTGGATACAGCAAGAACAATTAAATTATCAGTGCTTTACTTGGGGCTGGGTAAAAGACCTGCAGTATATCTTAAAACGAAATGGCAATTGTTACATATTCTATTGCAAATTGTAACTTATAAAGGTCAGATGACAGTTCAAACAACTGAAGGATCAGATACCCATTCGTTAAGCTTCTGTACATTTAGACAAGCTTCCAAATAAAAAAAAAGTTTTGCACTGGTCAATAGGGGCATTTCTTACCACATTTCTTACCTAATTCCTCACACTACCAAGAACATAATTAGTAATATAAATGATACATAAAACCTGCTTATAAAGGGAATGTGAAAAAGAAAAAAATGAATAAATGAACATTTTAACATCATAAAACCAAAATTCAAACCATTAAAATGTCCAGACATAGGTAAAACAGTATTTTGAAAACCAAGTAGATGAAAAACATTAAAAAGGTAAAATAAAAGCATACATCGTTATATCTGTTCACTTTCTTAGTGAGTCCTTCATATTTACAGAATTACAAAATCAAAACACTGTGCAGGCCAACAAAGACATACCGGTGGTTCAGTAATTCCCCAGCGATAACAACAGCATGCTGCACAGAGATTACGTTGTCTTTCTGAATCCTTTCAAGATCGGGTAAATATTCTCAAATGCTTCATAGATTTCTCCTCTAACCTTTGCACCTGGAAACAAAAATCATGCTTGCATCATGCTTGTTTGTTTGTTTATTTAGGGTTTATTTCCATATCAGCTTCAATTGCTATATCATGGCAAAGACAACACTTTAAAAACAGTTTATAAATAACATATTTCTATAATAGATTAATAACAATAAATGTATGTAAGATACAAAATCTAAAAAAAAGTTTAATTTTACTTTTAATAAAAACTCTACAATTCTTAATGGATCCACATTTAAAAATAAGTCAAAGTTCCTCCAGGTAAAAAGCATTGTCTCATAACATTAAAAACGGGGCATTCCAAAAGTATGTTTTACATTTAAAATTGCATTACAATACTGGTATTTTGGAGCAACTTCTAATATGCATTATGCATAATCTCAAATACATACAAACTCAGCATCACAAGTATTACAACGTACTACATTTTGTGCCATTTTAATAAAACTCACCTGTGAGCACAACTTTTCCTGAAACAAATATTAAAAGGACAATTCTGGGTTTGATCATTCTGTAGATTAATCCTGGAAATAACTCAGGTTCATAGCTGGGGAAAAAAGTATTAAGTAATTAATTTTTTTTTTACCCATGATAGTAAGAGTTTTAATGTCAAATGAAACAAACGATTCAAGACAAACCTGCTAAACTGCTGGTGTGTAAGCACCAGGCCCTCTAATCGGATAGGAAACTTGACATCACAGCTGCCGACCATATTCTGAATTTTAAAGTCTAAGAATTTAGCGGGGAAACCCAACTTCTGTACAACTCTTGCATACTTTCTGGCTGCCAAGCGGGACTGCTCCTCACTGCAAAAATGAACACACACAAGAAAGACAAACACGCAGCTGTTTGTTCTGGAAGTTTGTGTGAGAGGAAGAAACACGGCAGTAAATATGCTGATGGCATTTTTACCTTTTGGCTCCAGTGCACACCATCTTTCCTGAGCTGAAGATGAGAGCTGTTGTTCTGGGTTCTCGTATTCTCATAATAACGGCAGCAAAACGCTGAAATAATTGTAAATGTTGTTATCAAATGATAGGCTCCACAAAATAATTTTATTCAGAGATTCTGATAATATCAAAGGTTTTAATATCATTAAGCCTCACCTTAGGATTATATTCAGCGTTTCTGGCTCTAAGTGCTATTGTCTTCAAATCAAGTTTGCAACCCAAGTTTACGGTGGACACAATGTTCCTTGAAAATAGAGGAATGCAACTTAAAGCATTTTCAGAGTTTTACACATAATACATAAGATGGCATTTACATTTAGGAATTTAGTAGATGCTTTCTATCAAAACATGCAAAGCGATAAATCATAGGGAGACAATAACATGAAAAGTGCTGTACAAAATGACAGTTACATTTACATTTACATGCAGATGATTCTAATTTTTTGCCCAAAAGTTAATAGCACATTGCATTTACATTTCAGACAGCCACACAAGTGGTGCTAAGCACTAACTCACTGTAACTGGGGAACGATGCCGGAACTTTCTGAGGCCGGTGTGGCAGGAGTAACTGGAGTCATGGGCGTGAGGGGTGTGGTGTAAAGCGGAGTGTTGCCTGGCAGCGCTGTTGTTGTGGAGACAGCCTGTGAGTGGTAGAGTTGAGGTGTCTGGCCTGAACCTCCCACCATCCCACTCTGCTGTTGTGAGGCAGCCTGCTGCTGCTGCTGCTGCTGCTGTCTCTGCTGCTCCTCCAGGAGCGACAAGCTGTTTGTGTTCTGCACTGGTTGTGGGGTAAGGCCTGTGCCATACGGCATCATTGGACTGAATATGGGTAGGCTGGGCGTCATGGCTCCCTTTAAATTGAGACCAGACAGGGTGACACTTTATGCACATGTTTTTTTGGTAGAGATGCTAGCTACTACATTTAGCTTTATTCCTAAAGCATCCCTGTCATATGCCAGCAAACCCAAACCGTAAAGTCAATTAGCATTTTTGGGTATTAATAAACACTACATTGCTCACCTGTGGAGACGCCAGTCCTTGAGGGAAAGGGGGTAGACTGTTGTTCTGCTCCATATCAGCAGGTTATGAAGCAAAACAACTGGGCACTAATTAAAGGACAAGATTTAAATCCAATGTCCAACAGATATCAAAATACCTGGTTTGAGAAAGTGAAGAAACACGTCTTACACAGCAAATAGTTTTATCGACTAGCTTGTAGAAACCCATGCTGCACACACAGACATGCTGCTGTAAGTAGCTCAGTATGATTCAACGTTGATGTGGTTACTATTAGGATCATTGGTCAGCGTGACTAATTTGCTAATAGATATTTGCCGCTAGTGTGGCGGTGACAGAAACCAAACTAATATAAGGTCATACTTCATCATTAACTCTTTTTCTGCAGAATTTATTTAAATAGTTAGGGAAAAAATACACAAACCAGTGACTGACAGGATCCACCACTCTGCCCGAGTTATTTCACGTTATAAACAAAACGGGTCCAGAAACGCAGGGAGCGCGCTAAACCTGCAATCTCGCAACAACTTCCGGTTCCTTTAACATGCGCTTCCGGTGCATTATGGGTTAACTCAAATAATGTCACATGCTTTATTTACTGTAAGCTGAACGTCATCTGTATCAAAGTGGTTGTTATTGTTTCATGCTTTTAACCCGCCTACATTTCAATATGTTGCTTTTGCTTCACACGTGTCCAAACAGTGACTACTATTTCGGGCGCAAAAAAATAAGAGACTAACTTTTATTTTGAAACGGAGTTTTACTGCGAAGAGATCATCAAGTTCTCCAAATGAGAAAAAACACTATTACTAGTACATAGCACGTGTATTTACTTTAGTTATAACAAATGGCGGCTGTGGGGACGTGGTCTTTTTCTCGCCCTGCTGTAGAGAGAATGAGGCGTATGCTTCTGGCTGGACAAAATGCCACAGATGTTGTAGAAACAGCAATGGCAGGTAAATGGCATAAACACCTGGTTGTTTCTTCATCAGCTACCTGAACTTGAAATCTGATGGATTTATATGTGATGAAACATTAACCTTTCTAACAAGTCCATTAGAATGTAATTGAAATCAATCATTAACATTGGCGATAACATTCCTAATATTTACACTTTCTAAATGTAAGCAATATAACTATTACGATGTTTAAGTCATTACTTTATTACTTTAATCAACAGTACAAGAGATTAACAAGAGATCTATGTTTATGAAATATATGAGGTATGTTTTCTCAGAGGTTGAAGATGATGTCGACACAGGACGGCACATTGTTGGCAGAGGAGGATATCCAAATTTCAAAGGAGTGGTTGAATGTGATGCTGCAATAATGGAAGGTGTACCAGGACGATTTGGGGCAGTGGCTGCATTGCAGGGGTATCTAAGAAACCTTTAAATCCCATTTCCATTAAAAAAACACAAAAACAAAACAGAAAACCTTTTTTGCACAATATCTCAGCATTTGCTCTATAACCATCTTGCAAATGTGTTCTTTCATTTGCTAGTATAGCACAGCCGTGTCGTGTAGCTCGCAGAGTGATGGACAGGAGTCCTCACAGCCTGCTTGTTGGAGAGGGAGCAGAATCCTTTGCTCAGGAATTGGGCTTTATATCTGAGCCCAATGACAACATGCTCTCTAACCATTCAGCTACTGCATACCAGGTATTTTCCTTTTCAGTTTAGACTGTTGGTCTAGAGAGAAAACTAGAGGGAATAGATATGTTCTGATTATTTTAAAACATATTTTTCTGTGTTTATATATATTCTAAAAGGAATTTCTTGAAAAGAATAAAACTGTTAGCAGTGGGCATGATACATTAGGTAAGAGACCAATATAATGTAAACGCTTTCTTTTTCAAAACATCATAAGAGGGTCTAATCTATTTTTGTAGGCAGATGACTCATCCAGGTTGTGTTTTTTGTGTATATCATGGCAGAATAAATATTGAGCCAGATAAACTCTAATGTAACAAAATGTAATTAAGGCATTTACTAATGAATCAACATCAGTGTTTCAATTGTCTGTTAATAAAATAAGTGTTTCCATTGTCTGTTCATGAAATAAATAAAGAAATTAAAGTTTGTTTTCCCACTGTTGACAAAGGTTAGGTTTATAACATGTTTGTGATACTCTTTTAGGCCTTATAGCTCTTGATCTAAGTGGTAACATAACTGTAGGTAAGTGGGTTTTTTTGTGAGAAATTGTCATTGTTTCTTCCTCTGAAATAATCTTTATTTCCATTAGAAATAGTTATTTGTATAGTACATATATACATACATCATTCCACAAACAATTACACTGTGAAGGAATATCACTATGATCTCACTTATTCATGTTTGACATCCAGCTTGTTCAAAGTACTTTTATTCTACCATAGAAGTTTAGACAAACTCTGACTTTGTGTGTGTGAATTTACACACATGGTTTAGGAGTTTCCACATCAGGAGCACCCTTCAAATCACCAGGGAGAGTGGGAGACACACCACTTCCAGGTTGTGGTCTCTATGCTGACCATACAGTAAGTACTTTGTTGAGTAGTTGTATGGGTAAGATGGTTATTTGGTAAGTGTTGCAGGCTTTCAGACCCAGCTGAGATAGCAGTGCCTAGAATAAGGATACCGAACCTGGGCCACCTTCCTGCAGGGATTTTGTTCCTTAGAGTTTAAGTTGGTTCTCCATGAGCAGGCCTGAGTTCTCCCTGTTCATCTATTTGCAACATTATGATTATTTATAGTTATTATAGTTTACTATAAGAATACCGTAAGAACACATCAGTATTAGCTAATTTAATTTGTTAATAAAAAAGTGTGACAAAGTTTCATTCTAACTTTATTCTCTGTATTTCCAGGTGGGTGCTGCAGCAGGTAGGTCATTTAGCTGCTTCTGATTTTCATTCCTCCTAGCTTTGTGCTTCTACAGATTTATTGTACTAATAAACTTGATTTGTATTTAGTATTTTGAAAGGTAGATTTTCAAAAAAACATGCATATGAAAAGATATAAATAGTAAAACAATGGAAAAAATAAATTAAGCAGTCTCTCCTAAGGCAATACAGTTGTGTCTTTGCTCCAATTAAAGGATTGTAATAAAGATTGTATTACTTAATAAAATGTACAGTATACAGTTTTAAGGGTATTACACTTAAATGCATTTTTCTATTGTCTGCAGTTACAGGTGATGGAGACAAAATCATGTGCTACTGCCCAAGCTTTCATGTTGTGCAACTCATGAGACAAGTATTTATCTCCCCTTGGATACACGTTGTATATAATTTAAGAATGTATATGTATGTATATCATTTATGATATAAGATGAATGTATCATCTTACTGGATGGGTGTCCATACATTTACCTGATAGCTGTCTTTGACAGATGGAAAGTGAAGAAAGTCAATGAAAATCTCATGAATTAATTATAAATTAGATCTGT
Organism: Chromobotia macracanthus; assembly: GCA_036877525.1. Classification (NCBI taxonomy): domain Eukaryota; kingdom Metazoa; phylum Chordata; class Actinopteri; order Cypriniformes; family Botiidae; genus Chromobotia; species Chromobotia macracanthus. Next base: position 164,974 of record JAZGTH010000152.1, read on the forward strand.
CTCACATGTCTGCTATCAGGGGTCATCTCCTAATGAAGCCTGCCATGCTGTCCTAGCTGATATACAGAGGAGAATAAGTGGTGATAAATGCTTTAATATTGGGCTTATTGCTTTGAGCATGAAGGTAATGTTTTCCTTCACCTCCTCTACACTTTGCTGTTTTCCTATTATATATGACAGCATATATTGATAGATATTGATGGTATGGTATTTTGATTTGAACCATTTCATGATGCTCACAGTGTGATGTCTACAGTGTTATTACGTGTATACATACATTTGTAGAGGTTGTTAATTGCTTAACTGCAGTTTAAAGTAATTATGATCCGGTTACAGGGAGAGGTTGGAGCTGCATCCTCAGTGGAGTTTCCATACACATTCTGGAACCAAGGGATGGATTCAGTGGAGGAACTAGTCATTAAATAACTTCCCTCTGCTGAAGCTAACATTTAATTTATCATTAAGCATGTGCGTGTTGTAAATCGTCATATCTTTTCATGTTTACTTTCCATCTTTGGCTTTCAGTGTTTTGTTTTGTTATTCCCTCCACATAACAATTAAATGATAATAAAAAAAAGATGTTAGCTTGAACCAGCTTCTCTTTTCTGACACGTATTGATCAGTGACTCATACTATCGTTGGACAATGCCACGTTTCACAAATGACGTGATTTCTACCACTCTTGACAGGGGGCAGGATTGCGGCAATTCTCATCGTGAACGAGTCAAGTCACTATGAAATCACCATGAGTCTAATGATGTTGTGGGTATTGTAGTCCATTATATGGCTGCTTCCTTTCGCGAGTTTCAGATTATCTCTGAATTCGACTACAACTCCCTCAAAGGCTATGATGACGATTCACCTACGCAATGTGTTTAAGGAGTTCCTATTTCCGGGTTGAAGAGTCAGCCATTTTGAGTTTCAATCGACTAGCCTTTGCGGCAGTAGCTAGCCAGCTAGTTACTTTTTAATCGAAGGAAAGGTTAACGTTTCTAGTTCATCTTAACGCCGCAGAGTTTTTGTTAGAAAATAAGCTGTTTTTACAGTGTCAGTTCCACGATGAATCCCGAATAGTAAGTAAATATTTTATTTCACGGCTTGTTTGTAGTTTCGCTGGTAATTTACCTGTAGCTACTTTTGACAGCCTGCTACAGAGATGACTAGCCGTGTGTATAATGTACCTAACGCGCGATATCAGTGTACGTGTTATATTTCACCAAGTGAAACAGGAAAGCCTTGCGTTTTTAAAACCGATATTTTCATAATACCTCGCAATTCGTCACTTAGGAAACCAGAACTAACTTTTGTAATTAAACTGCTGTTATTATGTAGCCGAGCACAAGCCGGTTTGCTCCACCGGGTTGAATACTCATCCGCGTTATATTTATAACAAATAGAGCTTTTTATTTACTTACACCACTACCACTCGCTATTGGTATTGTGGTTTCTGTGGTCATTGCCACTTGTTAAAGCACACGTTTACTGTGAAACTTTAGCAGAAATTAATATATGTAGGGTAACAGATGTTTGGCTAATGTCTTCAGGTAGCTTTCGCTTACTTTTTAAACAGCTTGGTAAGCATGCAGGTAAAGGTATGTAAATAGCTGATTACGTGTCGTTAACATGTTTAGCTACCTGTTGCTGATCCTAAATTTACTTAAAGCGCGGTGTTACATAATCGTGGTTTAGGAAGCTGGTTTAGAAATTGAGTGTCAGTGTCAGGAAGTTGAACTGCAAATTACTGATGAGTAATCGAAGTCGGTCGTATTTATTTATTTTCTTTTTAAAGCGGCATTAAAGTATAATTTATTGTCTTTCATTACTGTATTTGATCTTCTGAAGTATGCACACAGAAATATCGGTATGTGCACCTGTTTTTCATCGCAGGTGTATAATTATTGAACACTTTCACACCAAAGTGAAACGTAAGAACTAACGTCAGTGGATTAGTTAAATACGGTCTATCAAGATTAAATTCACATTTCCGCAACTCCAGCCCTTACTGTACGTTTCCTTATCAGTATTAAATGTTTACTTGATCTTGATCTTACGTGTTTTGTCATTGATGGCGATTCGTTCTCCTTTCTGTTAATTGGCCTTGAATTGTGAAGTTTCCACACTCAATGTCTGTATGTGTAGATGTCAGATATATCTTAAGTCAAGTGCCCTTCCCTTCCTCAGTTGTGAGACAGTCATGTGTAGGTCACATGCTACATGACATGCTACATGGTATATTACAACTATTACTAGTTTAATTGTTGAGCTGTTACTTGATGGATGTCATTTTACAGGCTGAATTTAGTTTCCATGGCAAGAATAGGGGTGAAACACGTTCCTTTTATAGCTATCTAAATCAACAGTAGTTTTTCTTTCAGTTCTTCACGATTTATATTAAATACCACATACTGCTTTTCTTGTGACTTCCTGACATAACATGATCTGCAATCAATAGAGATGGTTAGCAAGTTTAAATTAATACTGTTATTTCTGCTCCCAGTACATACAGTTTTAAATGTAGAGCACAATGGTGGAATTTTACGCAGAATTTGCAGATTTGCAGGTTCAGCCATGACAAATTTAGTTTTTTTCTGACCGTGAAAAAAAAACAGAGTTTTCTAAACAGATTTTAATTTTTATTATTGTTACAATATTTAAATTGCATACTTGATTGTGCAGAGAATTTGCAAAAGTAGCATATTTCTATATGCCATTAACCTGTTCTATCTGAGAGATGCTTTGGAAGTTTTGCAGTGTATAAACAAAGCTTTCACATGCAGCTTTTTTGAAGGATCCTTACACAGGAGTGTTGTTTGTTATCTCACTGCAGTCAGCCTAACAAGGAGAGCATGACTTGAATTCAGTGGACATGAAGTGGGCAGGATGGTCAGGAAACAGTAGCTGAATGTGCTGGTTCTGCCCATGTTGACTTGGTTGAAAAGTTCTTTCCTTTGTACATTTCTTACTAGAGCATGTTAAATAGGGCCACAAAATTTAGCACAGCAGGCAAAATACCCCTCTGTGAAATGTTTAATCGGCTTATTCAAGTTTCCCTACTTCAGATGTTCGTTTCTGTGTAAACAGCCATTTTATTTTTTGCATGCAAAGGTGGACCAAGAGCGCTCAACTCTTACATCACACTATGGTCTTACAGTGCTAGGGTTCAAGAAACTGACCTATTTCACATATTGCAGGGAGATTTTAATGACCTCATCATCCCTAACATGCATTCTAGAAAATAAACAAGGTTTAACAGTTGAGTTCATGCTGGTGCTGACTGTAGATGACCTTAAACACCCAAACATTGGTTGACATATATAGCCATGGTTAAAATGAACTAAAGCTGACTGCCTAATATCTAATTTTACAGTGACTATTTATTCAAACTGCTCTTGATTGGTGACTCTGGTGTTGGAAAGTCTTGTCTCCTCCTTCGATTTGCAGTAAGTATACCCTCCCCACAACTTTGTTATGGGGGCATTGCCATCATTTTTGATGACTTGCTTTTGTTTAGTGGTATTAGCAGCAAGATATGACTGGCCTTGAGTACTGAAAATTTGCCTACTTATGTTTTTTCAGGACGACACATACACAGAAAGCTACATTAGCACTATCGGTGTGGACTTTAAAATAAGAACCATAGAATTAGATGGAAAGACCATCAAACTTCAAATTGTAAGTTCTCGTTTCCTGTGAGGTTTATTTGTGAACATAATTATTGTAAATAATAGTAATTCAATAAGTATCTGTAATAATATGTGAACATGCAAAAAAAGAGTTCTGTGTGCTATGAAAATACTGTAACAACAATATACAGCAACAGTCCTGTTCTAAAATGCAGAAAGGGTGAAAATGGTCACCAAAACAATAACATTTCAAATGGAGGTGGGTGTTGATATAATTCCTGTGTAATCTTTGGGTTTGATTCAGTCATCACACATTCTTGCTTACAGTGGGACACAGCAGGGCAGGAGAGGTTTCGCACAATCACATCTAGCTACTACAGAGGAGCGCATGGCATTATTGTAGTCTATGATGTTACAGATCAGGTGAGCTGATACAAATTTAAAATCTCCTACATGGCTTGTACACTTGTGGAAATATAAGATGAAGATATAATATAAAGATGTAATATATATATTTAAAATATATTTAATAAAGAATGTTTTTCCCCACCCTTCAGGAGTCCTTCAATAATGTTAAACAGTGGCTACAGGAGATTGACCGATATGCCAGTGAAAATGTGAACAAGTTATTGGTTGGCAACAAGTGTGACTTAACAACAAAAAAAGTGGTGGACTACACAACAGCAAAGGTAATAATCCAACAATTATAGTGGGCACAAAAAATCCATGTGGACCGTATACTAGATTTTGGAACAGTGTCTGTGATTTGCAATTGTTCTTTCTAACTGAAAGAACATCTTGGTTTATCTCTTCAGGAATTTGCTGATTCCCTTGGCATTCCTTTCTTGGAAACTAGCGCTAAGAATGCCACCAATGTGGAGCAGGCCTTCATGACCATGGCTGCTGAGATCAAGAAGAGAATGGGCCCAGGAGCCACAGCTGGAGGTGCAGAGAAGTCTAACGTGAAGATCCAGAGCACTCCAGTGAAACCTGCATCTGGGGGCTGCTGCTGAGACCCCCTTTCCTCCAACCCCCCCACATCTTGGTCCCTGGATCATAGAGCAAACCCCACAATATGATAAAGAAAGAAAGAGGAATAGATAATGTGTTATTGAGCAGAGAGTGAATGTGGAGAATAGAAAGAATAAACGAGTTTGAAACAGGCAACAGTTTAAGTTAACCAAGTTGTACTGTATGTAGCCGCACTACCAGAAAACATTTATCAATCTGTTACCCCACTTTTCAAAAACTAAAACTGATAAGAGGTTAGACATTTGGTAACGGTCAGTCCCCTTTACCCCTGCTTTCTGTCAGGGGCTGCTTTTAACCAACCCTACTCCAAGAAAGAATGGATTTCATTTTCACTGGTTGATTTTAAATCCTTTGTGTGCGGGTTTCTAAAAATAATGTGTGTGTTTATCTTACTGCATTCCTACTGCAGGACCGGTCTGTGGTCAAAATTTAACTTTTTCTTTATTTCTTGTTGATTATTTTACTGTTTATATTTGCATGTGCAGGTTTCTGTCCCCATGGACTCAATGTTTTGCCAGTTTGTACCGATCAACTGGACAAGAGTGGCTCAGTCCAATATAAGTTTAGTAAAATATATGTACATATACACTATGTATATATATGTAAGATCAGAATTGAAAGCTCTGTAGCATTAAATACATGATTTAAGTAGGTTTACCTTCTTTTGCCTTTAAGTTGTGGCTGCAGACTCTTGTAGTTTTTTGCGCAGTGTGTAACAGGTAACAAAATATAAATAAATATTGTACGACCATACTGTACAATATCATTATGTCTGAAATTCTTGGTGGGACATGTAGAAATGCTTTGTGTTTATTTATTCAACATTTATATGCAATATATTGTTCCATTAATCAACAACCTATAAATATTTGCCATTACATGTGGAATATATTGAAAGCAACAATTTCACAATTGCATATGTGACTTAAACACTGTTCTCTTTTTCATAATAAAGTCAAATGAATTCAGTTTTTAATGAACTTGGCAACAGTTCATGTGTAGTTAATCATTTTATGTTTAGTGTACTTGAGTTTCAGATTGATACTTCACTGATCACAGATGGGACATTTGGTGTGACATTTTTAATAATATTAAAGTTTATACACAGATCATAATACCATCAGCCCTCAGGAATAATAGATTCAACTGTTAAAAAAAGACCTTTAGTCTGAAGCTGGAATGAAAGACCCCTGTTAATGAGTCTATCTGCATGAAAGGAAATACTTTTGTACAGCATGTGCATACAAGGAATACTAGTACAAACAGGGTGATTCACTCTGTCACACTATGCCTTTTGTACAATTATTCAAATATTCTTCATGTACCAAAAACCTACAAAAATTGTACATATAAAAAATATGGTAAAATACAGGTAACAGGTAAAATATCAAAAGGGACTTGTTTAAGTAGTTAACAATATCAATGAAAAAACAAAATGGTAAGAAAGTGTGTTGTTGAATGCATACAGCTGTATCCACAAGATGCACTTATTCCAATTTGGATATTCCACAAAGCCAAGATTATTCCAACATTACATGCTGGTATAAATACAAAGAGAAAGACTCACATATGTTGTCAAAGAAAGCTCATGATTACAACAAATAAGCAGCAAACAATACTTTTGGACACAGTAAACAGAAGTAAAAAATATGGTAATGGTGGTGTTGATCAATTATTACGAAGTTTGAGGTTATTGTCTTCTTGATGTGGACTTAAAAGTCCACAAAGGATGGAGGCAGTAAGCAGACAGATTATTTTTTACAAGACCCTATTCAGAGCAATCATCAGGAAATCCCCTCTGTTGAGAAGGAGTGAGAAAGAGATCACAGTTAAGGTCACTAATAAAAGCTGCATGTGAAAAGGGTGTGTGCCACGTCTTAACCCTATCTACTCTAGTCATCTATTTAATCATAACACTGTTAGGACACTACACTAGAGGGCACTATGCATTACACATACGTGAAATCTGAAGTACTCCTGATGTTTAAATAGGTTATGTTCATGTAAACCCACATCTGATGCCATTGGTCTCAGCACAGAGATGAGAAGAGGGTTAGTTGATCATTTACCTGAGGCTTCCTGTGTGCTGGGGTCAGTGAGGCTGTCCATAGCTGATGGTATGGAGGATAAAAGATACTCTGAATGAGTTTCCAGTGTATGGGACTGCCTTTCTATCAGCACCAGTGTCTTTTTTAGAACTAAAGGATGGAAATTTATATATTTGTCAATCTGAGCAGCAGTCTAAATGCTAATAATGTGTTGAAAATACCTAAACTGTTAATACATAATGTGACTTTAAATTTAAAAGAGGACAAGATCTGTAATGGCTTTGCATGGTAAGGAAACAGAATACAACATGCTAGGTAACAGCACAGCTCTATCTCATGTATGCATGGCGCATTCTGCAAGCAGAGCGTTTCCTGTTTCTGTCAGATGCCACTGTCAGTATTGGGTTACACTACACAACAAGTCCAGAACTGAAAAGCCACAGACATTTGTGTTAGTGAACGGAAAGCATCAGGGAACAAAGAGGACATTATAATACTTATTAAAAGTATTATAATTAAAAGATATGTTTCATGCAATTAAAATTTTAATTTTGTCACTTTACAGCTTTGGAGCCACTTACTGTGGATTCAAAAACAACGACACTTTTCCCTTCTATGCACAGTAGTCTTACTTATTTAGAATTCAGTACAGTGGCTGAATGATTTAGATTTGTTTGTGTTCTCAGTGTTAAATAAACTGGAGTTGAACCTTTTCCTGAATTCTAAAAAAAATATTTAACTAATATTAAACTAATATTTAAAAAATAATTAACTATTCTTATACTGCAGACATTTCTCTATGATATTAAATTACATTATCCTATTGTAATCATAGCATTTGATGATTTTAAAGAAACTCACAAGGAGAGGCTGAGCTCATGCAATGATAAAGCATTTCTCCAGTCTGTAGAACATCTGCTGTTAGAGGTTTATGTGCATGGACTTCCTCCTGAAAACTCTGTGAGAACATCATGTGACACAGGTAATCTGTTTTGAATTATTTATTTTTAATTTAATTTAATAGGTGCAATTGCTTTACCAACCTTGTACTCTGCCAAGGAGTCCTTGAGACTCTCCAAGTCATCAGTGGGAGAAAGTATCTCTACTTTCTCTACCACCTTGTACAGCCACTGAATCAGCTTTTCTAGGTTTGAGCAAAATGCCTATTGATAAAGGGTGTAATAATTCTCATAAATTATCAGCAGCCTTAGAAATTCATGATCACAACAGAAACTTATAATCTCCTCACCTGTATGTGCTGCATGAGTGACTCCTTGGGCTCTTCTTCATCCCGTTCTATATGTATTGTCCTCTGAAGCTCTGATATTGACATACCGCTCAGCTGATCCATAATGGTTTCCACCTCCCTCAGATTTCTTCTGTTCACCTCTTGGTTAATCATATGCATTGTGGCACCAGGGTTCTTCGCTTCCTCAAAATGATCCTCAGTCTTGAGATACTCTTCAGAAACAGATCCCCTGTCTGCTTCATCACCTTTATCATCCCTTTCTTCCATCATCAGTTCCTGCTTATCCACTTGAACTGTTGGTGACCTGACAGAAGTAACCTCATTCCCCAAAGACTCGCAGCTGGTGGTGACTGGCTTGCTCATCTGGGCACTAATGTCCCTGAGCTGCTGTGAAAGCAAATTAAGTTCTTGTAACTGTTCAGGCAGGCGAAGGAACTCTTCATCCCACTCCTCCTGTGAACCAGCACAGGGTAGGATGCGTGTTGAACTAATAAACATGGGGTCAGACCTGAACCTGGAGAAGATACCAGATTCACGGTAATGGACCCTTGGATTCCTACAGCCCAAACTTTCACCTGAAAAGCCAGCTTGGTCTAGTGAGGAGTACAGACTACTGGACAGTATCCCATCCGAGGACATAGAATGTGATAGTTTCCTTGGATTTAGACCCTGGAATTCAGTTGACCTTTGGCCTGTTGCTGGGCTATACCGTCCCTGTCGTGCCCTGGTCTGGGATTGACCCAAACAGGAGAGGGTGGAAGAGCTGGTAAAGTGGTCCAACTCAATGCCTGAATCTTGCAAAAGTGGATCCGTTTGTAACAGAAACTCTGACTTTGGTGAATTCCATGTGTTGGCCATGTTGGGTCTCAGAGGGTAAGTATAGTCCAGAAGTGCCTGGTATTCCTTTTCAGGATCCCAGCTAGGGGATCTCCGGTTGGGGGAAGGTGGCATGGAATTTGGAATGGCACAGGCCCAATAGTTGGCCTGATAAGGGGACATGTGTTTTAGTTCATGTGCATGGTTTTTACTGTAATACTGGAAAGATCCTGTTTTGAGAAGAGCGTCTCTGCCTCTGTCAATCGCACTTGTTCTTGTTTTAACATTTCTCGTAAAACGAGAAGTATGGTTGGACAAGTGAAAAATACTTTGAGGTGTGGATATCAACTTAGGCACTGAAGGTACTGTTAGGTCTAAAATAGAGGAAGGTGGGCTGGCCCAACTGTGTTTGTTGTATGAACTGTTAAAAATAGGTTCCTCATCACATGATGACAGCCTGAGGTCCGAAATACTCATAGAGGTATCCATGTCATCCCTGGACATTGGTGGGGAATATGTAGAAGAAATGTCTGTGATATATTTGAATGATTTCTTGACTGGACTTTTTTCCTTTTCTTTAGGTGGATCTGCTTGGCTCATATGAGGTTCCTAAAAAAAGACAACAATAGGCAATGGTTAATGGAAAATCATTGGATGTAAGACTTAAGGTAAAGCATCTGATTTCCATTTCCATCTGAGGCCTGTTGCTCAAACAGACAGCAATGATAGTGCCACAAAGCCACAGTATTTATTCTTCAGAAGAAACATGGCTTATTTGTAGTTGTCTCTGTATATTAAGCTTTTGCAATGTGCATTGTGGACCTTTGGCACACTTCTTCCAATGTGATCAGTACACAAATTGCAAGGACAATATTGCAAGGACAGACATATTGACCAAGGGCTCAATTGTAATAGAGCATTTCAGTGAACCAGATCTGGGAGTGAACCCTAAACTTTTACTTTACCAGTCCAGATTTTTAACCAGTAACCTACCACCACCCCCAAAATGCATATAAATGTAGTACACACGTTGTGACATTCTTACCCTTTCTAAGTCTTCATGTGTGGTTGAATTCTTTAGGATGGGCATCTGGCATGGTGTGGAGGAAATCAAGGGTTTTCTCATAGTGTAGAGGCTTTTGCCTGTCATATACCTGGAAACAGGTGCCATGGTGACTGTCTTTTTGTAACCACTTTGCTCTTTGTCTGAATATTTTACCTCCTGGACACATGCAGGCCTTGAGCCCTCACTTGCCCTTTGACGAAGTGGTCTGGAATGACCACTGCGAATGAACTCAGGGATCCTGGACTTCCATCTCCCATAGTTCTTGTTCTCCATCTGCGAGGAGGTATCTGATAAGGCCTTGTCAACTCTGAGAGCCATGGCAATATATCCGGATTCTGTAGTACCTCATTTTGCCAGAGCGAGAGCTAAAAGTTCATAACAAAAACTTTGTATTAAACACTGCACAATTTAACAAGGCAAAGGCTTAAGTCTACAGAGAATGACGTTCTGTGTGGTTTAATAAGACAGAGCTGTAAGCAGAACTCATTCACTGTAATAGGTTTAATCTAATTAAACCTACATATTCAGGCTTGCCTGAAACTACTTACAAAAGCAAATACAGTCTGAGAATCAAACGATACTAAAACCTTAAAAAGTATAAAAGTATAAAGGCAAATGTATTATCTCAGCTGTTATGATGCAACTGCTGAGTACTATTATGTGCCAGATTAAGTTATAAATGCGAGTGTGTAGACGAAGCATTTTCATTCATTTCTCTGTGGAATGCTAGACTAACACCGCTGTTCCTTGATTGGCTGATGCTTCTGGTTTCCATGGCAACCAACAGAAAATGGCACATCATAAGATGTGATCAGGTGGGGAACTGAAATCATAGCCTGCCTGAAAACAAAGACAAGTATGTGTCCACAATAATCCTGTTTGGCCTCCTGCTTTTAAGACACTCGTTGAAGGTCTCCTCTCATACATTTACAGGATTACAGCGTCAAAAATTATTTTCATGATCTTGACAGCTCTGTAGACTGAATGTGAATCAGAGCATTAGCGTTCACTTGTTCACGAAGCTGATAAATTAACCTGCCATCTTAAAAACAGACTTGCAAAAATGTTAATCACTCATATAGGTTCATATAGGCTTGACAGTTACCATGGTAACCTGGTCACTAAACAAATGAGAAATCACAGAGTCTGCATTAAACAATCCCACTGAGAAAACGCCGATAAATTAATATATATAAACATAGGAAACTATTCATTTCGTGATCTAGATTCTACAACATCTGCTTTAATAACTGGCTCGCTAATTTATTTTAGTAGAAAACACTACGCGAACCGCTGTGCAAACGGGTAGGCTAGTAAGTAAATTATTATTTCCTTATATCCATTTAACGGGCCTAAAATTTGATAATGTATGAAAAGCTAATGGCATCAAGAGATATACATAAAGAAGGCAAATAAACAGTAAATAACACGTATACTGTACTACTGAAATTGGGGAAATCACGCGTTGTTAAAATCGTAACACATATGAGGAAATGGGAACTGATGTATACACGCATCGATACAGGAAAGAAAGATGAGATGCATTTCCTCAGCAGTCACAAGCAGCACAGAATGTTATAAATGTTTTTGTATAAATATTTATCAGCCAGAGATCTAAGCCTGTTGATCCCACTTTCTCTGTTTAAAATCGCTTTTATGACTAAACACCCAAGCATAAATTTACCTACCGCTTTAATCCTTCGGCAGCTGCATGAATTACGCGCAAAATGATTCAGAATTATAATATAACACCAAATATCACCGTCGAGGAATCGGTTTATAAACGCAAAGGCCGATTAAGCAAAGCGGACTGTCGCCTCGAGTCAATAGAAATCCGCATCTCACGACATTAAAACTGCACGACCCCGAAGTTCAGCAGCGCAGATTCAAGTTTCATATTAATACGCATGCGCATGGTCATTCTGCGTTAAGCGTTAATTATTTAACATCCCTGGAAGAGACCCTATCATTAAATATCTTTTAAATAATTATGATTAAAATTACAAATTACTCATTGTCATTATTTTAGTGTAAAGTCCGTCTAGAACGCTTCCAACACGTTCCCTTATGTGATACTTTTCTCAGCGCTTTTAAAAATGGACCAATCACAGTCGTCTGATTATTACTACTAGGTTTAATTAATTTCTGGTTTCATTTCATTTCTGGTGCTGAGTCTATTTGCATATAGGTATCAACCCTTTGGAATAATTTGTATTTAAATGATTGTACATTTTAGTGTACAAATGTCTCTAGTATGACCAAAGAAGAAATCAATTTGCTTGGCCCTTACGCGCCCCCCTCAGGAAAACAATCACGTACTTAAAGTTCTCCGCATAGAAACAGTTCGTAAAAAATCCACTTTAAATGTAAATCAGAAAACAAATGCTTTTAGTTTAATGGTAAGCAGAGGCACAAACAACGGTAACAAGACGATAACTTACAGTTAAGAGAGTGAGATACATGGAGAGATACATAGAGTTGAACACCATATCAAAAACACATAATTCGTGGAATAGCTTATTAATAGTTTTTAGAGTTCATCTAAATCTTTTCACGTGACATTTTTGATAGCAACAGATTAAGAAAATAATTTTAATGCGGTACAAAAACTAAACAATAAATTAAATTCTTTTCATAACTTAAAATTACAGCTTTTAAATTGTTACCTGTTTAACTAGTGGCAAAACCTCACTGGCATAAAGATGCACAACAATGGCATGACAAAGTCTATGCTTATAATCGCACTGTCCACTTGGTGTCATCAGAAACCTTGATGTTGTTGGAACAAATACAGTATGAATCTGTGGAGAATCTATCAGGAAATAACAGTTAGGTTTTCATCATCAGGTTAAATCATCACCTGTGACCCGAGTTGTCTTTCAATTTCTAAGCATGGCGTTCATTTAAAATCAGAGAGTATAAAAAGTATTAAATCAAAATCACAAGCTCTGAATCATCTTAAAATCTGTAAACGTTCAGCACAAGCACACATGCATCGTTGTGATATAGTCTTGAATAAATCACGGATGCCAGACCATGCCACAATATCACAGGATTTGCCATTAGGTACACAAATATTTACAGCAAATACTTTTCTGGTCCATCTTTAACACAGTTAATGATTCACACAGTAAGTTAAAATGTAACAGACAAACAGATCAAGAGGTCATTCTGTGAATGATTTTCATTACTATCCATCGCTTCACCAGACAACTGCTTAAAAATATCCCTTTTAAACTGTTCTAACTGTGCTGAACTGTGTAAACTAGGATGCATTTCCAACTGATAAGAAATCATTTTGGCACAAACAGGTAAGATTATCTTAACAAACCTGTTCTTCTTTTATGTACTTCAAATCATGTATATATAACAATAAACTGAACATTAGGGTTCCAACCAACATACTTGAGTAAACTTTACATTGGTGGCATCACACCCATAGTGGTTTTTAAGATAATGTGAGAGGGAAATCAAAGGTGATAAGAGACCACAGTCAACACTTTACAGCACAGACTCCACACCATCCTTGTCATCCAGTGTTTCTCTTGAGGAGCTGTCTCCTCGGTTCTGGTGTGTGACAAGAGGGGACGTTTCCTCTTCTGCCTGGACATTAGCCACCACCTCCACCTTCACTTCTTGAAGCTCTTGCTCCTCTTTCTGCTGCTGCTTTTGTTTCTTCATCTCTTTCTCATTAATATAGTGAAGGATGCCAGCACCGAGAGCATCTCCCTCCACGTTCACAACAGTGGTGGTGCGGTCTCTGATACCACACACATACACACAGAATGTTAATGCAACAATTACTAAACTCAAGGCAAAATGTTTACATTTCACAAATCATAAATATGGAACACATAATAGTTGTAAGAACCTTTAGAAGATTATTAAGAAGCTTTACACAAAACAGGGAACATTCTCAGAACGTTGACTAACAATCTGTAAAAGTTCTGTCAGTGTGATCAAAAGAGTTCATGCAGTAACATTGGTAGAACTTTATTAATGCTATATATCATATATATCAAAAACATTATTCTTAAGTTGTGAAATGTTGGAATAACATTCTTATAACCAAGCAATAATGTTAATGCATGGATGTTTTGAACATTCCTAAAACATAAATTGTTAGCTGGGCGTGTTCATGATAAGGATGTGGAAAGGTGCAAGACATAATGATATAATCTAGGCCTGTTTAACTCTGGTCCAGAAGAGCCAATGTCCTGTATTGAGTTTAGTTCCAACCCTAATCAAAAACACTTGCTTATATTACAATAATCTTGGACCTTGATTAGGGTTGAAGCAAAACTCTGGGAGATATTTACATCCACAACCTTATCGCAAACTGATTTTACATAATAAAAATGAGACGCTGTCTTACACAATCCAGTCCACAGCCAGCATGAGTGACAGGTCATGAGTTGGCAAACCAATGGCTTCTAGAATGATAGCGATGGTGATGATTCCTCCAGCTGGAATGCCAGCCGCTCCTACACTGGATGCTGTGGCTGTCACCCTGTGAAGAAGCAAATAAGCAGCCACTTAGATGTTTTATTCAAAAGGACTAACAGCCCAGCTATTGAGAGACATTCTAAGAATGTTGGCTAAGTTTTTTGAAAGAAAAGGTTATGTTAGCAGAACGTTTTTTAATGGTATTTATCACATAAAATAAAAACCTTATCCTTACGTTGTTTGTGGAATGTGAAAACGTTACATAATTTACAAAAGGTTTAAATAAGGTTTCTATAACTTATTTAATGTTATAGATGTTCATACAACATCTAAAAAAACTGTTCCGGGAGTATTCATAATAACATTTTTAAATTTTTTTATTACTTAATGGAAACATTAGGGAAACATTCTTACAACCTAAAATTGCTACCTGGGAATGCATTTATTGCATAGACACATTCCCTTTAGCAACCAGATTTTTTGGAGGGCAGCAGCCAGAAATGCAATCAAGGGAGCTGAATCCCACCCTGAATGGGCTCTAGCAATGCCTAATGTCTCCATGTATCCAGACTTTCTCTATAAGGGCCTTAGTTTCGGTATGGCTCTCTACACACTCCCCAAAAACATACTCTGTCACACTGAAGCAGGCTTCAGAGAGTGAGTGTGCATTGCTTGTAAGTTTAGATTAAGCTTAGTATCTCTGCCCTATTTATATACAGAGTATGTGTCACGTGTACAGAATGTTCATAGTGTCTATGAATACTGATGCTGTTTGAAAAGACTGAGGTGCACTCACAAGATTGTGAAGATCTGGCCTGCATTGAGTTCAACGTTGTTAAGCTGGGCAATAAACACAGCCGCCACGCACTGGAAAATAGCCGCACCATCCATGTTAACGGTGGCTCCAATCGGCAGTATGAACCGGCTGATTCTTTTGTCGACACCGTTGTTCTCCTCTACACACTTCATCATGGTTGGCAGAGTCGCTGAGCTGCGTGGGTAGAGAAAACAGCCAATGTAAAGTAATTACAAAAGCAAAGTAATAATAATACAAACAGAATCCAAACATTTATAAAAATATTGAACAAATACTTATGTGCTTTACCCAAAAAAGTAAAGAATGCAGACTCAACCAAATTTGCTTTCAGAACAACATTCAGAGAAATAAGCAATATAACAAATTACCTGGAGCAAGTAGCAAAGGCTGTTGTGAAAGGTGTGATGAGACCAGACAAGAATGTGAAGGGATTTGTACGAGTGAATCCAAAGTAGATAAGCGGTAAGACAATGCCACCATGGATGACGTGACCCAAGATAGAGGCAAAAATGTATTTCCCTAAGCTAGTGACCAACAGAACCACATCTTCCATCTCGACAATTTTGCTGCCTACCAAGAACATAATGCCAAAAGGCACATACCTGGAGGACAAAAAAAAAACAATGGTTAAAAGCAGTTAAAGTAGGTAACATAAATCCAGTTTTTCAAAGATAAGTCTGTGTCTGCTTTTAACACTGAGGGATCTGTGTCTCAGATTGAATCAGATTTCAGTTTGTTTAAAGATCTTCACTCACCACATGATCCAAGATACCAACACCATGGTGGCTTCATTGAAGGCATTAAAGAAACGAATGAGTTCCTCTCCTTCTGCCCCAAGCTTTCTCAAAGCAACTCCAAAAACCATAGCAAAAAGCACAAGGCCTAGAATATTCATTCCCTCTGAATCTGTTCCGTAAGGAACCTGTAACCCACCAGAATCATTGTTACTCTATAAAGAAGTGGCTTACAGTGCACAAGTATACAGTCATTCATTATGATATGGACATTTTTAACAGTTTCTTGGAAACCCACTACATTGTAAAATGGAAGGAACAAATGTTTCCATGCACTGGTGCATTGACATGTTCCCCACCACTGATCCTGATTTGATTGTGAATGGACAAGTGACTTTCAAAAGACAAAATGTGTTGGTAGCAATGAAGTCACAGAGTGATGCAGATTTGACAAGGCAGAGTTTGTGCTCAACTGAATCCCTCTCGTTCCAGGCTTCAACAGACATCCAAGCATGGCTCATCACTTGGCACACAGCACTGGACTTTCTGAAAGCCCTACTTATCCAACAATAGACTTTCTGAGGGCTTCCCCAAATATTTGCCCATGCACCAATAGATATGAGACATTTTAGCTGAGCCAGGATGTGATGGAGACCCATTGACTTTTGTTTATCAGATATAACTTTTATTAGATATAACTAATTGTTTATCAGATAAAACTGTATCCAGCATATGATTTTACTCATTTAATGACAGATAAATAACAAATGTTAATTAAGAAATTATATATAATTATGTAAGTGCTTAATCTCTCAGTACTGCACATCCTGAATCATTTAAGTCTATTGCTGTGTCTTATGAATAGAAATACTCTGGGAAAGGTTTGCCATCTCCAGCTGCTTGAGTGCTCTGTAGTTCAGGGACAGCTAAACTAGCTGCGTCAACCCTGGCACTGTGCAAACAAACAGCAAGTTAATTCAAGGCTGCCAAACAACCAACACTACCGAGTCTGGGACAAAACTAGCCAATGGTTTTTGACAAAAGGTCCCGGTTTAAGCTTCTACCTTGTGAAAATGCAAAATAATTGGGTTAAAGTGACATTTCAAAAGTGAAATCCTCTGTGACTCTGAAAGAAATAGAAAGAATTAAAGCTAATATGACAATGATGTCACATTAGAGAGGAATAATACATCAGTACACTTGTATTAAATGTATTAAAGATTACGTACCTTCTCATAGTTTAGGGTTCCGTTGGTTCCATTTCCAACAAAAATCATCTTGTAATCAGTGGCATACTGTGACAAAAATGAGAGAAAGACATGGATAACATCATGAGGCAGTGCTTATCACAGCTACTATTTTGGTTGATCTCATTCTGTGCCAATATGAAGCTTTATGGACTGTACAATAAACTGTGTTGATGCATTTTTTTAATAGAGCCTGTTTTGTGTAAGTCTAGTGCCAAAATACTTACAAAAGCAGCAACTTTAAATGAAGAGGACTTTGAGACATACAGAGACAATGAGAGAGATCCCCCCCACAGCCCTGCTGTTCAGTGCTTATGCTCCTCAAGAACTCCATTTATGTGGGCTGGATCAACCAGTGATCCAGAAATTAAAGCTTTGAACATATTTCAATGACAGATAAATAAGACCACCCCCGAAAATATCTGCTACAATTAGTTGTTTAGATCAGTCCATGGCTGTTAACATAATTCTCAGGTATTTCTGTATTAATCTGGCCAATCATTGTCTCTTCTCTTTCAAAGCCTTTACTGGATTTCATCCCAGTAGATGTCAATAGAAATCCCTGGATAAAGAAACATTCTCCTACAGGATATAGAAACATCTGCGTGTAATGACCCTGATTCTCTTTGTATAAGCTACTCTGCCCTTTTATTCCAAATTGATTATTACTGACTGCCATGTTCAGTTTGTGTCAGTGAGGTTGCACACGCTCCGGTCTGGGAACAGAGATGTTATCTCACACCCAACCAGCGAACACCCTGACCTTCATCTGAACAGAGCGTGCTCACTGTTGAACAGTTGCCCCTGTGGTACAAGTCAGTAAACCAAGCCAGGTTGCCAGGCATCAAGGAAAGAAATCAGCTTGCTATGGTAACCACCTGGTTGCTTAGTTATGAAAAAGGATGGGTGGTTTTTATTGAGGGTATTTATTGAGCAGGGACAAAAATGAATTCTCAATTATTGATAAAGGGGCTGTTAACATGAAGATAGTGACCTGAGGAAAAGATATGCATTTTCATTTTGGAAATGACTCTTAGTGATGTGTGTGGTTTGGTAAACTACAAAGCTGAACAGAGGCAAAAAAACTTACTGAGCGGAAAGCTGCAGCCACCAGGTTGGATGGGAACAGGTTTCTAAAAGGAAAAACAAACAAGTGAGATAAACCAGTGATGCAGACATTTGCAGAACTTAGCTCTTATCATCACAGATGGTCACCACTTTAGTAAATTCCCACTACTTGGAACAAATCTGGACAAAATCAGCAAACATGCAACTGAAAACATGTTTTCCATTGATCCTTACAGACCTTAACTTTATCTACAAATAGATATTAATTCAAAATGTACTACCAAAATGTATTTGCAGCATTTGAGTAAAACAGATTCTAACTTAAAATCTTTTAATTGTAATCTTCATCTAAAAAGTTTATTTACATTGACCCAATAGCAATTTGAACCCTAAGAGCAATATACAAACAAATCAGTATTGCCCAAGGCAAATACATTTACTCTCTCAGTTGTCTGAGTTCAGTTTGGTTCTAATTCATCATATGACCTGATTTAAAAAGATTAATCTAGTAATCCTGAGTGTGAACTATAAAGCAATAAGAACAGCATTTTTATGAAAAACCTATTATGTACAGTCATTATTTAAGCCTGTATTAAATGGCATAAAATGCAGTTTATACCTCCAAATGTAAACACTGGCAAATGTTTGAGAATAAAGTATTTCTTTATATAATTATAATTACCTTATAATTATATTCTATAATTATAGAATATAATAGCTCTGCCAGTGATGAACATTTTTGCTGACTAACTCTGGGGTATGTTGTTTCAAACAAACATTGATGGTGCAACAACAAGTATGTAATTTCTGTCACGTGATCTTCAAAGAGCAGTTAAGGTATTTCTAATTTACCAGTTTAATCTCAGCATGGCCTTATACATTCGTTTATTTGACACACATTCAGCTTATCATGCTGGGAAAACTCTGTATGTGGTGCCACAGTGGACTTCTTTCTCACATTACAACTGCTGATAAATGGTTTTATTTATTATCCATTTTGATTATTGTAATTATTATCCAAAATGTAGTAGGCTACCTGCTATGAATTACTTTCACAATCAAATAATACCTTGCAAGGTCTAAAAACGAATCCGTTGTCTCCTTGTTGGCGCTCACGTCTTCAAGCCCCAAGTTGTTGCTGTTCAGCGCTCCAGCTCCGACCCCGGGTTTGATGATGAAGGCGAGCGCAACACCGATCGATGAAGCGATCAGAGTGGTCACCAAAAAGTAAGACACGGCGATCCCTCCGAGCTTTCCCAGAGACCGGGTGTCTAGACTCGCAGCGCCAGAAATTAAACTGCAAACCACTAAAGGAAGGATGATCATCTTGAGCATCCTCAACAACATTTCTCCAGGGAAGGCGAAATATGTCATTTGCGCTCGTGTTAGGTTCATCTTCCGGACCATCATCCCGAGTCCGACGCCCACCAGGACCCCAGACACCGTCAAAATCACTAAAAGATTTCTTTTTAAAAAGACTATAAACTTGTCTTTACAGGTCTTCCTTTCCGATTTCATTGCTATTTCTGGAATCGGATCTTTATGCCCCGCGTGTCCATTCATTTCGCTCTTCTTCTCCTCCATGATTTTCTCTGGGCGTGATTTTCTTGAGGAGGACCGGGTTTCTCACACCCATACGTGCGCACGCTTCTCGGTTAAGACTGTGAAAACCAGCCGGCACCTAGACGTGTTCACCGTCAGTTCCTCTACCAATGGCGTGAGGGAAAATACAACGCATGCGCAGTCTTGAGTTAGTGTGAAATGATGCAACAAGGGTAAGGGTTGCCGATATCTTTTTATTTACATCCACGACAACTGTGTAACAATTAATAAAAATAATAATAAAAAATAATAATTGTATTATTATTAATAATAGTAGTTACATTTTGTTACATTTCCGTTATTTCCGTACATCATGGCAGTAGTCAAATTAAATAGTTACAATCAGTATTGCCACCTTTGTTTCTTTTCCCAAACTAAAATGTAAAAGATGTGAAACTTTCTCTTTATTTACAGCTCTCTGTATTTCCTTTCCCCTGAACCTTAGGGCTATTTTGTTCCAAAAATAACAGTTCACAGCTGCCAAACCAGGAGAACAGGAAGCTGAGTGTGCTCTCCAGTCATTACCATAATACTCTAAACACCACCGTGAGGCTGCTTTGGTGGAACAAGACTGAAAATTTTAGGCCTGTGATAGTTCTGGAATTACGTGTCTTCTCATGATCTCAAAAGATCTTTTAAAAGCTTTAAAGTTATTGGATTAAGGTGTTAAATAATAAGTGAAGCCACAGCTATAGAGTGAGAAGCTGAACAAACATCTAACCTGTTGCAATATCACGGATGTCCTAAAAATTCACAGGGCAAAATTTTTATGCCTGCCCTCCCTTCCCCTTGATGAATGGTCTCCACTCATCACATGGCCCTGGACACCATTCCCTGTGGTCCTCCTCTGACGACAACCCTGTGTAAGATCAAACCACGTTATCTCAGCTGTTGCCTAAGAAAGATGAGCTTTGACTATTTAGAACCAGCTTCCAAATCTTGTTCCATATAAATTCTTTCTCTCTACCCTTTCTTTGCTCTTTACTCTGTAGGACAAATGCTATTAATATATCTTCAATAACAATATATGCCTTCCACATATGTTATATAGGTATGTTAAGACTATACCTGAGATATTTCAAAACATATATTCTAACTTCTTTATCTTTTGAGACATATGAATCTGTACATGTGTGATTAATAGAAAGATCTATTACTGTTATACTACAGAAAATATAATTTAAACTATACAAAACTGTATACAAAACTATAACCAGATAAGTATTTATAATGCTGATATATTTGTTTCTTTTTACAGCTTTTGATATGGACTACACACTGTACACCAATGGTTTCTCTGTTCTGTAACTATTGTTCAATAGTTGCAATAATAGGATGCAATAATATTCTCTAACCACCAGATGGCATTCTTTTGCCTTGTAAATGTCTTTACTTGTTCAAGTCCTTCCCTTGTTAACACTGGGTGTGATTGTAAACCCATAAGTATCATTCATTGATGATCGCTTATTCGACACAGAAGCTCATAATCATATCAATGCCCTGAAAAAATACGTATTAATTTGTTCTTCAAAATGTTTATTTACGATAATCTTACGATTCTTGATTTCTGTGTTTTTTGTGGTGCTTAATGAAGTCACTTTATATATAAAGCTATCCACGTACAGTATCATTATTCATTCCTTATTATCAAAAGATTGTGATTTTACATAATGACCAGTCTGTCAGTACACCAGGCTTAACCCAGAAAACCTAAAATCAGATGTCAGACTCCAAGATTAATGACTGTTTGCACTTGTTCAGACCATGTTCCGTCAGTCTCACACACACACGTGCAGGCAAACTTTCCTGGCCCTTTGTCCCATTTAGTCAAACATTAGAGTCAACACTCAATATTTCCTTGCTGGCGAATTCAAAAACAAACCAAATAAGAGACAACACTGAGAGAAAACAGGCCTGTTGTCTTTCTTTTTTAGTTAATGCCTATTTTTTGCAGTGGCAGGCTTTTTTGAAAACTCCATTTCCTGTTATGCAGTAGAGATTGAACTTGTAACAGAAAAGATTGAGCCAAGCTGTAGGTGGGCATCTTGCCAGAACATGTTGCCTTTTCTCTCTTCCGCCACTTTAGGACTCAAATCTGGTTGGTACGTGCCATTTTAGGTCCTAACTTACCATACTTCAAATAAAGCATTGCAGCGATCCACTGCGTACTATATGAAAAAAACAACTATATCTTTAAATATGCTTTTTAAGTGTTTGCAATGCATTTCTGTTTCTTATAAATCTGTGATGTTAATGATGAACTCACGGTCACTTTCTCTGCGCTTTGGATGAAACTACAATACTGGGCGGAGGAGGTTCCAGGCTCTTTAAATAACATGTCGAACGGCAGCCTGTTCTGCGTTCTTATTGGTTGAGTCTGTGGGGAAGTGGGCGGGGCATATCACTGAGATTCAGCCTCGATTGACAGTACAGCCTATCATTCAAACTCCATGTCTTGTAATTGCGACCAACGCGCAGGCACAGACCACCTGTCTAGTTGTACTTTTGAGTACACTTAGAAGTCAACTGTTTACTTTTTTACTCTCAGGCTGATGAGACACGGGACGCTTCATGTGAAATCATGCGCCATGTGAAACCATGTCGACCACCGAGGCATGCAGAATGAATGCACTGATACAATGCATACTAGAATTACTCCGCTGAGCAGTCAGTGATTTACACTAAACAGGATACATCATACATCAAGTCCATCAAGAAGGGTGAGTTGACGTTCCCTTGAATGAACAACAAAGTCATGTGCTTGGTCAGTCTTGATATGGGGCAGATAGTAAATGCGTCCTTAAAAACGTGCTGATGTGCATGTATTGACGCTGCTGTTATATTTGCATATATGTGAAGTACATGTACAACACTTTGAATATCTGTAAAAGCCTGTACGAGGAGAAAGACCAATATTGAAATTGTATGGATGCAAAACAGTTAATGTTTAAATGAGAACAGCCACATGACGTACTTATGATCGCTGTGTGTTGATAGTTTTCTATAAATGACAGGCGAAAGCAATGCATTTTTTCTTTGGTATTATATAACTGTTTTCTGTGTCCGTTGAGACATGGTGTCATATTTATTACAGTGATCTCTCGTATGGCGTACAGTACTGAATGGATATCAACTATAAAGTGGCCAAAGATTTTTTTTTCTTTATTTAGCTTTCTTTATTTAGTTACCCCTGGCTCCGAGTTTTAATACATACACTCTACTACACTTTCAAGTTATGCTTCATCTCAACTTCAGTTCAGTTTCATGCAATCATTTTTGGCATGATATCCAAGTAATACTTATATAGGAAAGAAACATTATTTCCTTTATCTCCTTTAACAGTAGTAGACTCAAGAACTGTCTTTTTTTTAAACATTTACATTTTCAAATAAGTCATTTTGAGTACTGACTAAAGGAAATATTTGAACTTTAGCAAAGGTCAAACAGACATGGAACTCCTGGGTTTCCCACCAGTTTGGAATCAAGTGGTTAAAGGCAAGAGTTTGGCAATGCCGGATTAGAGACACATCTAATTTAGTTGATAATCCAGATTAGGGTGTATGCTGTGTACAGTTCTCTGTTAGTTCAGGGAGTTCAGACTCGTCACCTCATTACAGGTCACTATTGGTCACTATTGAACAATGAAAACACTCCCAGCCTATTATGTTTTTATTATTTATGCAGTATAACTTTAAAAAATCAGTTTTTCACCACATAGAAGCTGTCAGTGTCCAAAAGGGCATTAACAACAATTGAAAAAAAATATTTTTTTTCTCTGTACACACTATGTGGATTATATGGTGGGTTATATGTATTTGATGTAAATTCAGTTTGCCTACCTAATTTTTTGATAAATAAATCCAGTCACAATGTGTATATGGCCAATGACAGTGTCCTCTCTATTTTCATGTTGATGAAATTCCTCATCAGTCAGGTGTAAATAGATCCTATGGTTTTAGTAAGACCTGTGCCTGACTGTTCCCTGATTCTGTTGCCTGTTTGAAACAGTTTGGTACTTCTTAAGCGGGGCAGTTGTGGCCTACTGTTAAGTGAGTCGAGCTTGTGATCAGAAAGTTGCTGGTTCAATTCCAGCGCTGGCAGGTAGCAACTGAAGTGCCCTTGAGCAAGGCACCTAACTCCGATTGCTCCCCAGGCACAGTTGTGTTCACTCCGGGTGTGTGTTCACTCCTCACCAGTGATGGGTTAAATGCAGAGGTCACATTTCGGATATGGGTTACCATATCTGACAAATATGTCACTTTCACATAACTTGGGTGTAGGGACAAGCTGTGTCTTTAAATTTCCCATTAAAAACTTAAACATGGGCATAGTTTCATTTTCTGCCAGTCTATAATGTTTTAATGTGCTGTAAATTATGAGACCAATGTTACAGGATTGCTCAAATGCATTTGCATTGAATCCTGTGTAAATGAACTGCCAGAGCCTCAGGCAGTGACCTGCTTTTCATTATAATGTGCAGAAAGCACATTCACTGTATTGAACTGTGAAGCATCAGACACTGACAACCCGGAGTTTTGAATGCAAAACCTCCAGAGAAATGTGTCAAGACTCCACTTAAGACAACCTGTGGCCAGCACCCTTAACAGTCTTGTTTTGTTGCTGTTGCTGTGGTGTTTTATATGATGTCAGCATAGCTTGATCGACATCAGACATGTTATTTCTTATCCTGGAGTGATGTTTTGCAAAAGGTTAGTCCACATATTTTTCAACTTTGTCTTCTTACCCATTACACACTTAACGTGTGTGCAAAACAGATGACAGGGTTTAATCAGTTTAGGATAGGTATTAAACTGAAGCATGGCATGATTATCTACAAACAGAAGATTTTAATGTTGTCATATATCTTATCAAAGAAAATTTAAGGGTGCAATAAGCAATTTCAGATGTTTTTCTAGCTTTCATCATTTTGCTTTAAAGAAGCTTGTAAGAAAAGGCTGATATTGGATCAGTGTTTTACTCTGATGATCTGCTGAAACAGTGGCAGGGAAAGGCCCCAGCAGGTCGGAGGCTTTGTAGAGATCAGGTGTCTCTGGAACAACAGCAATGCCAGAGTTAGCCGGCTGTCTCTCCAACACGCACACATGCACAGAGAGAGAGGCCTCTTTCCTCCAGCCAGTTGTACTGCAGCATTAATATTTCATATACCCACCTTTAAAGGAGGAGGAGGCCAG
Organism: Chromobotia macracanthus; assembly: GCA_036877525.1. NCBI lineage: Eukaryota > Metazoa > Chordata > Actinopteri > Cypriniformes > Botiidae > Chromobotia > Chromobotia macracanthus. Next base: position 189,914 of record JAZGTH010000152.1, read on the forward strand.
GGAGACCGAGCCGTAGAGGGGCATTGGAAAAGCATAGCTCAGAGGAGATTCTCTGTGGCTCAACAAACCATGCTCAATGTTTGTACACACCAGGACAATGCTTAACTTCTTACATTTAGTGAAGCTTAACTTCACACTCTCCAGTCTTAAGTTCATACCTCACTTCATAATGCTTCATAATGCTTAACCTGTTCTGCACATGTGGAATAAATATAGCACAAAGTTGCTATATTTTAGTTGAAAACATTGTCTTTGGGGGTAGTTGGTGCAAACTTGGTTTATTATTTTACTTGAAACTTGCATAATTGCAATATAATTCATAATTAACACAAATACCTAAAGGCATTTTATGTTTAAAATAATATATTTGACCGTTTTATGTTTAAAATAATATATTTGACTGTTTTCTTTTCTTTGTCATTGCTGTTCAGAATTCTGGAGCTACACAGTCATTTGAGATGTTTGATTTCCTCCATAAAGCTTTAAAGTAGAAAATGCACGTTCAGATTACAATTGGTTGTGGAGGTTTTTTGGTCTGCCATCCAGTGGCTCACACAAGTGATCCGCTGCATGCTATCCAGCCAGTCACGTTATGCCTGGGTTCAGTTAATATTTAGAAGGCAAGATGAGGACACGATCATCTTGGAGGGAAATTACATCAAAGATTATTAAGTGTTTTGAGGACCCAAAGTTTCTCTCAGGAAAAATGCAGGTAAATGTCTCTGTCTCTCCTGCTCTCAGTTTTTCTGTCTGCCTATCTGGCATATCCTAATGCTGTCTTTCTTTTCTCTTGCACCAGAAATGCTTGTGCAGCACTTGAATGTGGAACATTCGAAAGAAAGTTTTTATTCTTGTCTTGTACAGAATTTTATTGGGTTAATGTTTGAATGTTCCTGGCAAAAAAGTTGATGCATTTTGAAAAACACATTGATAACACATTGGCTGTTTAAACATCTCTTCAGATAGGCTATGAGAGTCTTTACAGAATAGAGTAAGACCTCATCGTGACGGACTGTGTTAAAAGGTAAACAGTATGTGTAAATAGTGCTTATGTAAATTTTATTGTATTAGAAAAAAATGAAAAACTGAAAAACTCAGTAATTGGTCACTTTTGAGTATTAAGTCATGTAGTACACTACATTGTCAAGCACCACAGTAAGTTTTTCTGTTTGTTTGAAATGCTGCTGACCTTCAGTGAAACATGCTTTAAAGCTGAGCTGTGTGTTTGTACTGCAGAAGTGTCACCAAACAGAATTGCAGAAATGATCTCTGCTATAACAACAAGTTGTATGACTTCAAACTGGTTTCATGATATTTGTCCCCATTTATAATTGGTCCAAAATACAGATAGTTCTTTCTTAAACACACCATTGCTTGAGTTAGTATTGCGGTCTCAGGATACTCAAATAAGCACAGCAATGTTTTGGTAGTGCCATAGCGTTTGCACTTTTTCTGTTTTATGTGCATGTTTAGTTGGGCTAGGAGAAAGTATTTTGACAACCACAAAGCAACACACTTCAGAGAATGGGGTAAGATGTGGCACTTTTAACTTAAGTTGTCTTTTCCGCATGGAGATATTAAATGTGGCATCCTAAAAACAAAGTGGTCCAGTAGCAGCTTGTCCCGTGTTGGGGTGAGCTTGGTCATGTCAGGGTAAGTCAGATCATTGGGAAATAAGTGAAGAATTTACAATTCAAATAATATTAAGTAATATTATCAACATTAAAAAAACAATGTGATGTATTTTAAAAATGCTGAATACTCTTACCATGTGCATCATATGTACAGGCATATACGATGTGCCATATCTAAAAATACGGTCATGTGACATAAATGTATTATTAAAAGAAGCAATTAAAAATTCTATATGCTGCCTGATCTCTGTATATCACAGGAATGCCGTTGTTGTTTCTCTTATTCAAAGGGCTTCTTCTTTTGTTTTATTGTGCTGTGAATTGTTGGTATTGAATAATAGATGAGGGGAATTGGGGGTGTGGCTGTCTCAGGATGTTATCAGAGAGACAGTTGAGTAGAGTATGAGAGATCAGATCCCTGACCACACACACATCTGCAGACAGGCCCATACAGGGCCGCTGGTTACAAATCGGAAAACATTACTACAGTTTATGCACAGTTATGCTCTACCGCCAATACCAGACATGTTTTGATGTACTGTTTAACTTACATTTATTCAGTGTTTTTACAAAATGTCATTACATCTTATACTTGGCACCTTATCAGAATGTCAATAATAAACCATCCAGTCGATTCATACTCACACTGGTGTCTGTAGTCTGTGATTGTGTTTACACCAGCAGGGAAATTGCCAGCTGATTAACTGCTGTGGGCTCAATGCGCAGTGTGCACCATGAGTTAACATCTGAGCCCCATGTTGCAGTCAAAGACGCAGAACCCTGTGTCATAAATGCATGCCAGGCCTGCACAACAGAGCCTTCAGAAGGCACCGAGTTGCAGGAATAAAGGGCGCATTCTCTTTATGCCTGGAACTCTCGTCCAACCTCCTCGTTATGTCTGTGAAGTGGAGCAAAGACGACTTAATTCTTATTATAAAACTGTCTATTATCACACCACATCAAGCCAGCTTCGCTTCTCTCATGACCAGAAGTTGTACAGAATCTCATCAAGAAGGTTCTTTTAGAGCTGTAAGTTAACACAGAAACAATGAAGCTGACTTGTTGAAACAAGTTTGTCTCTCGTAAGCAGTGGTCTTTCCAAACATGTCTTGACGAATTTGCTGGTCTGTTTTTTTAATTTGAGAAAGTACGGTCAGAGTTTGTAACAGAGCTGCTAGTGCTACTCAGCATTTCAACATCTTAAACACTTTTGAAATGTAGTGAGAAAAAAGGTTTATTTGTCAATGCGTGTGGTCAGCATTGAGGTGTGAACCAGCAGGAACGCCTTGCGCTAATAGCAGCTGTCTCACAGACGAGCCATTCAGACGCCTTTCTTTTTCATCAGACAGATGCTTGATATGTAATCTGTCTTGTTCATTCAGTGTTTAAGGGTCAGAATTGGGTTGAGAGGGAGAAAAAGCTGTGGGCACTCCATGCCATATGAGATTCACCCCCCCTGTATGTGGTCATGGGGCGGGCTATCAGTGTTGTGGGCTGATGTTTGATAGACAGAGCTCCTCCCTGTTGTCAGTTGGCTGTTTTGAAATCAAGCATCTTACATTTCTGTAAGGAGACACATATTGTATTTCTGTTTTACCCTGGTCATGGTATCCAACATAAAGTCTGGAGTAAGAGACAGACAGCTACTATGTGTCCTGCTGAAGTTCAACATACATTTTGAGATGGAGCCCCCCACCCCACCCCATGTCTGTCTGTTAGTCTTTCTCTTCTACAGTATATTTGTGTCTGGCCCTGTATCTTGCCCAACTAGCAGACTGTACGTCTGCACTAGGCAGGGCAACAAACATTAAAAATGCTTTCAGTGTTTCGACCCAATGTTATATTTACCATGCCAGTTAAAATTATATCTTGTCTCACTGCGCTCAGTGTTTACACTCAGCTTGGGTTTGCGCTATTGCAGATTATATGTGATTTTAACAGGCATTATAGACATAGTCTTTAAAATATAGTGTATGTTTCTCATGGCCTCAGATTAAATATTCATTCTTTTATAAATTTATGGAAGCAGAATAAAACAGATATTTGTGTATAAAGGAAAAACCAAAGACAAATACATCTGAGCACTACTAAACAAAACTGATTCATTATATTATTTCCAATTGACCGACACTTATTGTTTGTTAAACAAAAGTAAACCGTATCTTTTCATCTCTGTGATTTGTTTGTTTTTTATTGTATTTGTTTAGTTAAGTTTATGTCTGTAAATAATGTTTGTAAATCGTGTTGCATAATTTGTAAATAAAAAATTGTAAATAATGGGAGAGCTATAATAAAAGAAATGCTTTTAACTCTCTAGATGGCTGAGAAATCACTTTGACAGCGACAATGTTGCAATTGTTTACCTTATTACGTTCCTGCAGAACCATTATTTGGTATGGAGATATGCCATGATATGCCACATCTCACATTTGTCTGCTTAGTTTGTTTCAGCAGAACAAGAGTTGTCTACTGTTTCTACTACTGTTCTGGCTTGACTTCAAATCGCTGTTACTGCAGAATATATATTTTGCCAAGTGAATGTGGACAAAGGACTTGGTGTTTGTGTGTAAGGACGGTGGGTGGGAGGGGTAAGGGTATGAGGACACAAGGGGCGTGTGTGCAGGGGCAGAACAGTTTGTAATGTGGTAGTGCTGCTGTAGAGGACGGGAGGAGATGGAAGGGTGGAGGGGAGGGATGTGCTTTTGTTTTGTTCTCTGTTGCTGAGCAATGGGGACTGAAGCATTGGGAACAGCTGTGATGGCCAAAGCTTTTTTCTCACTCTGCTGGAGAAGCCCTGAGGCATATACACAGATACAGCAGCTTTGTGTGTGTGTGTGTGTTGAGTGAGGGCGAAAAGTGAGGGAATAAGGGAGGCAAAAGGAGGCTTAATGTAACTGAATGAGATGTTAGTGCTTGTATGAAGGTCAAGGAAATCGTTGTGTAAGTGAATGCAATTGGTACAAAGAAAAAATGATTGCTGAGGCAAACGAGTTCAGATGTCTTTGTGTTAAAGAGCATGCTGGGAAATGTAGTCACAGTTTTACACTGACTGAGAGTGATGAGAGGAACAGAATTCTACAAAGGTAAAGGGGTCAAATCATGAGCAATGCTAGATCTGGGCAATGCTAGATCAATGCAATTTTATCATTGTTATATTTGATTATTGGTATTATTAATGTGCAATTGATTTTCATTTCATTAATTTTTAGCTTTATGATGGTGTGTTGCTTGGCTGACCATTTAATAACACTTTAAATAAGTGTATTTTTGCCCTACTAATACTTTCATATGACTCAAACAAAAATCAATATCAGATACAAAAGTGGCTTTAAATAATGCCAATAAGCCCAGTGAAAAAAATGCATTTATTGAAACTAAGCTGCAAAAACAGTTTGTTCTTCCACAACACTGAAGTGTCAGACTGTTCAGTATTCAGGAAGTTGCCTGCCCAATCATGTAAGGTAATATGGAGGAGGCAGGATAGATCACCAGAAGAATTAGCAATATAAAGTCAAATATGGGCATACACACCAAACCTTGAGCTGTTCCTGCACCTACTCCTCTGCAAATCTGTCTGAGGATTCTGACAGATTCTGACAGAACAAAACTTTTTTGGTATGAGCTTCACCGGCTAAATCTTACTGAATGGAGCAGTCTGTGTTAGTCCACCAGCTATATGTTTATCTGCTCACTTCACTACTGCTTCAACATACTGATTTCTTTATGTAGTTATACAGTTCTTTGTAACAAAAAAGTAATGTTCACAATACCACACTTTCCTACAAAACCCCACCCAGCTGCTACGTCACCATTTTGAGCCGACACAGAAAATGAGCTTAAAAGTGTGTATTTAGTGATGGTAATAGTGACCTTAATGTTGTGTGTCTGTGGTAGTGTGACTGGTTCATAGTTAGTAAAAAGAAACAGCCCCAGGGTTCATCATTGTAAACTCCGTCATGGCAGACTCTGCATTGCACCTAACCAAAAAGTTTTTTTCCTTTTCCCCCCAACACAAACAACCTCACAAAACAAAACAATGTGCCCATAATGGCCAGACCCTGGGGATGAGAGGTTTAAAAAACGGGGCATCTGAATTACAAATATCTAATTATCATGTCAATTGGGTCTGTTTTACAGTACATAAATGGGGTCATGAAATTCTTATTTTGGCTAATAATGATACTTGTATGACAGTATGCTGCGATCAGTGATGATAATATTATTGGTACAGTAGCTCATATCCCAAGTGACATACCAAAAATGGCTTTGGTACAGTGCCGTACAATAATTTCATTACCCACAATCCTAAGCACTCTGGTCCCTTTCATTTCTCTGTGTTTGATGTTTCTATTGAAATCTGTGGCTTCATTCTTCAAAACAGACCATTTCAGATGGAGGAGACTTTGCAACAAATGCTTTAGTGTGTTCACCAAGTAAACAGCACCTAAAATAACTGCAATAGTGGACCACAAAATACCAAAATTAAATCGGAAAAAAGAAGACGACGTGGAAATTGGGATTAAAAACATTCTTTAGGAACCCACAGTTTTGAAAACACAAGAGACATGTTGAACAAGGAGGTGCTGGCTTGCAGAAGCCTTAAATACCAAAATGATTGCTTTTGGTATGAGTTGTTTTTCATCAAGACATCTGAATCTTTTTCATTTCAAACCTGCTGCTTTTCTCATTGTTTGAAGCTATGTTGCAAAAAAAAGGCAAAGACTGCTTTGCTTTGTATTTTTGGCCACACACTGTACATCTACATATTTCATTCTTCTTTAATCTGCTGTGTTGTGTATTAACAGCTGCATCCTATCAAGCAACTGCACGATGTGAGGACAAGGAATATCTGATCTGTTTAGAGCTCAGAGAGAAAACGGTTTCAAAGTTTGTAGACAGGGCAATGTCCAAGCGCTGGAATGTTTATTGAATTAGTCAGCTTGAGAAAAAAAGACAAGTCACGATAGGGGAATGTTTGCCATCGACTGTGATCACTGTACAAACTACCTGTTTTCTGCAGTCACTGTCTCTCCCAACATGGGTTTGGTACAGTTGTGTGCTAGCATAATAGGAATGCAACAATTCTTTAAGTGCCTAGACACACAACAAAAAGACTTGCTTGGGTTTTCATTCTCGCCCATATAATTATACTTTTAAAAACGTTATTTACAGACATTTTGGCAAATTACTCACATGCTCACATGACTAAGAACCATTTGGACATTCGTATAGCTGGTTTACCTCCATTAATGTTCATTTTTTTTTGTAATTTGTATTTATCAGGAAGCATTTGCATTTTCTCCTCCCACTTAAAATGTGTTACTAGTTGTGGCACCAGCCTGTAGTGAGATTTTCCTGTATTTCTGTTGCCATTAGTCTGTGCCAAAAGCTCATGTCTGCTTCCTTCATAGTTCTTTACTGTAAGACCTTTCCCCTCCTTCTGGCTCTTTGTGTCCACTCAGAAATTTTGCTCCCAATAAACACATCTTAAGTTTTTTGAAGTTCTCCAGCCGCAGCCAGTCGAGTCACAGAATGAAAGAGAAAAACAGCATGATGTATGATGTCCTGTCATATATGGAGTCCATTTCCAAAACCACAAACATCACTGGTTCTGCTTCAGCTGGGGTGTGTAAGTCTAGTTATGTGAGTGTGTCCATGTGAGACTGTGTGTGTGCAAACTTACAAATGTCTGGAGGAGGGTAGAAAACCCTGTGTTATATCAATATTGTTCTGCATAATCACCATGGAAATGGGATAGAACACCAGTGTGTGTACACAAAGCTCAGCTCTCACTTACTTCTTCTTAAAGCACAGCATGGCTGATAGCACCACATGTTGTTCTTTGCTTTAATACATAGCAGTGATGGATGACTTAGAATAATCCTTAACTTATCTGATGTTACCCTTAGTATTGATGTTATGATTTTATCATTGTAATCAAGGCATCCCATTTTTAGTTTTTTTAAAACAATTGTTACTATCAAAATGTAGGTACTTCTAAATTTGCCTTGTTGATCATGTTAACACAATCCCTCTAATTAAATATTATTTTTCTTTGTGCCTCCACTCTTTCATTGCAGACCTGCCTACTTCTTGCAAGACAGGTTGCAAGTAAGCAACACACACATGCTCTCATATCTTCATACCCACACGTCTGCACTCAGTTCTGCCCACTTTTTCTCATTCTGAAACATTGCAGTCATACATGAGTCAGGATGTGTAGCATTGCTCAGCAGATGTGTGCACTGCTCAGCAGATGTGTGCACTAAAGGGGTGGTCTTATGTGATTATGATGTGGAGGTGGATTTAGCTGTAACATCAGCTATAGGGAAAGTGGGCAGCTGTATTTGTGTTAGGAGGAGAATCACGTCACTCTTGCCCTACAGACTGGCACGTGGCACATCTCAGACATGGGTTGAGCAGGGCAAATAATAAATAAATAAGGAACAAAAGGGAATCAGATTTCAGACCAACGTTAATTCCTCACCTACCCTGACCACTTAGACAGGGCGATAGAGCTAAAATATATAGATTTTTGCTCTGAAATGGATTCGAAGGAAAATAGTGATTTTAGCCACTGTTACTAAGTGGATTAAGAAAATACTTTTTAAATGTAAAAACTAAAACACAATAAAAATGTAGTTTAAATAAATAAAGGCATGTTTTCTACGCTGTCTGTATATTGCCCAGCCCTATCTGTCCTCTATCCAATCAGCTATTTATTTGTGGTTGTGATCATCGGTTATGATTTTAGAATGAGAGAGCACCCCTGCTGAAGTGTGTCTGCATGGCTAATGAGCCAAATTAGATAATGAGAGAGACGGGTGTGCCAAGGGCTCTTAGCGGAGTATAGAGGAGGAGTGGAGTGGACTGCTGTGTAGAGAGGAGGGTTTAGCAGGAGTTTAGTTAGCGCTGTTTCTGTTGGCACTAGAACTCTGTGTGTATGTGTCAAAGGCTTGTAATTATACATCACAGCAATCAAGCGGCTCTTTTGTTTGCACGACTGTGTTTAACAGAGCAGCGTGATTTCACAGCACTTCTGCTGATATCGACACCAAATATCTGTCATTGTACTCCACAGTACTGCTCACATTTTAATTTACCGGCAGCTGGATGTGTTGATTTGCTGCTTTTTAATGTAATGATCAAATATTGTTCATGTGTTTATTCAAATAATAGTGTATGCATTCAAATAACAGTTTGGGAGTTTTTGATTCCCCTTTGGAATATAAAGACTGCACTCAAAGGACAGTGTAGTAGGATTAGTCTAGGACAGTGATTCCCAACCATGAATGCATGAAGCCCAGAGGAGATCTGGAAAGGTTTCAGTTTTGTTAAACCTACAGAACAGAAATTAAAGCCTAAGAATATTATGTTAAATAGTAATCAATAATAATATTCTAATAGCGACATTTATATTGTAAACTTTAATAATTAATGTACATGATCAATATTAATTAAGATTGGTAATAATTAATATGAATTGATATTTATAATAATATGTTGATATGTAATTAGAATGACACTCCAAATGTCAAAATGTATGTACATTTATCAGGACAACAGCCTGCCAACTTATTAAGAGAAGACTTGATGATTCAGTTTTTATAAGCACAGCACTGACTGTTTTGAAAGTTGTTTTGAAATGTGACTAATTGTAATGTCATACAATAGTCATATTAATGATAATGCTAACGGACCGATGAAGGGGTGCTTGAGCCATACTGACTGGGTTGTGCGGGGACCAAGACAAAAAAGCTTGAAAAAAACAGTCTATAAAATAAAGCTGCTGCTCATTATTTGGTAATGACTCATATGTTTTTTTGAATGACTGCCCACACTGTTTGTGTCATGCTCAGTCCTTCAGCTGAAGAGGCAGTTAGTGGGAGGTTCCTACAACAAATTATCATAGAGTGTCACAATGTGTGAGCGAGGCTTCGTCAAGGAAGAGAACAGGAGAAATGCTGGAGTGAGAGACAGAGGCAGAGAAAGGGAGGGGAAAGGAGAGAGAGAGAGAAGGGGCGGGCTGTGCTTCTTTGCTTGTAGTGTGAGGGAACAAAGGGGATGTTGTAGATGCCGCCCAGCGGCCAGGACTTCTCCGTCCTACCTCGACTGCTCACTGAGCCATTTCCTGTTTTTGACCTGAAATCTTTATTTAGAACCACCCTTGCAAGCACTCTGCTTGCCATTTAAAACAACACAGAGATGGACACCAATAAATTGTCTCTTCTATCTGCTCCAGTATTGTTCTTTTAAGAGATAATCGATGGGCATAAATTTAGGTTTTTAGACCAGATGTCCAGAGAGGAAATGTGATTGAAATAATGTGTCAAAATGCACAAGGCTTGAGTCATTGTGTAAAGTTAGGGTCCTGTTAAATTCACTGTTCTTAAAACGGTTTAGGGAGCTTTCTCTAAAGAGCCTTGCTGGACTTTGGGTACCAGCTCAGTCCTGAGTTGGCTGCCCTAAATCTAAACATGCTGCAGACTTAAAATAGGTGAGCGTTACGCTAATTGTAATGACTCAGTGCCAGATTTGCTGATGCTCTAAAGCCTGAAAAGTTCCTTGTGCATTGACACAGTATCATTTACAGTACACTGTATGAATATGGGCCCTTTGTCATTAAAAACATTTACCACTATTTGTGGTGCAGTATATCAAAATGCATTTGCTGAAGAATGCAAACTGTGGTAGACTGTCCTCTCCAAGAGACAGTAATGTAGTCTGTATTTGTTTTTGTTTATTTATTTTTGGGAATACTTAATTGTGGGTGAAGTCTAAAAGTAAGTACAGACAGTAAAGCATTTCATTTTTGGATAATGCTGTGCTGAAAAACATTTCCACAAGTGTGCCACGTGCATGACCTCATATGTCATCTTGTGTCCAGCAATATTAAGTTGATCTGCATTTACTAAAGCACACATTTTATGCAGTTTAGAACTTCTGGTGTCATTTATAGAAATGATGCTCTTTTTTGCATTAGACATTTGCTTTTAAGTCCCTAGGCAATCCCTTTGATACTGTTGTAACGGCCTTGACATAATAGTGCTTGCTAGGGAAACCATCACTATCAGCATTGCTCATACTTAGGGTTATTAAACAAACCCCTTAACCCAAAGTATTAAACAAAGTATTAAACAAAAGTATTAAACTCAACGTGTCTGTTTGTGATGCAGATATAAATTATACCTCAAATCATGCAGCTTGTTGAGAAGAGATATATGATATTACACTGCATAATTATTGGACTGAAATTTTATGTTGTGAAAGATACAATTAAGCAAAACAATCTCATAGACTTGCACAAGAGTGCAAAAAACCATCCAGCTGCAGTATATTAAGATGCTTAAACCCCTCAGAACAACCTGGTATCATAGCTGTTCTGGCAGTGTGTGAGTTTCCATGAAAAATTGCATTGTTGATTATTGCCGACAAGGCACAAGCTGCAACAAATTAGTATAAATGTTTGCAGCACTTCAGCTGTTAATTAAAACATTAAATGTGATAATCGCATTAACCTATATTTATGGTTTATCACTTAATATAGGCTACTGCAGGAATTCTTGTCTATAGGCATATACAGTAGTTAGTTACTGTAAAGCCAGTCATGCAGTGCTTGTCCCTGCCATGTGGTGGCAGTTTGATAGCTTGTCATTAGCCTCACCATAAGGTCATATGCAGCTGTTGTGCACCAGTCAAACATGCACACTGCTCTCTGAAATGAATATCCTTTATAAAGAAACCTCTTCATCATACAAAATACATTATATGACCTGAATAAGGTTATTTCTTCCAGCACCAGCCAACATGTGTACTTAATGTCATTCATAGTCATTGTAACTGTAGCGATACGATAGTTTAGTGGATTGCATTAATGCTGTAGATTTAGGGCAAACAAGACACGTTAAGCTACAATACACAAGCTACAATAACTTTCCTCAGTCAAAATGTTGCGTGTTAAAGAGAAAGCGAGACTGGGGTTGTCTCAAAACCTACGGAGCTGCCTACCTAGACAGCATATGCGTGAATCACAGACGCTTTATGTGATAGGTGATAGTACGGCTCACACACACACTTAAATGACTTAAATGCGCTTACGATCGTTAAATACGCCACAAATGCGGTGTAGGTAGGTAACCTGCTAGTTTTTGAGCCACATCCCAAAGGCTGGTGGGTGGAAGCACGGAGGGTGTGCTTGCGTGTGTAGGGGCTGGACTTTACCGAGGCCAGGCTCGCCGTAGTCGAGCCGAAGTCTCACTCGACGTCATTCGCGTCCGAAGGCGATCGCGTTGGTCGCGGTGACTGGCTGTGTTTTAAAGCACAGGGCTGGCGAATAGTCCACATATCTCGCCATAAACTCTCTGTCGATCGTCCTCTTCAGCCATAAACTCTTCAATCGTTACCGATCTGGAAACCTCTGTCAACCATAAAAGAAAGATCCTTCCCGATGCTTGAATTTATACCTCCACTTGAAGTAGACGAGGTAAGCGCAGACCTTGTTCACGAATAACTGAGATCTCCTGACTGGCTTGGAAGCGCTGTCACTGATGTTGCACATAGCGAAGGCAACAGTCATGCATGTATTCGTGTATTGTTGTCTGGAGGTCTGTGCAATCTTCGGAAAGTTCAGAGGCATGTCGCAACCCGAGCCAGCGCTGGTCGGAACCGCTCTGATCGCGGCTGTAGCCGAACCGAGTCGACTTCCAGCTTTTGTAAATGAGTCAAACGGGACGTGCGTTCAATATTTCATGTGCAAATGCGTACGGTTGTGCTCATTGTGAACATTCAGGTCCAATTGGCTTAAGAGCTTGACTCGACCCACTAGGACAGAGGTCCGGTCAGAAGGACGGCTTTATTTGGGTGTGTTTTTGTGTTTCCACAATTCTTAACCTGGATGAAAGAGTGATGCTGATTTTTTTTGTAACTGCTGTCAGGTCAGTGTTACAAAGTTGCACGTTCATTTCACAGTTTAATTAGAATGGGTGGTTTTTTTTGGTTGCGATAAAATATTAGATGAATGGCTTCAACGCTATTGAGGAGTTTAATTGGCAGGTGACTAAAATAAATAAATGCATCTGCTCGCACAGCTCGTAATGGAACAAATGCACATGCTGGAAAATGGCAATGGAAGGATTTTGAGGGACAGTGTCTTTATGTGTCGGTGTGTGAGCAAAGTCTCACGTCCACCCTGGGCTTTCTTCTCTGTTTGTGAACATTGAAATTGAGAACTGAAACACATGTGCAGCCCAAAACTCTGTTTTTATCAACTGATTATTATTTTTTAATCTTTATTGTGTGCTGTGTTTGCCAAAGAAGTGGAATCTGTAGCCACTCCTGCAGCAGTTTTTGCAGTTAATATCCTTTTCAGACACACAGCCATTCAAAGTCCAAATATCACACTCACGCTTCACAAGTGTGCACACACACAGTGAGTTTAGAGGATCAAGGTCCAGTTGGATTTTCTAGTGAATGCTTGGGTCTCATTAAGCAAAGTAGATTACAACCTCTGCTTTTGCCATGCTGTTTGTTGTATTTCTGTCTTGTTTCCTTTAAACAGAAACACAGACTGTGTGACATTTACACGCTGAACTCTCCATGTCATCTTTGTGCACTTCCTTCCTTCAACACGGTCACAGAAGTAAAATGAGTGTTTTGTCCCTCAATTAATAGTAAATGTCAAAGAGTGGGTGTCTTTAATGTTTAAATTTATGGCTCAGACACCTTTTTTGTTTGAGCATTGTGCAAAGTTCGTCTGCACCAGTACACACATCTTGCACTACATTGGCTCCAATTGAAGCAGATTTTGTTCACTCATGTCAGCAGTCACATTTTTCTTTTGAATCTGGAAAACATCTGTATCTCAGAGTGTTAGGTCAAGTTAGTCTTGTGGATTACACGCTGTTCCACAGATTATATCTATCGTTGCTGTCTTTTGTTTTTTAAAATTAAAATATTTTGCTATTTCAATCTCAGATAAAACAGATTCTCTTTAATATATGGAATGAGAAAAACATGAATGGAAGGAAGTCATACTGATATGCCTGTAATTGTTTATTACATTTTTTATAAATTTCATTTGACCTAATTCACCTGTTGCCTGTTAAGTTTTATTTTCACTTAAATGGTGTGTTTGTGTTGTGTGCGTGTGTGTCTGCCATACACTTAGGCTCCAAACCTTCTGCCTCTCTGGTCAAACCGGTTTGAATTGCGTTCCTCTCTGCTACCATTTAGCTGTTTTTTAACAGAGGTGTGACGTATGTGAGCAGTTAAAGGGAGCTGTAGTCTTACTTCTGTGTGTTAGGCTCACTGTTTTCATTTGACATGTTTTACCTTGATACACTACAAGTCAGGTTACTCGAAGGCTTGTAATATTTTCTGAGCTAATTGTATATAAAAAGCACACATTTTTAATATCTTTACTTGGATCATAGACCTCCAGTAAGACAAACACCTTTAAGGTAATGAAGTAGTATGAACCAGTGTTAACCACTGGGAAAATGTGTGTGTTGTCCTGTTAGTATTGCTGACATGTTCTTCTGCAGAGTTTGTCACCTGTTTGGTGATCTCTAAAAGCAAGACCCCATGACTTTGGCTGTTTAATTTTGAGAGACTTTTGGAAATCTCTGCAGTTACAACTACTGTAAAACCAGGTTGAATAATCAGGCCAAGGAGATTAATTAAGCTTTATTTGACCCTTTACAATTTTTAGCATTGACCAATAACTGTTCTGAATTGGCTGAGTAAATGTGTAGGATCTTTGTTAAAATACTTTCTCCCACCCCATCCCATCATGCAGAGACATAAAAGTAATCCATTAGTCTGCAACCCCCAAAATTTATAAACACTGTGGCTTTGAGTTTTAATTACAATCATTTGATTGGCTCTCTTACACAGAAAGTGAAGGCCGACTGCTCTGAAGTTTTATTTGGCCACATGGTAGAGGCTTATTTGGCTGTTTATTGATGTTTGCCTTTTATTGCGCCTTGCTTTTCGGCAATGCATGTGAGGTCACGTTCTAATAAATAATAGTAGAGCAACAAATGCTTATCTGTCTGTAGAGCTTTGCAGACTTGTCAGACCTAGAAATACAGTTTACATTACGTTTAAAGGCTTAAGAACAGGCACTGGTGAGTCAGCCAGTTTAGTAAAGTATAATAATAAATAGTGTGGTAAAAGAGTTTGCTATAACATAGCTACAGTACACAACTGTTTCCCATGCCTGTTGTTTTGTTAGATTTTAAGATGTCAGACGCCTGTGTGACTCCTGCAGTTTTCCGTTTCTGCTGTGTGAATATGTGATGTCTGGGCCTTATCCATCTGTCTGTCTCTTTCTCTCTGTTTCTTTGCATTTCTCTCTGTGTGTTTTGCTTCTGTTTGTGTTCAGTGTCATTAAGCTTTCACAAGGAGTTCCCATACAAATGACACTGTTCAGCTTTGTGCTCCAAAAAAATTACAGAAAAGTACAGAGCCAAAGAAATAAAACACATCACATGCCTCAATTGCTTATGTAAAATAAAACTAAATAGTATTGTAGTACCTCTTTTAAGCTTGTTCTCTTCTTATCTGCCTTTAATATCTTTGTTTAGCATCATTCTTTTAAGTTTTATGCCTGGTGTTTTCTGAAAATGATGTTGTGTATTATGTGTATTATTTCTGTGTTTGTGACTTTGGGAGAAGCAATTTGACATTGTGATAATTTTTTTAAAGACCATGTAAAAATTGCTTAACAAATACAGTTTTCTTTCCTGTGTTGATGTATTACTATTATTATTTAAACAGGATGAAGTTTGGGTGGGACATATCAAAGTGCTTGCCCCTCCTTTTTTTAAGTAGCTAATAGGCATTAGTTACGTCAAAGCCGGGAACTGTGATTTGCTATTCGTTAGTTGGTGGCAGGTGGTATTATGTGTAAGAACATTCTCATGTAAGAGAGCATTGGATTGGTCAAAAATCTGTGTAGGATGAGTGTGTGTGTGGATATGTACAGGTTTGTCTGTAGTTTCAGTTACCCAAATGTCTGAAAATGTCTTCATCATGTTTGCTAATAACGTCAGTAGGTTTGGGGTAGGCTACAGTTAAGATCATTCTCTTAGTATAAAAACCAGTGTGTCTATAAGAGATCCACAGTAATGCTGCTTTTAAACGGCTGCGTTATGTCTATATTTGTGGCTTTTGGTCCTTTTTACAACATAAATCTCTATGTTCCTTGATTTGTAAATAACTGTATCTGCATATTTGTGTCTGAAGGTGCTTAAGAAAGCTAGACAGACAGTATATGAATGTGTGTTTGTGGGAATCAGTACCCTCTGTTCTGAAATAGCACTGTGTGGAGGTGAGGGGGGAGGGGAGCTCTTGAAGCACAGGCATGGAAACGTGCAGATCCTGTTACAGGATCATAATATCACTGAAAAACTCCACACTCGCTCCATCCATGCTGCACTTGTTCACCCGCTCGCGCCATCCTTTCCGCCACGTCCCCTCACTCCGTCTCCACCAGTACACCCAGTACCAAACCTCTGCTATCGCGACTGGTCCCATATGCGTATGTATTTGTTGCGTGTAGAATTGGAACAGGACGTACAGCCTTGCGTAGCAGCCCTGATGTATTTCCAACCTCTGCTCCGACAACTCAAGTCACAGCTCTTCTCTCGAAAGGCCCCTGCCTTCGTTTTACACTAATTCCGCCATAATCCGATGCCGTGTTTCACACACTTAGCTACTGGCAGGAGCCGTAACCAGGATGCCACCTGCGACCAAGTTGCACTTTTGAAGCTGTCCTTTAAAGGTGGGCCAGTTTGCCAGCCATTTTGCCAAAGTGTTAAAGCCTTTTTCTGCACCACAGACATTTTTTGACACTGTCTTTTCCTCTCCTTGGAGAGACTTTGCACAGGGTCATTGCTTGGTGCCGTGCATTAGGGAGCAGGAAGGCAGGTTGTGTGTTTATGAATGTCTCTATGTGTAAGGGAACAGAGTGTGCTGCTTCTGCACTTTTGACTGAGGAGAGCTCTTCTTTCTTCTCTCTGGCTCCTCCTGTTGTCTTTCTATGGTTAGTATATCCAGGTCAGTGGCCAAGTACAGGATGCCCAGTCACGCCAGTTTTGCCAACTGAAAAACGGTGATGTCTAAGAGTTCAAGAAAACTGCAATTGAGCGGCACAAGGAATATAAAAACCTCAGTCACAGTACAATGAAACATTCTTCTCACCTAGTGCATCAATCTTATAATTTAGCATAACCAGATCTTTAATTGATGGCAAAATGTCTGGTTCACATTCACACACAAAAACCACTTATAACACTGACCAATCACAGTTAATTTTGTTTGTACATTGTAAGGAGGGGGTTTATCTGAAATATAAATATAGGTACAGTAAATAAATTTAAATAATAGATATAATAGATTATACGTCAATAATTCACCATTGTAAAAAAAATATTATATAATGGTTGTCAGATTGCAATCAGATTGGACCTTGCAAGATTAAGATGGTTTTTTTTTTTGTAGTTTTGTGAGCAAGATGCATCAGCCAGTCAGAGAACAAACCATACCTCGCATCCTTTTGACCTTTCATACTAAACATGGAAGGAACATGATAGATGGAGGGAACAGAGTGAAGCAGACAGAGGCACAATCAGAAGGAATGTGTTGGGTGGGGCAGCAGTGGCATTCTAGTGCTGCAGACAGTCGAATCCACTCCTCAGTGTGAGTCACACAAGCTGCTGTGGCATTCCTCTGTGTGGATTACTGTGGGGAACTTTATGTACTTCAAACTTTCTTTAAAACTTCAGACAATGGCATATAGTTCTAGAGCCATGGTAGGTGAGTTTGTGGCCATAGGAAAAGACTGAATAGTTTTTTTGTGGTACTCCCTGATTTAAAGCTTATTTGCCTATTCACAATATTTTTCACATATGTCGTCTGCTTTTCAAAATCACTCGTAGACCTGAACCCAAATGTGCTGTAACGTTTCAGCAGCATAATGTAACATGCTATTTTTAAAACTCAGCTTGAGTCACTCGTACAGTCCTCAGCCTTTTCTCTGTGATACTCATCCTCAAAATAACCTCACAGTCCCAGAAACAATCCCACATTGCTGCCTCTTTTGAAACACATTTCAGAAAACTCTCACCTTCTATCATCAGATGTTACAATTTTAATTGAAGTAGCTGATCTTTTATCAGTAATGGAGGTGTCTACAAATTTGTCTAAATGACCCTCAGGTGTACATTTATTTTTCTCCTGTTGTATTACATATAAAAAAGTTCACTCTTATTTTTTTTTAAAGTTGTCTTTGTAAATCCATCAAAATCCTTTAAATCTCTATAAATGAGCTAAATTGGCTTTGTGTCTCCTGCTAAACACATACAGAACTAGATCACAGATGATTGTACATCTCATTTGCTTGTTCATAAGCTTGTTCATAAGTTTGCTTGTTCTCCATTGTCTGAATCATTTGCACTCTGTAAGTAAACAGAATGTGCTTCGGAATGCACGTTCATCTACACCAGACATAACCTGTTTTGCTCTCTTGCAATTCACGTGTTGTTTCAGATTCATCTGCTCAGAAACAACACATTGAAAGAAAAAACATTTCTTCCGAACTTCCCTTAGCCTCTTTTTCCCCCAACTCCTTTTTCCCACCCTTTTTCTACGGTCTCCCTCTCTCTTTGTCACTCACTCTTTCCCTCTCTCCCCCTCCTGATCCCGCTCTCCCTCCCTCCCTCCCTCTCTCTCTCCCTCTCTCTCTCTCTCACTACCTCTTTTTGTCAACTCTTTGGGTGGATTCCCAGCTGACTGTGTTTGTCATGGTAACAGGCAGCAAGGCAACAGGCCCAGCCGCTTGCACTTCCTGAGAGAATGAAGGTGACTGACAGAGCTGCGTCTGCGCAGACTGTGTTTTTGTGTGCAGACAGGGCTAGGGTGCGTGAGGCTGTCAGCCTGGATTAGGTTCAAGCACACTGCAACGCGGCCTACCGCTACTGGGCTTCACTTTATGCTAATGGTGGGGGCCTCAGGAACGGGCTTCTGCTTCTCTCTGTCTCTCTCTTTCACTCATTCCTCGTCTGCCTATCTCTCCTTCTTTCTCTTGCAGGCCACAGAGGAGACCGTTCCATCCTTATGCATGTTTTACCCAGGTTTCATTTAATAAATGGCCCTCATATCAGCCTTAAAGTCAACATATACAATTAATTAAAATCATCCATGTTGACTTCCTTAATCTGCGTTAACAGTCTTACTATGAACATTTCTTAAAATTTAAATGAAGATGACCCAGATTGCCTGAATATGTGACAAATCTTTCATTGAAGGGGCTTTTTCTGAAAAAAGTCATGTATGTGAGTCACACTTAGTTCAAGTGTGGATGGATAGATAAGTGAACTAGTTTCTAGATTAGTTTTAAGTTCTACATTTTTTGCGTGAGTGGTGCTTTAGCGTGCTGACAGCAGGTTGTGCTTTAGCTGTTAGGCAGTTTGCCCAGTTAAACCTTCTTGGATAAGATGTATCTTTAAATTCATCCCCTCTAAAGCATCGCTACTGCAGCTACATGCTACAGCTATACAACGAACATGACGGATGACTTTGGCTGCTGTGTCACATCTCACTTTTCTCACTTTTTTGGGGGAATCCCATCATAAACGTAGCTTTTTTTAGACAACATGTCCACTTAAAACTTACCCTTTTTTCTTCATTTCGCTCAGTCCCTTTCTTCCCTGAGGAAAGCTATGGTTAGTGTAACATCGTGGAGAAGCGTGTGGTCGTGTTATATATATATATATATATAATATATATATCTTGAACCGAGTGCTTCAGGATTTGAGAGCACTGCTGGCTAACATTAATACGGGCCTGACACACACACACTCTCCATCCCCTTTCCTAGCAAACACTCAGCTGGATCTTGTCTTCTTGCATCTAGCATGTGTTTAAGCAGACAGTGATCAGGGCTTTGCGCTTGTGTGACACATTTTTACCAAGAGTACTTACTGAAAGTCTGACACACATTGTTGCCCTCAAGAAGGAGTAGTCAGAGCAGAATTACTGTAAAAGCTGCTGCGTTATCCGCTTCAGTTATTTTCAACAGAACATCTACCGACAGCTCTAAAGCATTAATTTTTAAGAGGTCTTATGAGATCGTTGCTTTTAATATCCTGTTGGAGATGCTGTGTTTCAGATTGTGTGTACACAGTATGATCTCAATGTTAACACACAGCCATTCCTATATCGTAACCTTATCTGTTTGGCACAGTTGTAATGTGAAGCATTGTGGGTTTGCTTCTCTTACCGATGTCTACACAGAGACTGTACTGACTCTCACCCCAGTGGCGGCACCAAATGCTAATATGACAACAGCTTGCAGGGCGATGTCATAGCAACCAAGCGACAAGCCACAAATCTGTTAATTGAAGCGGTTTCTTTTATTTTTAACCAAGTCACTTGTTGATTAGGTTAAACCAGCTGTTGTTTGGGTTGCCTGCCTATTCTGTTCGTTGTGTATTTGTTATTCAAGCACTGGTTTATATTATATGTTTTAAAACACTGATCAGATTACACTGGTTACGCTAGTAACACAACATACACACTACATTTTCCCCACCACAAGAGTTTCTAATTAAATCATTTTATAATTTGATCTTTGTGAGGCTTTTTATGAATCATCAACACTTTCATTTTTAATGTTTAGCTGGTTTATGTTATCAGATCATTTACCAGTTTGTAGATGTCAGTATGTTTGATACACATCTCATTAACATTTGAAAGTTTTTGGGTTTTTTTTATTATGAGATTATTTAGAACTGATGTTGAGTCATCAAAGAAATAAACAGCTGTGAGTCATGAAAGTAATGAGGGTCTCTCTCTTTCTTTCTTTCCAAGCAGATATATGTTGGGTAAAGGGTCAAAGCGGAAACTAGATGAGGATGAAGAGGGGCTGGAAGGCAAAGCGTTGGCGACAGGAGGTGGAGCCGGAGTGATGGTAGACGGCCTCTCCAAGGTCTCCTACACCCTGCAGCGGCAGACCATCTTCAACATGTCTCTGATGAAGCTGTACAACCACAGACCACTCACTGAGCCCAGTTTGGAAAAACGTGTGCTCATCAACAACATGCTGAGACGCATCCAGGACGAGCTGAAGCAGGAGGGCAACCTGCGGCCGCTCTTCTTTCCCCCCTCTCCTCCTCCTGATGACCCCGTGGATGAAGGTTTCCGTGAGGCACAGCCTGCTTTCAGCGTCCTGTCGATGGTGGCATCGTCGCCCACCCAATTGCCGGCACCATCCCCTCCTGTCCTTGCACCCCCCTCACCGGAGCTGGAAGCCTGTCTTACCCCTGCCTCCCTTTTAGAAGAGGACAACGTGACTCTTTGCACATCACCTTCTCCACTTGCATCCCCTTCTGTTCAGCCAAACCCACCCAGACTTCCTCTTTCTGTGGCCAGAGACAGCTTCTCTTCTGCCCTGGATGAGATTGACGAGCTCTGTCCATCACCTTTACCTACATCCACAACAGCGTCAGGTGCTACGAGTCCCTCCACCCTTACAGTGGCCCTTCATATGCCGTTGTTGCCCCCACCCATAAACTCAGGGGCCTTAGATTCCAAAGACTGCAGTAAGTCCTGCAGCCCAAAGTTTGAAGGGCTGGTCCCGCCACCCGAGGAACACTCAGCAGTCCCTGATGCAGCTGGAGACTCCAGATTGATGGAGACTCCTTCTCCTAACAGCCTGGACATAAGCACGTCGCTCTCCTCCTCGTCCTCAGGCTTTCTAACAGACCTGGCCCTGGATGACATTCTGTTTGCAGACATCGACACCTCAATGTATGACTTTGACCCCTGCACCTCTTCCTCAGGCGCCACCCCCTCCAAACTGGCACCCGTAGTGACGGCAGATGAACTCCTCAAGAGTCTTTCACCCTACAGCAGTGGTTCTCCTGCTGTCACCTCCAACCAGCCTTTCAAAATGGACCTTACTGAACTGGACCATATTATGGAGGTGCTTGTGGGATCATGACCAGGTTTGGAGGACATTAAGGAGGACATGCAAAACCAATCAAAGAGTTTTTAAATACAAACTGAGAAAGAAAGTGAAGAATTACTTGGTGTTTTTGTACAGTTCTGTTGTTTTTAAAGACAATTCCTTGTCTTTTGTCTTTTCTCCATTTGTTTAATGGAGATGTTGCCCAGTACTACTTCTCAACACTGTGCATGCACTGTGCTTGCCTTTTCTAAAACTGAACATGAAGTAATGGTACACACTTTGGCTTCTGGCAGATCTTAGTGCCTTCATCATTTATGACGACTTGGTAAATTCCTTTCTCATTGTCTTGCCTTTCTTCTCAACATTTCTAATGACTAGATAGATTGTCAGAGGACTAGCATTTCGATTTCCCCTCCTCAGAATACAGGTGTGAGAACAGCAGCCCTATTTTTGTGTTCTTTCATTTTAACATAGCACAATGATTTTAAAAGAGGAACTTTCTTGTTTATGTTCTTGTTTGTCTATCCAGACCTGTCTTTTAATGCATTATGGCATTTTAGTTCATTTGTGGTCATCCATTCATGTTTTTGTCTGCTTCTATTTTAATGCTGTTTTATCTTCCTCAAGTGAAACGTATACATTTATGAAATGTGCACATTTATGGAACATGCTTTATCTGTACTGGGTTATTTATACATGGATGTCTGGAGTGGTCAGATATTTACAGTAAACCAAATTTCTTGTAATCTGCTGTAATGGCTCAGATTTCACGTGTTTACATCTTAGCTGGCAATAAGTGAATATTTGTTCAGATGCATATTGTTTTATAGTTACATTTCTTTATGCTTTCCTCAGCTGGAAATACCAAGCCAATGCTAAAACCCCTTTATGCTACAAGTAACGTATGCAATCAATGGTTTTCTGATCAGTAATAAGCAAACTGTCACCTTCTCTCACTCTGTCACCTTCTCTCACTCATTTCTTGTTATCTGTGTCAAGACATCACTGTAATTTCCCCTTTTTTTTGGCTTTAGCCAAGGCATTATATAATTACTCTGAAACGGTGGCTCATTCTGTTATAATACTACTCTAATGCACAGCAAGAGGGTCTATGCATGTCTGTTCACGCAGGAAAGAAAAAACTCCTGCATGACACGCAAGTTCATGGTTGCTATTCTGCGAGTCCTTTTTCAATACAATTTCTATCATCTTCTGTTTGCCAAACATTTCCTTCATATGCCTCTCACCATTGCAACAGTACATTTTTGTTAACATACTAATGCATGCAGGAATATAGCTTATAATTGTACAGATGTCAGATGTATGATTTTGTATGGTTTGGTGGTCTTATTTTATCTTATATTTTATCTTTTATTTATACCATTGTTTGAGTTTAAATTAATGTTGCTTGTTCATGTTTAAATCCGATTCTCTCTCTGTTGCCCTGCTGGGTTGTTATTTAGTGTTGTTTGGCCAGTAAAAACGGTCACGTTGGAATTCAAAGCATACATGCGTTGCATTTGTTCACCAGAAGGGTTCAGCAGTTTGCTATTGATGTGATTATAGTGGAACTTCTTCTATGAGCAATTTTGGGGGAATCTGTCCTATAAGTATTGAAAAGTATTCTGCTATAGAAAGCATTGTATATTCACTAAGAAGGCTTTAAACCACTGATTTCAGATTGGTTGGAATCTTCTATGAATTTATGTGCACTTCACATGTTTGTGTCAAAAGGAAAGGGACCATTTATTATCAGTAGTATTAGTTTTACCAAGCTCTCTGCTGAACTGCACTAGTTCTTGTTGTTAACGCTGGGTATGCGTACCGATAAAACTGTGCGCAATAAACCTTTATAGTGGTTTCAGTTAAAGTACCATTGCAGTGTGCAGTGTCACAGAGGAGTAAAAAATATTTCTCGTCAGCCTGTTTAATGTGTTTAGAACAGGTGTGTCTTATTTAGATGTGACCATTAAAGATCTGATATATGAACTTCAGGTCAGAGAGATGTTTGCTTGGGGCAACAGTCTGAATTCATTATAACCCAGAGTTCAAAAGAGAGATAGTATGAGAATTTAAAACATGAGTGAATGAGAGAGCCGAGCGGACAATACTATGGAATCAAAACTATGATTAATATTACTTATAAGAGTTTTTGGATTTGGAGTGATTGTTTTTATTTTAAGTTATTTATTTCTCTTGTTTTTTGTGTAAATATATTTATTTGTTGTTAAGCTAACATGCAGATTGTAATTTGTACAGAATTTGAGATAGGAATGTATTATGCTTACGGGAATGTATCACTGCTTATTAATTGGGGTGGAAGCCATTTTTTTTATCTTGTTTTAATAATGCATTATTTTGAGTCTGTTTAGTTTCTTGTATTATAATTTGGGGTGGTGTTTGTGCTCATCTGTAGGTCAACACTCCCTGCCCCTATTTAATTATGAGTATTTAATGTATTTTACAGTGTGTGCAAGGGAATGGTTTGTGAAGCAATATTTTATTCTCTACAAACTTCAGAATTTCAATCTTCCAAAGCCTATTTCTGGGAAAGTCTTTTGATAGCCCTCAATGCCAAATGTAAAAAGAAAGGCAGCATGGTTTCTGATGTTGGTTGTTTTTAAATGGTATTTCATTGTCTTCATCCCATGGTTTAAGCCACACATTTGGGGAAATCAAAGTTTAAGTGGTTTTGGGATAGTGACCACTGGGATTATTTGTGTATGTGTGTGCGTGTGTGTGTATGTGTGCGCATGAGAGAAACAAAACATGATGGGGGGGGGTCTAAACCCTTTTTCTGCTCATTAAGAGAGGCTGTATCTTCTAGCCTTTGAGCTGTGCCTTTTTCTATGCAATTTTACCGACATATTCATTTTGAGAAAAATAACCCATCAACTGATGATCACTGTATTTGCATCAAGATGTGGACTGTAGAATATATATAAAATATGGACGTGTGTCTATGAATTTTAAATAGTCTTACTTTTCTAGTTTTATATTATACAATAAACAGATTTGAAAGAAAACTACATTCTGTTTGTTTTCATTATTTACATTAAGAATACAAGCAATATTCCATTACTATAAAGCACATTAGTAAAATGCATTGTGATCGATTCTATAGCAGGTATATAATGAATGCATAAACAGTTAAGAATATGTCTGAGTGGGAGTTCCAAAAGTGAGGCAAAATCATCTGGTTTCCTCTGCTCACACAGCTGCTCTGCATAAAACAGTGGACATTTCTTTACTTCAACATTTGCTGCCATTTTGCACCCATGACTCATGGGCTGGTAGCAAGAGTCTATTTCTAGTATTGGGGCCACACAGCTGTGTAGGATGGACAGCTTTGGCGTGTGTAAGCTGAAAGGAGGAGGCCAGCACAAAACATGGCCAAACTGATCTCAGGTCAGCAAGAGTGTTCTTCCCCTGTGGATTGTATTGCTCTTTATATAAGTGGTAAATCAGTATTTGTAATGTGTGGGATCTCACACACTGACCATCTAACTTTTTTTAAAAGTTAGATGGTTTTTTTTAAGTATTTTATCTCCTAACATCTCAGATTGTTTTTCATTAGTGCACCTCTTTTACGAACATTTCCCTTTAATTCACTATGTGAACATTACTTCTGTTCTACTTCCACTGTCAGCTGGGCATTATTTTCACTTCATAACTGCCCAAAAGTCCAGCTTCTTAGTTAAATGTCACTTGTTCAGATACCAAGAGAATTTCCAGCAAGCGCTATGGGAACTGCTGACTAATTTGCTACAGTTTAAATTCATTCTTTCCTTTAAATGATCATTGTTGCCAAGCTTTGTCCACATAAAGAAATAGGTCAAATTGGAAAACAATAATATTTGAGTGTTTCTTTTACTGTAGCTAACTGTAATGCCTGACTAGAAGGTGCTTTAAGCATGCCATGATTTCACTAGCTTCAACTAGATGTTTTAACTTAATGCTTGTTCTTGATCTTATCTCTCAAACAACCTTTCTTTTTGCCTGATATCACAAATCCCTCATAATTTTCATACCCTCCTCAGCTTGCTACATTGTGTTATGTAACATTCAATATTCACAATACAACTGATTCAACTTTTTACTTAGAAAATCCTTAAAATATCATTACATTCAGTAAGAAAAGGGTGTGAAGAGCATTTCCCATTGACCTTTCCTCATCATAAGATGAGAGGATATGTCATGGGCGGTGGGGACCCTCACGCCTTTTCTTTTGTGCCAATATTACCAGGCCAATAATAGTCACTGGACAAAAATACACCACAGTGATTTTTTGCTTCATTCTTATTTGTGACCCAGCTGACACACCTGTCCTAGAGGCCAGCAGGATGTTCCCCTCCCCCCGTTGACTTCTTTCTCTCTCACTTTTCCTTGTGCTGAGAATCTCCCAGTGCATATTGCAGTGTCTCAGTCAAAATAATTCAGTGCACATTTGATCAATGACTCTCCACCTGGTTTGCCAGAACAGCACAGAGCGATCTGTTGTATTTAAAATGAGTATGAGCTGCCCATGCAGCTGCATTTATAATTTGATTCTGCTCGGTAGACAGTCTTCTATGTCAGAGAGAGAGAGAAATAGAGAGAATACAGAAGAATGAGAGAGACTGCAAAGCCCCCCCATACACACTCCCTGTCAGGTTTACTTTGTGCAAATATCTGAATGATCTTGTTCTAGTGTGACCACGGAGGGAAAGAAGCCACACCTACCCTCCACCAACCACAAGCCCAGCTCACACAAGCAGACACACAAGCAGTTGAACATTTATGTAACACACACACGCTCGTGCACGCACGCACGCACGCGCAGCGCATGACCGCCCCCACTGACTGGAATTTGAATTATTTTCCGCACAATCCCAACCCCACCTCTAAGTAGAAATGTTGTAACACTTCATGTGACAGTATGGCTTTGGCAGTGTCCCTTTCACAGTAACACACAGTAATGTAAAGTGTGAAAATATTCTACACATAGGGAAATTTGAATTATGCCTAAATGTAGTCTACAACCCTGATTTAATTGAATACAATTACATTAAATAAAATCATTAAAAGTGCTACTTTCACTATCCACAAAATCTGGCCAGTCTGGTTATTTCTTTAACATCATAAATAAATTGTGTGAGTGTGAGTGTGCAATCAAGAATTGAAACAACTTTTGGATCATTTGCTTGTCAACATAAGCAATTGATCCAAATGATCTTTGCTTGACATAAGATTGTGCCATATAACAGTGGTCTTGTGTTGGGTTCACTCTGTATCAAAAGTCACTGACAGTTAATTATTATGAAGTAGCTGATTAAAAACTGTAAGACTTAAAGGGTTTTTGAAATCAGTTGCATTACACAGAGGATCTGCTCTCAGATGCATCATTCATACTCATGAGCTGGACTGTTAAAGGCCTCAAACAGGGAGGTGTATTGCTGTGAATGTTTTTGCAATAGTGTGTCGGGCACCTGATTGTATATGTGCTGTTGAAGTTCATGTGATCTTGTAGATCTGTATCTGTTTGTGTGTGTGTTGAGGGGGAAGGCCCTGAGTGAGGAGCCAGAACAGGAAGTAAGAAACAGACCACACACAGCTGCTGCATGGAGAGAGTGGGTGTGAGGAAGTGCGTGGGAGCTTGACATTCACGAAAAACTCACAGAAAGCCAAATTCAGTGAGGGACAGAGAAACATTGAAGAAAGACAGACAGCAATATATCGATACAAGAGAAGAAGACTTAGAGAGAAATAGTGAACATATAAATATATTATACAAGAAACTCTTGGCCTGAGGTTGGCCAGTATGCCTTCAGTGGACAGCAGTGTCTGGTGATTTAAAAGAACGGTGGTCATCAAAACTGGTCATCATTTACTCACCCACTCATGTTCTTTCAAACCTGAATGACTTATGTTCCTTAGGAAACCTTACATAGTGTACAAGTGATAAGGACCACTGACTTTTATAGAGCATTTGCATCCTCTTTGATTCTTGAAAGCTCCAGTTCCCATTCATTATACTGTAAGAAAAGAGTGAGAAGCATTTGCACACTACCATAAACCTATTTTTAAAACACTTCCAAACATTCAGCAACACTTTCAACGGTTAGTCATATTAGTAGCTGCCAATTGGTTAGAGGGATGCACACTGACATCATTAGAGGCAGGCGGGCAAGGTGTCCAGAATGCCCATGCAGGATGACCAGAGGGCAGTGGGCAGAGCCAAGTCCATGTGTGGTGCTTTCCGCCTGAGCAGGTGAGAAGAATGGACCTGTGGGAGAGCAGTGCAGTACGACTGCAGCATTAACCTAATTATAGGCTGGCCCTGCTAAATAAACACTTATTAAATTTGCATGCTCAAATACACTTATGGACAGAGCAGGTCACAGTGCATGTAGCTTCTGCTTGTCCATGCTTTGTTATAGAAATATATTCATAAGTATTTCAAGCACATAAGGCAATATATGTATATATGTATACATAATGATAATATAGACAGTTCAGTTCCATATTGATTAGAGTAAAGTATGTGCAAGACTTGCATGAAAATATCTATTTAAAACATGCTATTATTTTGACTTTTTTAGTTTAGACTGAGAGCATAACATTTCACATTTTAACATTCAAATCACTTGAATGTGAAAGAGTTAATAAACCACAGATTTCACATGAAGGTTACTGATTAGAATTGCTGTCAGTTGTCGCAAGTGCCACTAGGTGTCTCCTTCTCTCTGCAGATTAAAAACCGACCCTTCAAATTTTATAAAATGAAAATAAGTCAAACTATTTTTTTTTATAGAAAAGCAGTAACAAAACACATAATTTAATGTACAAAATGAATTTGCCTTCCAACAATTATGTCACCAGTATTTTAAACAATAGGCCTACTGAAGCATTACAAATATTCAATAACCTCCTTTAGCCAAACAGATTCCAGATTATAATGCATAGAAAACATTGTGCTACTAATGTGTCCACTTATTCCGTAATGTTTGTAATTCAGTACAGATGCGATGAAATCTGAGCAGATTATGTTCATATGCAGGCTGGATTAACCTGCCATACTACTGTAATCCGCGTCAGCATCATTTCTTTCATATGTAATAGACAATAGAGTTGTTTCTCAAATCGTTTACATTTTTTCTGCTTGGGTTATAGATTAATTATTGAACCTAGGCACCTTATTATAACCCCATCAGTCTGTAACATTGACAGATTCCTGGGCTGGACCGCCTTGATAAGCATCCTATGGTATTTGGTTCCAAGATGGCGGTGGCGAGCATGGAAAAGGACGCGATAGTAAGTAACAAATATTACTGTAATGATACAGTCTTTTTATGTTTGTGCACAGATAGCACAATCTAGCCATTATAGTTAAAATAAAGACTGTTTAACGGAGCGCGATCATGGATGAATCCATCACAGGAGAGCTGTGGCTTGTTCATCTCTCGCCCCATGAGTTAAAGACATTAATAATGATTATGTTAAAATGCATGTCAAATGTGGAAGAATGCAAAGGATATTTTAAGGATCAAAGGATATGTTGCAAGCCTACTTTGAGCTCTGATCTACTCGGTAAACGTGCTGTATGATATCTGTATCCAAAGCGCTTCAGTATCCAAAGATGCAGTGAAGGCGTGCCGTTGTATTGTTAAATTGTTGTCAGCATCTGCGTTATAACGCATTATTTGGATATATCATTGTTGCATACTGTCGCTGGCTTTGTTTTTTAAACTTGTGCATCTTGGCATCACCTTTTGTTTTTGAAAGAACACCGAAGATGATCATCATCTGAACAATTCATTCGGAGATGCTGGTCTCATCTCCCCCGATAAAGAAGACGTCTCTCGTATTCTGGTAGAGTAGATGTGTAAAACAACCATTATTATCTTGCACTATAGTCTGAGGTGTGATTGAGTTTTAAGTGCGTTTTATTTTTCCAGACGGTTCCTTTCAGTGGACGGATCAGAGGTGGAATGAGGCCTGGGAAAAAAATCATTGTCATGGGCATCATAGATCCAGAGCCAGACAGGTAGGATTGCATTGGCTTGGATCAGTTATTATACTGCTGCAGCGTGAATGAATGAAAGAATGAATTAAGTTATTGTTATCTTTTATCTTTAAATGTTTACATTATGACAGAAAAAAGATGCTTTTGCAAAGACATTGTAAATTGGGATACACAGCATTTTGGGGCATAAAGGCACGTTTAGAAATGCTAGTAATTTGTCAAGTTAGGCAGCTCACAAGCTTTTGAGAACAGCAAGATCCACTTTCTCCAGTTTTGTGGGCATGCGTCCATATTACCACTGTGAGTATTTTGTGATTCCCTGCGTTGGGTTTGAGTTCAGCTTGGGTTTGAGTTTAACACCCTTATTACATGGGTGTTGATGGGCGTTTATATTGGCTGTCAAAGTGACAAATCTCAGAACAATGTAGGTATAGGGTGTGTCAATGGAAACTGAGGTTTTTATACACTCTTCTGTACACAAATACCCGCACATCTATGGTTAAGCATTTGATTCAGTGTTAAAATGGAATGCTAACAGGGCATTTTCAGCTTGCCAGAGACATGTTCACAATGCAGAGCAGGGAAATAGCAATAGTCACACCTATTGGACATAACAGCTTCTGTACAGTGTTTATTGCCAACTGGCAAATAGGAAGTCAAATGGTGTCTGTTATGTTGACACTGAACATATTAGTTAAATCAACTGTGTCTATTTACTGTTTTTGTTCTGCACAGCTTTGATATCAGTTTGACCTGCGGCCACAATGAGGAGAAAGGTGATGAAGGTCTCACTGATGTGGCCCTGAAACTCAGTGTACGATTCACAGACAGACAGTTCCTGAGGAACGCACGGGTTTCTGGGAAATGGATCGAGGAGGAGGCAGCCATAGCTTACTTCCCCTTCATCCCGGACCAGCCGTTCAGGGTAAAAAGCAGAAACCCTAGTATTCACACCCACAAGTGATTTTGTATGAAGGTGCCTCCTTAGGTAGCTGGTTTCAGACAGAAAAAGACATCTTAGTAGACAGGATGTTATGAATGCATTAGATTCAGGTACACTGGTGCCTTTCCACCAATATACAGATTGCATAGGCAGCTTTTTTTCGGACACAGCCCAGGAAAAACAGTGGGTACAGAGAAAAAGTGTATTTCTTCATAATGGCCTATTACAGAATACCTCTGTATGACAGAGAATTGTACAACCACAGTGAGAGATGCTGAGAGATAATGAGTGCTTATTTTTTAGTAAACGTGGCTGAGGCAAACCAAAAATGGGTCAATCCAGTATAAGATCAATCCACAACTGTTTCAGATAAGGAGTCATGCAAAGTCAGACAAGTACTTCCTTTCAGCACACAGTCCACAATGCATCTCAGTGGCTGACAAAGGATTCTTTTGATTTGATCTCAATTAACTCCTTTTTGTACCCCTTTTGTTTATTCTATTTATGCAGATTGAGATCCATTGCGAGCACCAGCGTTTTAGGATCTTTGTGGATGGACACCAGCTGTTTGACTTTTATCACAAAGTTAAGTCTTTGCTGGCCATTAATATGATCCAGATAGTTGGGAGTCTGCAGATCACTAAGCTGGGCTAACCAATACCAAAAAGGACTTCTCACAGGTGACCACGCCCACCTGTACATTTGCCACAAGAAATGAAGGCCTCTCAACATTATTTGCATTATGTGTTTCTAAAAATTGTTTCATAACAGGTTGGTGAATGGTTGCAATGTCAGATGTGCCCCCTCTTACGTATTTTAATGATCTTTTCATGACATTGTAGCTTATTGGTTGTTTAGTTCAGATCATTTTTCAGGGATCGCACAATTTGATATGCACTTTGTGGCAGTACCACACGCCACTGGGATTTCGCTGCTCTGAGTAGACACTGCCAATGTGTGCGTGCTTGTAGTCTGGCAGTGTAGTTTCAAAAACTATTCAAGACTCAGGAAATCAGATAAAGTTGCTCTACTTAATAATTCAAGGCCAAATTGTCGTCAATATGAAGTTGCGTAAAATAAGCTATCTTGAAATATTTTGGTTACTGGAACTTTGGAGCTCCCATTTAGCGTTCCACTCAGTTTTGGTTTGGTGTCTGCATTATTTACTTCAACCTAAATATTTTGGGCGAAAGATATTACTTGATTCCCCAGTTGTGTAGCAGTGTGTGTGGTTAAATAACCTAACTAATCCTATATCTGTTCATTGCAACCATTCATTTTTGGATTGTGTTGCACTGCAGAAGAATGTCACATGAGGATTGTTTGACTTGAGATTAAAGTCCTCTTTGGAAATGAAGCCCTGGAATTTGGATGGCTTGATCATCCAGCTGTTTTCCTCCAAGCCAACGCAGCATTTCAGAACAAAAGAATAATGTCAAATCCTTAGCAACTAAACCAACAAATGATTGTGTTTTTAGTTGAGGAATCAAAGCTTGTTTACATTACATAAGTGAAGTGATTTTACAAAAACTAACTATATAGTTTACATTTTATAGAAAGCACCAAGTAAAAGTTGAAGGAACACAATTATCAGGGCTAAATTGTTACTTGAATGTACGATCATCCACTCATAAGCCTCAGAATAGCTTATCTGTGGATGTAAAGTGAGTGTCTTCAAAGAAAAAAGCCTAGTATTCCCTCCAACTCCCTTATTTATAATCCTTACTTGTGTTGCTCTTCATAATATAAACATGCAGCTAAGGATCAGCATATTTTCTGTGTTCTGTCTTTTTTGGCCTTTTGTTCATTTTAAGATCTGTAAGGAACCTCTGCCCTGTCTGCTAAAGTATCCAATTTGTTTCCTGTCTTTTGTTTCACCTGCACTTAAACTGTAGGACTGCATTCATATGATTATTATTGCTGCTAGCTGCAATACAGTAACCTGCTGTCCAGCAGTATGGTACTTATGTCACATTAACCATTGTGTTAATAAATGTGCTCTGACATTATGGTCAGTTCTAAAACAATGTGAACTAAATCACTTTATGGGTCATTTACATACTCAGAATATCTTTGCTGATGTCTCTGCAAACTGTATATGCACAACAAATTCATGTTTGGTCTCAAGAAGAGCTAGTGTAATATGTATTGGTACTGCAAGCAATATGATCCTTGACCGCAGACCTCCTTTTGAAGCTGACATTGTGGCAAACACATTTGGACTTGGAGTGGAATGAGATGTATTTAGCATCTGGCCAGTTGGACCAATGGGGTAACAGTATTAAACATTTAACAGTAGGGTTGTGAAACTAGGGTTGAGATTCTTCATTTTGTTTAAAACCGTTTTAAAGTGTAAAGTGTAACAGGCCATTTTGGGCATCATTTACTTTCTGAACTGTGTGTATGTGAGGATACCCAAAAGATGTAACACCAGGATAAATTTAAAAGGGGAGGGAGTAAAGCTTATTCATAAATATAACAGATAAAACAGACCGTATAAGAGATAATAATGTTGACTGCACTGCATAAGACACTGCATGAGGAGTCCTTGCATTTCTCCCTATGATCCTACTTATTTTCCAGATACCAGTTCTAATGCTTCCATTACCAGTGCTGTTTTTTTGTCTTGTATCTCAAAATAAATTGCAACAATTGTTCAGACTGGTTCAGATCTACAGTATGAGTATTCAGAATGAATGTTTTGGTTTTGTATTGTAAACTATGGAAGCTTTCGAGCTTTGGATGTAGATACGATACCTAGCAGGGCCTCTGTGTGCTTCATTTACTTATTTTTTTTTTATTTGTATGTTTTTGGTACTGCAATAATGTCTCAACCTTAAAAAAATGTTGATAGTTTATGTAATTATTAGTCTGAGTGTTCACAAGTTTCTTATTCGTCAGAACTAGTTGAATTCATAGCGTTATGTTATGTTTTGTTTGTTTGTTTTATTTATTATTATTTATTATTTTTTGAGGACTATTATATATTTTAGAAGCTTCTGTGTATTTGTAAAGTGGCCCGTTACTAGAGCTACAGTAGTTTGTGGTGTTAAATAATTGTAGTTGTACAATCATTTTCATTGTTAAATCAAGACCTGCAGAATAGAATTGGTTTCATGTGCTTTCACAACTTGGTATTTATCAGAAATGTGCCTGTTGAAATATGGCTTTGTTGTTCGGGATCTAAAATTGAGTTCTTAATAATGTTTTACACCAGTAGACTTAAGTTTAAATATTACTTTTCAAGTTACATAAGCTGTTAAAATAAAACTATTAATCATTTGACATGGTGTTACATGATTGCTGTTTAGAATCCCCCTAAATATGCTGCAGTATGATACATCTAAAGAGGAGCAAATGAGTGGAAAGCTTATGTGTGAATTGAAATGTGCATTACAAATATCTAAATATCTAAAATCAGAACATGATTTTTTAAAATAATTAATAGCTTATTAATGGTATTCTGTCTTGTATCGGGACATCTGGGTAAACTGTTCTAAAGCTGGTATGTGAACCCATTGTTCATATGTTTGGTTTTACAGTACAGTCAGGGTTTGGTTATTTCATGATTTTTGTAACTTTCATGACTTTGGGGTTTTTAATTGGTTTGTAGTCTAATAAAATCAATCCTTACAAATTTTGTGCCTTCTGCCCACTTTCATTTATTGCTGAAAATGTGACCTAAATAACCAATAGAGGGCGCTATACGTCTAAAAGCGACGAATCCAACGTTGGTTGCCAAATATTTTTGCTCTTGACAAGTATTAAAATTGTATATGCTATTAAGGTATGGTATTTAGGTAAACCTCTAATATTTTGGTGAGATGGCTGTGAAACATATATATACTCCAGTTTACATAAAAAATCGATGCGTCTATACATGTCAACAGGACAACATACAGGAAGAGGAACTTTTTATTTAATATCTGGCATCCTGACTTGGCCTCTCCAGTGAGAGCCAATCAGCACCGGGCTTCAGCCACAGCGACGGTGACGGTAACTGTACGGTTGTCCACGCACAATCATGGCACAGTTTTACCGATCTACTGGGTTACTTCTCAAACATAGTAAATTGGTGCCATTTGCATTAACAGCATCAAGACAGTGCAGTTCAGGTAACAGGAACTATCTCTACAAAAAATAAGGACCTCTTCGTCAATGTCATTGTCGAGCTTGGACTAGATCGGACACTTGGGTCATTGGAAAGCGCTGGTTACGTGACCGCCGCCTGCACGCCAAACTTTCTGTTCTGGCAGCAAATTTGGTGCACAGTTTACCCCTTTGGCCAGCATATTAAAACTGAATGGCACCCAGATCAGATGTGTTGGTTAGGTGCACAGCCAGCTAACCTGCTAATACTTGTATACGCTAAGCTTGTCACTGCCTGCATTTCTTGAGTTATTGTGTACGTTTACAACGTACCGAGCGTGCTGGTAATAATCAAAATATGCTTGGCTGCTAAGTTGTCAACTACTTCCCCAAATTTGTGTGCAACATATCTCCATAATTAAAGACATTCTCTCTAATGTGATTATGCGTATGCCATACCATTTTCCAAATCAATATGAGTAGTGCTATTGACAAATTGTATGAAGCTACTGTTTGTTAAGAGGACCACTCTTCTTTTGCAGGTGGCCAGTATCAATACATACTGGTTGATAAAAAGGGTGAAAAGAAGAATGTTGGTTTTATCCAGTTGAACAGACCGAAGGCTTTGAATGCTCTCTGTGATGGTCTTATGATGGAGGTGGGCAAAGCCCTGGATGCGTTTGAAGCTGATGGAGAAGTAGGGGCTATTGTCATCACTGGGAGTGAGAAAGCCTTCGCAGGTTTGAAACAATAAAGAAAATAAACAGTGTTTTGTGCATATGTATGTACGTGTATATACTTGTTGTACTGATTACTTTGTTTTATTGGCATTTTCTGCTTTTATAGCTGGAGCTGATATTAAAGAGATGCAGCATAGAACCTTTCAAGAGTGCTATGGTGGCAACTTCTTGGCTCATTGGAACAGAGTATCTACAGTTAAAAAGCCCGTCATTGCTGCAGTAAATGGATTTGCTGTGAGTATTAGAGGTTTAAAATGTGTGTGCAACACCTAGAAAGTGTGCTCAGCCTTTATTCTCTATTAAATAATACTGTTTTTGTTCTGTGTGACGTAGCTTGGTGGAGGATGTGAATTTGCCATGATGTGTGACATAATCTATGCTGGAGAGAAAGCACAGTTTGGACAGCCAGAGATCTTGCTGGGGACTATCCCTGGTAAAATAAAGCTGTAGCATAATTTTGTATGGCAACGCTCAAAACCACAAGCAAACATAAGGCAGTTGACATCACATTAAAATTATTCTGCTTCAGGTTCTGGTGGCACTCAGAGACTTACGAGAGCCGTGGGTAAATCTCTTGCGATGGAGATGGTTCTGACAGGGGACAGAATCTCTGCTCAAGACGCAAAACAGTCTGGTTTGTCTTTGTTCAACATTATTGCTTTTGCTGTACTGCTTATTACGTAGCTAGGCTTAAAATAAGTCATGTTCGATTTTAAACTCAGTCACGTAATTTTCACATATGTTCTTATGTATTAACATCATAGGTCTGGTTAGTAAAGTATTTCCTGTGGAGCAGCTGGTTTCAGAAGCTATCAGATGTGGAGAGAAAATAGCCGGAAATTCCAAACTTGTTTCTGCAATGGCAAAGGAAGCTGTTAATGCAGGTACGGGTTTCATTAACTCATGAAAGATGCAGGGTTATTGTTAAAACTTCATTAAAAACAAGAGTAGTATGAATGTCAATGTAAACCCTGCCTAAAACCATTTTTCTTTTGTAAAACCAAATGCAAGTTGTCACACTGAATTGAATGTGACAATTTATGTTAACAGTGGTTTTATGAACTAAGTTCTTGTTTCATGAATGAAGCCACTGACTTTTGAAATCCAATTATACGTTTGATATTCTCCAGACAGGTAGGCATACATTTTTATATTTAAACCTCAGAGTTGTATTTGTCTTTTTGGCTTACAGCATTTGAACTGACGTTAGCTGAGGGCAATCGGCTTGAGAAAAGATTGTTCCATGCAACCTTTGCCACGGTGCGTCATATGTTTTTCATATTTGTTTCCCTTTTGGATGAAAGAGATGACTTAACTTGAACTTTGTGTTTTAATTTTCAGGAGGACAGAAAAGAAGGCATGACTGCTTTTGTCGAAAAGAGAAAGGCTGATTTCCAGGACAAGTAGAATTCCAAGTAGTGGAAAATATGGTGATTTTTAAACACTGATACTTAGCTGTGATCAAATGCTGATGTTAAAATACTTTGCCTTAACTTTTGATTTAATAACAACTGTTTGTAAAATGCATCAACATATTTATAAGGTTAAATATTAAAGGTTAAATTTGTAATTAAGGCTAAATGTAAGACTCACATTTACATTTACAGATAGTTTGTTTCTTTCTGCATTACTTTCAATTACATATCAGCAGTTGTATTTGATTTATACACCTGTATGATTCTAAAGTCTCCCTCTGTAATTACCACTTTCTGGTCACATAAAATGTATTTGGCATAGATGTCTGCATTAAATGAATTCTGAAAGAAACCATCCTCGTTTATGATCATGAAATACCAATATAGAAAAATATAAACTCTTTGTTCCAAACTCTTTGTAATTCCTGTAAAACATTGCACTTATGCCTTTAAAAAACCCAGGTGTCAGTAATGCAGGCCTAAATATGAACTCTAATGGTGTAGAGGGGCACTAACTTTATAATAAGCGCCTGGAAGTAGGACGTCGCAATTACACATTATACACGCTAGGTGGTGTTATGGTTGTATTTTTTTTTGCATTCAGTGAGGCAATAAGGAGCAGTCGGAGTGGTAGAATTTTTTTTATACGGTGCCTTATTCTTAAAGCGATTAATATTGCTTTTGGTGCATTGTTTAATTGGATGTAGGGAAAAACAGAGTCTTGGTGGTAACAGCCTCACTATTTTCCTATTTATTTTTAAAGTTTTGTGAGGCAGACGAAGTGTGTTAATGCATAAACGACAGAATAACATATTAAAAGGCAAAACAATTATCAATAACCAGCTGTTTATCATAGACCTTTACACTGATGGGGTGAAAAACCACGTTATGTTCAATATATTGCCGTCTATTACACTTTTGAAGGCGATTGATAAAAACAGCTACAACCCCTAATTTAAAATGTTTTTTTTAACATTAAAACATATTTTTGAAGTTACTTTAAGCATTTACGTATTTAAAAACCACTAACAAACGAAAATAATCTA
This sequence comes from Chromobotia macracanthus, assembly GCA_036877525.1. Taxonomy (NCBI): domain Eukaryota; kingdom Metazoa; phylum Chordata; class Actinopteri; order Cypriniformes; family Botiidae; genus Chromobotia; species Chromobotia macracanthus. Next base: position 227,758 of record JAZGTH010000152.1, read on the forward strand.
CATAATGAACTTTCACAACGAAACCTCATACATTTTATTGATGAATTGTATTGATTATGGATGGACTGTAAAGTGTCTAATTGCTTTCACCAATTGCAGGTTAAAGATCAGCAGAGAATTTACAGGCCACTTTTACGGATTAAACATTAACCATTTTTATTTAAAATACAGCGTCCAGGAAGACCACAGCCAATGCAATTATTAGACGAGCCTATTCATCTCCATTGCACATCAACTGGGAGCATTTTCTCACTTTAAACCTCAGCGTTTCATTCGCATGGCGCCTTTCCACACACTCAAAAGTCCATAGCCTAATTGATTTTAATTTTCATTCAATATTCCCTCACAGTCCAGCTTTCTTCTCGGCCCTTGGAACAAAACTTTAATAGAGGAGAAAAAAGATCTCTCCACACACCGCAATAGCATAAAGGTCTTCTTAAAAGACCGCAAAAGAGAGGTTCCGCTTTGAAGTCTATCCCCTGCTAACGAAAGGTCAAAATAATAAATGTAGACCGAATTGAGGCGCTCAGAGCGGACAAAAGAGGCAAAACGTTACATTTTGGCAGAGGCAGCTCCTCATAGCGTGATAAACTCATTTAAAAAAGCAGAACCAAAGAGGGAGCAGCATGGTTCCTCGGCTAAAGAAAAGAGCTTTGAATTGATCAGACAGTCTTGGCTCCTCCGAATGTCTTTTCTTCCATCACTCTTCCATCTTTCCACTTTCACTCTGCGTTTCGCAGCTGCAAGCCTCCACGCACCTCTTTTGGAGCAAATTTCCCTGAATTGCAACCACATCGCCATAAGTTCCACTTCATCAGTGGCAGCTGCACGTCTAGTTGAGGTCTTTCTCGCAATTAAAAATTATATTGGGTACCTTATTTATATGTTTTGTAATACAACTTGGGGGGGGGGGGGGGGGGAATCTACATTTGTTTTTTTAGACGTGTATCATTCATTTCCAATAACAGTCAAAACTGTTGATTAGGCAGACTAGAAGTTGTATTATTTTCTTGCTCACGGTTAAGAGCATATATTGTACCTCAGTCACATTCCAGCGGACTTCTAAAATATCACATGCATAATTCATTAACATTTTCAGTTCTGTAGCGAATGTATTATTTAAGTTTACAATATAATTAAATACATGATACTTAGGCATAAGACACACGAGTTGTGCTTAGTAATTTGTTTGTTCTGTGAAAAAAATGTTGTGAAAACACCTGTTGATACAAGCTATGTCCTGTTTTAAGCTTCTGTGTGTTACAATAGTAAACGTTTATAGTAGCGAATATGACTGGGTATTATTTCAGAGCGTTGAGTATTTATGGGTATTAGTTAATATTAATGTATGACTCAAACTCGAGATTTTGCACGAGTTTTTCCGTGCACAGTCTGTGAGTGAGTAAACTTACAGGGAGAAACGCAAATTAAGCGTGTGAAACTCACCTTGCGTTAGAAACGCAACTCTCGTAGCGTCTAACCAATTGAAAAGCATTAGAAGGTCACGTGACCACCTGCTAACTCACGCGTTTCGACCGTCACCGCTTTAAAATGGTTTTGCTAAAAGTAATCCCATGAATACTTACGCCTGAAATATTGTATGCTTTTAGAGAGAATGGGGCATGGAAATGAACTGGGTAAGTTGTTAATTAGATCAGCTCAGATCGTTTCTTTCTACGAACGCCAAGCCAATTCCGGAATCTTAAATCTCTTGTGAGACAAACGATGTTGGATTAATACGAGACGATCTGTTTTATAACGAATAAAGCAAGTTATTAATATGTTAGATGCAATGTAATATATGTAATGTACATACAATTATGTATACAATGTAATGTAATGTATAAACTGTGTTCCTGGTCAATCAGTAGAAGAAGAAATTATGTCGCTGTAGCAGCTTTCCTTATAATGCAACGTGTGCTTTTGCTTTAAACGTCAAAATGTCATTTACAACTTTCAGTCTGTTTTGTAAACTTTTTAAAGGATTTCTTATGCTATCCATCCAATCCTACAAAAGCGCCAAAATGAAAACTGGTCCGCGGTTCCGTCCTTCATTTCAGGATCTGGTTTGTCTTCGCAATCAGCATGACGAGACATCAATGCAACAGCCACACTATTATAATTAAATAATAATGTTAAATAAACGCTATGTATGCGATGTAACGCATATCTTTTTGTTTCCAGTTGAAGCTGACGCACATTCTCCAACCGCATCCATTTGTAAATGCGGACCATTGGAGATAAGAGCGGATGGTTTATAAGCCTTTATGAAAGTGTACTATGGTCACAATAGTTTTTATCAACATTACATTTTTATAGGTATGGTTTCTACGAAAAAAATGAATAAAGTGTAAAAGTTTGTATGAGGCACTTTATCAAAACTTTTTTGATCTTGCACAGTGTTAGAATGAGATATTTTGATTTAAATTGTGGTTACCATGATATTACTTTCTAAGTACAAAAAATATCTGTCCAGTAAAATAATATTTTGATGTATGCCAGCGAATAGTCAAATGTCAGTTTATAATAAACTATATATAATAAACATAAAATAAAGTATATATTTTTACTAAGGTGTAGGTGATGATTCGGTGGGTGTGCACATTTATAACATGTCATCTTCTGTTTCCTAAATATCTCAAATAAAACCTCAAAAGTAAACTTTATTCCAGTTTTGTTCCTACATTCTATGTAGGCCTAACTCTTTCCATAATTATTGTAATGATATAAAACAGAATAAGGATGACCTTGTGCAGAGTGACAAATTAAAGGGTCTGAAAGTGCCTGTATGGGACCAGTACTCTGACCTTCTGAAACAAGCAGGATCAGATTTAAGCTCACTTTCTTTCTCTCTGTCTTCCCTCTCTCTCTCTCTCTCTCTCTCTCTCTCTCTCTCTCTCTATATATATATATATATATATATATATATATATATACTTATATACTAAAAAGGTAACAATTCATATGATGATTTAACCTGAAATAAAATTTGACTTAGCTGGTTACACAAATCAAAGTATACAAATCACTTGTTTAAAATATACTCCCACTTTGTTAGCATAGATTATAAAATATGACTTTCATTTGCTTATTTGGTTAATGTAACTCATCAAATGCATTATTTGCCTTTTACATAACCATACTATAATTATAGATTTTTAACAAATTTAACATGCTTTTCTTTGCATGTTTTTTTTTAGTTAGTTGAGCGGTTTGCTTTTTATGAGCGTGCCAAAAATGCATTTACTGTAGTGGCAACTGGGTGAGCATTTCATTTCTGATCTGTGATGGATCTGTCTACCTATTTTAATTACATATGTTAAAAATAATACCAATAATTCAGCTGACAGGGAGATAGCACTGTATGGAAATCTTGTTTCCATACAGTGGAAAAAGAAAGGTGTCATTTCGGCTGAGGAACAATGCTGAAAGAGTAACTGATTGTACCAGAGTTATTAGACCAAAAATGTGCATAGATGCACACAAAATATCTTGAAATAAATGGTATATGAGTTATTGTATGTTGTTATATAAGAATATATGTTGTTATATTACCATCTGCTATTTAGATTTTGGAGTGCAAAAATGATCCTAATTCATACAAAAAAGTATTGATTTTCACTTAAATCTCAAGTCTGAGACCGTTTTGCTATTAATGTGCACTGTAATGATCTGATGATGTTAAAGAAGTTGTCAGCTGATTTGTAGGATTCATACAATTCAGCAAATGTAATTACTTAGCTGTACCTGCACTTTATTTCCTGTATTCTAAAAATGAGGTTGTTGTTGTGAACAGTTATTTTACCTTGAAATTGTCCCCAATATTTCTCTTCCACTCTACAACAGGTGTACAACAGCTCTACAACAGCTCTGTCACCACTTAGCATCATTTCATGTTGTCACTCAATATTACACCAGCTAAGTTGAACCCTGTAAATCTTTTCCTCATAGGAAAATGTTTTCTTTTTAGTTCTACTAAATCTACAAAAATTACTTGGACGGAAATGTGTACTATGCTTGTCATTAATAAAACCTAATAAAGACATTTTCCATAAAGTTGACAAATGTGTCTCCTATTTTATTAAAAATTAAATGTTTTTAAATTATTTAAAAATGATCTTATGAAAAAGTTAATAAACCTAAGCAGCTTACTGATTATGGTATAAAGACTTTTGCCATATAATCAACAATAAACTTTAATAACTTTAACTTTAATTTCAATTTTAAATAAAGAAAAATTTTAACAATAGACAGCATTTAATAAATTCATAACAGAATAATCAGAGCAGCAGTCTTTAGACCTTACATCACAATGCTACATTAATGCTTATGATAAAGGCCATCCAGGTCTGTTTCTGGCTCTGTGTGCACTTGTTTGTGGTCAGTGGGGAACATGTTCACCAGTAGGGCCTGCTGGTCAGGCTGCTGTCCTCTGACATCAGCATGGTACAGGCCATCTTTGTCTTCTTCAGGGCTTAAGTACATGAGCCTGCCGTTATCTCCAGTTACTTCAGCATCCTTCTCTCTCATTGGCTTCTCAGGAAAGTACTTCTCAGCAAACATGCCATGGTACAGATAATCCTTGTCCTCTTCTGGTCTGTCATACATCCACACCTGATTGTGACCCAGTGGCTGGATAAAGGTTTCAGGCTGTTCGGGGTCAGATGGAAGTTGGAAGTTGTGGTAGAGAGCATCTTTATCCTCTTCAGGTTTATTGTATTTCTGTCGTTTATCATCTTTAACAGCTTTCCATATCAACATGCTGGGATCAATGTCAAAATCTGTAATATCCATATCTTGTGGTGGCTCCACCTCCTTCATTCCCAGCATCTTCCTATTAAAATCTTCAGACCTACAATGGAAACAGATGATATTGTTTCAATAGTAAAATGTATTAAAAAAGACATTTCAATGTGTAATCAAAATGTGTAAACCCCTTTGGCTCCACAGGTTTTTAAACATATTTCTATTTGGAAATTTGCAGTGTGCAGAAGGGAAGAAAACAAAACAGAACATACTCACTCCATAGTTTCTTGAGATGCTTTTTCCTGTAAAGTCGACAAGCCAACTTTTAGAGCATAAAACATATTTAAAACAGCTCTAACATATTGTGTGGATATCTTACACTGGCCTTATCTGTTTCACACATTTACCAGAGCTATCACCTACAACAAAGTCAGGAATCAAATTGGTTTTTTTAATAATTTTTGTCTAAAATTAAAAGTAATTTTTCATCTTCCTCTTACTTAAAACGGCAGAAGGGTCAGGACAGACCTTGTTACAACAGATGTAATTGAAAGTGACTATGGTAATTGTTTATTTATGTTTATCTTTAGTAACACAATATATAATGCTGTATAGGCAATATATTGTCAAAATATTATGCTGTAAATTAAAGTGCCTATAGAAGCTATATATACCTTGGGCCTGTATGGCTTGGCTGAGGTGCTGAACAGCAGCACTGATAGGCAGATTACAACAGAAAACCTGTAATATGTAAAGAAACTTATTGATTAAAAAAGAAAAAATATATAAATTATAAAACATAAAAACCCTGAAGAAAACTCACCCGATCATATTGGTTCCTTCTACTGTGTATCACAGTGATTTGTGAACTTTTTATTATTAAGCTGTGGTGACTAAACAATCTTAACCCGTAATAAAAAAGATCAAAGTTCAAATCACAACTGACTTTGAACCTAAACTCTGTGATAAAATTGTGCTGTTTCGTCCGTATGACAGGGTAATATAGATTTATAAAATGTAATTATATAATTTATTATTATTATTATTATTATAAATACTCAGGTATGCGTTCAAAAAGCACGCAATAGTTTTAAATGTGCCACCCCCGCATTTCATATCTATCTATCACTTACATGATATAATTTTCCATTATGATAAAGGAAAGCGCCTTTATCATCGTTTCAGCCCTTAGAAGCACAGTGTGAAAACAATCTTATGCAGTTATCTCAACGTTACAAGTTTTCTACACGATTATTTAATATAATACCTGTTACGACCCGTGCACAGCTCGTCTCTGTTTGAGAGGACTTATCCCGGCAATGACAATTATAGTTAAAAGGCTACTCCGGTTCTCACGGACCACGGTTGTTTTTCTGCTAGAAATTGCCAATTAATTGCGTTTAGAGGGACGTCTGTAGCTTGTTTTATACACCAAACAAATCCCCAGGTTTATTCGGGTGTAATTGAATTTGGATGGACGGATGGAGAGATGTCCGGCAAATATAGTCGGGGGTAAAATGCTGTAGGGTCAGGTTTAGGTTACGGATTAAAGAATAAAGGTTAGTCCTAGACTTCAGGATACTGCCAGGGCTCCAACCACCCAAGTGGTGGTCTTTTCCCAGGCATCAAATATAAACACAACCCTGTAGTAACCGGGTTACACGGCGCGCCTCGTCTACATGCAGAGCCTCTAAACAAGAGCTGGAATTACAAACTATAAACGAATTAGATCACACAAGGTCGTCTGCCCGCCTGACGGTCTCATGTTAACAGACAGACCCCAGCAGTAATAGTATCTTTAGCTATTTGTGTCATATAGGTTAACTTATGTCAAAAGTATACCAGCTCACTATAAAGGGGCAACTGTAACTATTTTCTATTTTCATACTATTTTACATTTTTTAAAAGTGCTATATTTTAATAGTATTTTTATATTGTTAAAAGGAAGACTGACTTCTTCTGTTTGTAGCCTTAAATTGCATGCAGCTGATTTGCTAATTTGTTTAAAGAATAACAAAACAAAGCAAGCCAAAGACCACAACTCAACTGAATGTTTTTGTTGTGACAAACGTACAGCAATCATGACTAACTTTGACCTGAATTTACATTTTGTGGTGCTACAGTTTAAAAGGTTTAACTGACTAAAAGTTTATTGAGCAGTTTTGCACACTAACTTTAAAAATGCATAATTTTTGAAAACCATTACCACATTGCAGCGTACATGACTGTGACCAATAAATCACAGCTAGTACCCATAAAAATATACACAACACAACAAAAGGGCTTCAAGACATCAAATCGAGCTGATTCATATTTGGGGAACTGGTGTGTGATAAGCTGCACAGCATCATGTTTGTTCAGAAAGCCCCCTTTGTAATCTTGATTGCTAGTACATGGTGACTAACAGAACTCACACCGGTGCTCTCATCTCCCACAGAACTGAGTCAAAATCTGCAGCAGCAAACAGTCTCTAGCTGTGTGGTATGAGACTGTGGGCAGACGATCGCTCTGTGATCTTAATGGCAAGTGTTTGGCCTCGTTATTGAACAAAATGATGTTTACTCAGCCTGAGTGGAGACAAACTGAGTCACAGTCACCTGGCAGGCTGTTTAAGACTGGAAGGAAAAACGTCTCTGCATAGGAAACATGTGGCACCTGAATTTCTCACATCAGGAGTTTGTTTTGATCATTATTGTCAGTGTATTAATGAAGCCTGCGAGGTATCTCTGTAGAAAACATTTGTCTTTTTTCACCGCTGTGACTTTGGCATACATGTAATTGGACAGGTTGTGATTTTAATGCAGCGGAAGCCTGCGGGGCCCCATAGAACCCTTTGATGCTTGTTTCACAGCTTCCATGAGCCACAATCACTCTTCTGCCTCTTTAATAAATACAAATAATGACATTTATGGGGCTGCATAGTGATACCCTATTTACTAATATGAAGTTGCATGTTCCTGTATTTGTTCCATCTAGTTCTAAATAAATGAAGATATTTGTTTGTGTGCTATTCCATACTGTAGGACCATGAGTGCAGTCTGTTAAATATTCCTGTTTATTATTTGGTTATTTCTTAACTTATGAATTTATGAATCAGATGTATGCTGTACAAACCATAGGAAAAATACTAGTAATGTAGGAAGTAATTTGTGTCATTAAATAAAAAAGAGCTTGGAAGACATGTAGGTGAATAAATAAATTACATATAATTATCAGATATAATTACCATATTTCAAATCAAAAGCTATTGACTACAATGACATAAGAATCTTTATTTCAAATATCCACTTCATACAAAACAACAAAACTGACAAAAACAAACAAAAACAAACAAAAACCTATTTTATTGACTTGAGAAGTAGGGTGTGATTTTTAAGCTGAAATTTAAAAGTATAAAAATACCAAAAACATATTTGTAGTTGACATAGTAAACACAAATATTGTTTTTGTTACTGCATTCCGCCGCAGTATCAGATCTAAACACAACTGAGTGGAATACCAAACAGTCCTATGGTCTGATTTCCTGCTTGGTGGAACAACCACATTTGTGTGAAGGCTGAGTTGACTCTGTCTAAACTACAGTGCAATATACAATCATTTTTTGCCATCAGTCTGAAATATGGAATGTTATTTAAATATCAGAATAAATACAGCATGTCAAAATTGTAATTCTTTGGTTTTGTCATTTCTTCAGGGTATTTTCATACAGAATTTGAATGGTTTGGTGTCGTTGCTGCTGCTGTTGTTTTAAACTGTTATTATTTTAAGGTTATGAGAGTGATCTTAATGCTTATATAAAAAAAACAACATATACTTTGAGTTATTACAGTAAATCTGTTTTTTAGTATGATCACCACCCTGTAGTGAGCTACTAAAAATCTCCTTTTACTTTCTTCAGATAATTTCCATGTGTTGTTTTTGGTTAAATGTTTATTTTCACTAAATGTTGCTGCAGTTGGTTTCCTTCCCTCTGAAGTCAAGTACAAATTGTTGTTATGTTCTCGATTTTAGTCATTTATTGTGTCATGAATTGTTCTGATAATTATAACCATCATAGTTTCATTTATTTTTACAGTTTATGATTAAAGTTTGTAGAGGTTAGTTAAAAAAAGTGAGTGATGGAGAATTGTTATAATGTAATAATCATTGAATTGTTTTAATAATATGTAAGAAATTGTAATTTTTATTTTTATTTCAAAATATTTCCCTATACATTTGTGCTCTATTCTTGCATATTGACAGCCCTATTGACATATTGACAGGCATAAATATATCTTTATATAGAAGAAGCTCAGGAACCCAAGAAAAATGTTAGAGAGCAGAGGGGCATCAATAGCCATTTCTGGCCCTGTCAGAAATTTGTTGATGAACAGCCACACCCAAGCAAGCTGGTCTTAATTAAATTGATACTGCTGCGCCTTTTCTCTCTGTCAGCCCCACAGCTGCTGAGTGACAGACTGTAGGAGCTAATTGCCCACGGCATGGAACTAAATTAAGTTCTACAAAGTATTTATTGGGGCCAGATATATAGACCTTGGGCTTGATCAAGTTCCTGCTCTTGTTGCCGAGGTAATCAGGCTTTGTATATAGAAACATTTCGGTAAAAAGACTGAGTGTTTGTCTAAAGAACAAAAGAGAGTCTTAGTAAACAAAAACTTACAATAAGCGCCTTATCAGTAAAACATGTGAATGTGCAAAGAATTACTGAACTCACTGTTTTCCAGACGACTTCTCGCTATGACAACAACTTACTGTACACATTCAAACTAATTCATTTTAGATAGCTCATAAAGGGTAAACTAATAATAAGCATGTAAAACACACTGCTCATCTTGTACTTGCTTGCTAACTTGACAGTAACTTGATAGTAGAACTAAATGTTATTATTTTGTATATACTCACTGCTGCACAAACCCACATTAATAGTTATTATAGCTATTAAGTTTCTAATGCAAAACAAACAATTATTTTCTTGACCCATCTGTCATAAATGTGGAGAAGTAGCTAAATGAACCAAATACAAACACTTCAGTGTTGTTCAAACGCTGAAGAATTGCAACATAATCTGGTTTGATGACAAGCAAATAATGCGATCTGCCTTTTGTGTGTTTACACAGTTAGATCCAAAACTCCTCAGAAGTGCCTAATACAACAAATACAGCACTAAAAGCTTGCTGATTTATTAATTGGCATAACTGTACATGTCATTTACCATGAATGTCAGCAACATCATCACTACCACATTGCTACACCCACACAAACCATATGCCTTGTGAATACATGATTGGTTATCAAATCTAGATGAAATATCTTATGTTAACAGCGGCACAGACATGTATTTGTGTCTCATAACTTTCAAGGGCTGACTAGATATGATCTCATTTACTCATAAAATGTAAACCTGGATTTATTTTCCTTGGGCTAGATCCAAGCTCCCACTGTGTATATTCTCCTTTGAGTCTCTGCAGGAATGTTCCAAAACTCCACAGTCTGCTCAGTCACTGCGGCTAACAGCGAAACATGAGTTCTGTGTGAATTTCAGCCTAACTGCTGCTGGTTTGTCACATACCTATAGAATCTATGTTATAGTGTGTGCCTCAACTATACCTACACTATACTTACATCTCAAACAGACATCTCACTGTCCTCATGCCTGCCTCCCACTAGAGTTGTTTTACTGTCGTTGTAAATCTACAGAATGTTCAAAAAACGCAGGATTAACTGCAATATGACAATACGACATCAATCCATTTTGTTGCTGTAGAAAAGCTAAATGGACATATTTAAATTACTGTGTGTTTGAAATTGATATTTATTTTTTCTATAAATGATCATTTTAGGCATGACTGGCCCCAAATATATTTAAAGCCAATTTTTAATTTTTACTGAATCTGTGAAATAAGCATAAGTGAATATGACCTGATTTATTTATTTTTCTCACTCCACATTTGCAATTGAACATAATTTATTTTAGTTGGTCAAAGAGCAAAATTGCTCGCCTCACTTTAAAATTCAATGTGTCACCCAAATTATTCTCCCTGTCTCTGTTCAGAATATCACAATTAATTTGGCTGAATATTTTGACATATTCCCGAAAATCGGTGAAACCACAGGTTGTATTGAGTTGTCAAAACCAAATATACAGTGGGTACATTAGGAGCTAAGTGGCAGAAAATGATATTTACTGGTTCATGCTCTCTTGTTCTAAAAGACATAGTTCATGCCAGGTTTGATTGTGTTTGATTACTCAGCTTTTATTACTCAGAACCCCTAATTTGCAGTCCAGCCGATGCTTACGAAACTGAACATGATGACTGATGTACCGCTGAGAATGTTTTCATAAAAAGACTCATCATGTAGCAAATGCAGAACGCATTACTGACATCTTCATTTTATTTTACCAAAAAAGCATTGTGAGGTCAGACTTTAGATTTTGACAATAATGATTACCTGGATTCAATTGTAGCTACGTCTGTTCAAAAATGAATCACGTATTCTGATTTGTACTTCTGATAGAAATCCGTTTAAGACTAAGCAAACAATGGTTCACGTTTTGAAAGAGTAATAGCTTGAATCACCAGACTTTAGTTACTAATCTCAAAATCTTTCAAAAATCACACTGGCAGGAGATGCAATTTTGTGTGGGTGAAGGAGGAAGTTGTTTGGAAATTGAGTGCAAATAGAAAAACAGTAGCAGACGTGAACACCACTAACTTCCTCCTCTGAAGGAAGGATGGCTCCATGTCGTCTACTTCTACTGTATGAAAGGTTGCCTATATTGGATCCATGTGTGTCAGTTTTTACTTGTATTTCAGGCAAAGACAACACTTTTTAAACATGCTGCCACCCAGAGGACAAGTCCATCTATTTGTTTTCGAAAACCAGTAAACCATAATGTCAGTTTGCCTTCAATTGACTTCAGCATGTAACCTGCAATTTTATGCTTTAAACAGTGATGGCGACAGAGAGGCAAAAGTTACAGATAGCAATTCACAATAGTGGAGGGTCAGCAGCTGTACGTTTACTTTGGCCGAGAAACATGAACATTGCTTATTTCTGTACAAAAATAGATTATCTTACTTTTTTATTATAAAAGATACTCGGAATCCTATATAAACAAAACTGTTAAACATTATGTTATATATTGATATTGCACAACAATAAACTATCCAACCAACTCTCCAAACCTTCTGTATATAACAATAAACAGGACTAATGAAATTCTTTAACAACAAATATTTTACAAAGTTTAGGAACTAACTTTTAAAGTCACCTGTATAATCAAAAGATTTAATTCAAAACAGGTCATATATTTCAAAATAAGAATAGTTTTTTACAGATGTGTTTTTTCTAAGGTGGAAAGACTGAGTTTTGTGTCTTTTTAAATCACAATATCATCATTAAAATGCTTAAAAAACATAAAATTAGGTAAGTCTGTTTATTCCATTGTTTGGAAGGGGGTTCAAAAAACCCTTACGTTTATTAGTAAACAGTTTATCCAGATCGAAGCATGGCTAGTATCTACCTTTCATCAGTGTAATGGAACGAACAGTAATTGGCTACTTTGTTTGACCTACTTCAGAGCACAAATATTGTCATTAGTCATAGACCAAATCCTTTAATGACATCCTGTCATTATGCTGAAGCTAATATGCTAATGATACAAATGAATTATAAAAGAGCAGCGTTGGTTTTCATTAGCGTCAGGCTCTTAGTGAATAGCTGGGGCACAATGCTTTAATCTAAACCATGCATGCTTTCATTTAAACTGTGGAGAAAATGAGTGCCAGTTCAGTTTTGGATAAGGCCATTTCTGGTGAATCGCAAACAGGGGATTGCTGTGAGATTTTGATTTCTGTTATGTTAGAGCAATTATCAAAATATTCTAAGCCACAGAGGATGAAATTTAAACAGATCTGCAAAATCAGTGTAAAATCATTCTCACAGTCAAACTATTATGACAACATAGGTGATAAGCTACAGATCAAAATGAATATCATTTGTTGGGATGCTGTTCTTGCTGCATCAGGGCACTGTTTTATCTACTAAATGAACATACAGTCCTGTGGTCGATTTGTAAATGTGACGATTGATAAACATGATGGTTGATTTGTAATATCTGTCATAATGGTATGAGATATTACACTGCAGTGGAACTACTTCCCCTTTTTAAAAACAAGTCATGAAAATATTTACCTGTCTTGCTTTTCCCAGAATAATGTCAGTGCCTTAAGAGTGGTATAAACTGCTGTTTAAAAACCTTGAAAAGCAACAATAAAGAGTACAATGACTTAGAGCTGTCAGCAAATAATGACTGCTGGTAACTAAGCATGACACACTTACATTGGCACAGGTATGGAGTCAAACATGTGCCAAGAATAAATTATCTGTCTGTAACTATTTAAAGGTAGTATTATGGTGTGATTTATAGGCAGGAGACAGCATTGTGGGCTCAAACATTTTCCAAGTGCTGCAGCCTGCAGCTATTAAAATTATATGGGGGAAAAACCACCAAAACGACTATTTGACTGTGGTCCCATATTGAAATTGATATATTTATATGGATTAATTTGGCTCAAAGGAGCAGTTATAAATTTTTGTAATCTATTTAGGGACTGCACAATCTTTCACAGGGCCTTGCAATAAACATTTCACAAATTCCATGCATGTGGAATTTACGGTCAATGGATAGCTTAACTGAAGCAGGAATGCTTTGATTTGCTCCAAAAGCATTATTAGGCTTTTGCTTTTTTAATTAACACTGCAAATCCTGTAAGATCTCCAGACATGCAGTACGAAAACCCTACGGGTCAAATTGCACAACATCTCCACTTCTTCCAGTGATTCAATTGTAATTCCTGTTACACCATATGTGACGTGGATTGAATCACATGGCCTATACATAAAGGTCACATTTTCCTAAACTGATTATTCATGCATTTAATGGTAATAAAGCCTGATATGGTGCACAATGATGACTGATAAATGCAATTCAAATGTCCTGAAAGCACAAAGCGCGGGGGTCATAAAAATAAATTAGGATTGCTGTGAGTTCATAACAAGTAACAAATGTGCCTTCGGTATATGACCAAAATTTACTTACTGAATGTTCTTCCCAGCTGATTGAAAATATAATGACTGAATGACCACAACAACATGCATCAAGCTAATTCTTAGACGTCTAAGATCCCAAATTCTCCTTTGGGATCAGTCATTTAGCCTTTGGTCTCTACTTTCTCATAATAAATGCCAAATGTGAGTCATTTTTCTGTTCCACACACAATGTAGGTTTTAAGTAGTATGAAATCAGTTTCATCAATAGCCTAACAGATATCTGCTAATCCACTTTATTTAACATTACATGTTTGTTGAGTTCTTTTGCTTTCAAACTATTTCAATATTTTATTAAATCTAAAGTAGCGTAGATGACTTCCAGCAATCCAAAGGGTCTTATTACTCCATATGTTCTGTTTAGAGCTTATGAATATACTTATAAATGCATTTTATACTGTGATGTTATAGTCATGGCATTCTACATAGAGCACACAGTATGACTATCAGGGAATTTTGTATTAAAGCTGGTATGTATTTAAGCAATGGAAACGTGTTATTCTGTGGTAAATAAGTTTTGTCTTCAGTCCCAGCCAGCGCTGCAGCAGAATTCCACATTTGTGAGGCATATGTGAGTAATTACAAATAACTCATTTGGTGGACTGTCTGGTAATAGTGAGGAAATCGGTGTAATGTTTGGCTCCCAGACCTCTGGGCCATACAATTACCATTTACAATGTGTTTGCTTTTAATATTCAATTGCCATTTGCTAGATGCACCTCATGAGATAGAGATCTCAATTCATTAAAACAACACCTCTTTAACCTCTTTCTGTTATGGGCCTGTGAAATGATTTAAACTTAACATGCTCTCAACATGATGCATAATGTAATGTATAATGTATATGATATTATATTATATTAACATTTAATACATATTTAATTTATATTAATATTAAAAGTCTTTGTAGCTACTGGTTCAGTTTCAGAGTTCACAAAGAAACTACTTAAAAATCAGCAAAAATTGTTTTTGTTTGCTTGTTGCAGCTAGTTTTCAACTGTGTTGTCACATAGTGTAAACGTGTTAAGACTAAAGATGTTGTTTGTTTTATTTGTGCCTAAATTATGACTGTCACTGTTGTCATGACTGACAACTATTAGCTGACTTCATTAGCCATATGTCATATGTTTAACTTCCCCATCCAAATAAGTATGCAAGACAAAAAAAGACCCTCTTTAATTAACTCAATGAGCAGTAATTAGCATAATTTGAAACTTAGCCAGCATGTAATAAAGAAATCTTAGCATCTTACTTAGCAGGAATTACAAGCCAATCAGTTGGACCTCCATGAGAGACTGGTGACAGTATAAGATAATATTATGAAAAATGGGTTGTGGAGTCTCTGCAGTAAAGTCAAATTTGATTTTTATTCTAAAACACAGTGGGTGAGGCTGACTTAGAAACACAACCTTCAACACAAAGACCAAGCAGCAGAGTAAAATAAATGAATAACATCTGCCCATGAAAATGACACTTATGTCGTAGTATGTTTCTATAAGCCAGTCTGTGCAGAACATTTCTTGCAACACTTATTAGATCTACTTATTAGTACTTATTTAGATCTCTGCCCAAAATGTCCAACAATATAACACTGAATCACATTTGAATTTACTTTGAATCTTTGTTGCTAGATTGTGTCAAAATACTCTTATTTTAAATCTCTAAGTACATTGCATAAGCAGGTTACACAAGAGAAAAGAATTTTAAAAATTACCTTTCAAAATTACCGTTTACCTTTTCAAAAGATAAACATCCAGATTATGAAAGATGAAAATTAACAAAAGATGAAATATCCAGATTATAATTTAAATTTAAATTGATTAAAACAACAACTGTACATAATTAGTTCCATGATTTTTCAATTCTACGTTTGGAAAGAAAATGTGTACAATATGTGCAAGTGTTACACTTGTGCAGATGACACACAGAATATGTGAACAATTTGGTGAGTCTGTTTCTCACCCACAGTTTTGAGTGTTTTCGGCTAAAATAAACTACAAACATATTAATTATAATGCTAAACAATATCCACATCTTTCATGCAGGGGTACTTGGGCCTTACTGATGGAGCTGTGGAGATACACAGGCCAATAAAAGGTCTGCCAATACGCTGCGTATATCATAGTTGATATTCTATATCAACTATGGTATTGACTATGAGTCAACTATGAGTTGACTTCTCAACTGGTCTTTCGTTGATATTACATTGCAAAACAGTGCAATAGCATGTGACACAGCAGGCTCACATGTAATTTTGTAACTTATTTGCTTTGGGCTCTGCAGGGGTAGTGAGGAAAAACGTGAAAGTGGAGGAGTTGAATTATCAGAGCCCCTAACTCATCTTTAGAGGAGCCCGAATCTGCGTATTGTCTGAGAGCAGGGCCAAGTCCCACATTGTGGCGCCAGCCTTTTGAATTGCTGACATGGCAGAATGATGTCTGGGTCACAGAGTCACCTGGCACCAGTGGTAATGGCTGTTCAGGCAGGGCGATGGGGTGGGGTGAGGCGGCTGATGCGGGTGTGCTGTGTACAGCCGTTGTCGGGCATCAGGGCCATTATGATGATGCTGAAATGCAGCCCTTCTTCAGTGATGACAGGCCAATCTTCCTCTAACAATGCCTTGTAATTTGTGAGGGGACCTCGCTGTGAGAGTGAGGATGGGTAATTAAGGAAAGAGAGGACAGTTGGGGACACACACAAGCCAATAGTGATGACAGCCATCAGCTGACTGTTGTATGGAGTCTTTTTATATGCTCCATCATCATGAAACTAAACGATCTCTTGACCCTGCAGATGAGCTCCGAGCACAGTGGCAGAGTGGAGTGGGTGGGTGGTTGATGGGGAGGGGCAATTCTGAGCCTGTTCTTCTCGAGGGAGAGAGGAACCGGAGAGAGAACAGTGCAGGGAAACATTGTCCCCTGGCTTTCTCATACGTGGGAAAAGCCTTCTAGTTGTACGACGGGAAGTTATTATGAGGCTCCCACATTACTGTTACTGCAACAAAGCGAGCTTAGTCCCACAGCCCAGCACTGACATGTCGAGGCTGAGCTCCCGCCACAGTCCTAACTGCTGAATTAGGAACTTTCATTTGGCTATTAAGTCATGAATGGGATTGTCCTTCCACTGGCTCTTTAAATGTGAGGGTCTTTATGCTTTTCAGGCCAGTTTAGGCTTTATACTTAGGGGAAAATGATTGGCTCTATTGTGGACTGAGATAATCTCTCTTGTCACTTAACAGTTTAGACTGCAGTCAAAAAAACAGCACAAAAGTCCTATTTAGTGAGAAGGCCATCACTAACACTAATACACAGCTTGGTGCCCATTTGTGATCTAAATGGACATTAAGCTGCTTAAGAACATAATATGATATGACTTTAAGTGGAGAGGGAAGCTATTGAGACTGGTAATACTGTCAATATGGTGTGTTTCTTTGAGTCCAATGACCTTTATTTTTTGGAGATGGGAAGGTGAAGTGTCCAGTTTCCATACAGCAGTCTAAATTCAGTTATGTTCACAGCCTTCAAACTTCTTTAACAGTTTCATATGGAGCTAGTTATTACCTTTGTTCTGAACAGAGTTCATTGCCCAATCACAGAGGGCAGAGTTCCTCACACTTCACGTATAACATCATAATCTCATTGCCCCCACACAGCTGCACTGGCTTCCATGTTTGCGCCAGTGCTTCACACCAGAGCAGATACAGGCCATATGAGGGGAGTGTGTGTGGGTGTGTGTTGGGTGGGTGTCTGAAGCTGCTTGGCACAGTCGTGGGCAGACTTGTGGCTTCCCCCTCACAGACAGCACACTTTCAACCACACTTCAACCCTCATATTCACCATGCGACCGCCAGTGTGCTGACAGATACTTGATTTACGATTGCGTTGCAGATTTTTATTGGAAATGTTAACGTGACACAAACCACTCGTGGAAGTCGTTCTGGCATTGGCTGTGATGACTATATTAAAGACACTTTTATTTTGCCAAAGCAATGACTTAATGATATGCTTTCAGCATCTTCACTTGATTCTGATCCTGCTCTGTATAAGATGCCATTAACATTACTTACCTCAGATTCAAATCTAATATTTCATGATCTCAACATTAAACTGTTAGTGATAGCTCAGTGGAGAAGCTTAAACTGACTTTAAATGTAGATCTCTGCTTTAAGTGTGGTATAAACTGTATGTATTAAGAGCACCTAACTGACAAACTAACAGGTCAAAAGTTAACTATTTTAAAGCAGTAATGTTACTGATTGAGCATAGCTGGACAATAACTTGTGAAAGCTCACTATATCAATAAAACCCAGCCGTGCCTACAGGCTGCTCTGCATTTAAAGGTCCCCTTAATTAGGCTCTTTTAAAATGCCTAATTATACATTTATTGTAGTTCACAAACATACATAGACAGAGTCTCTCACACACAAACACACCTTCCCTGCCACAAACACATGCATAAACATATGGTAACACTTAAATCCATTTAATAGCTATTTACTGTGATCTGTACTTTTTATTTAAACACATTTTCCACTCTGCAAATGCTATTTTTTTTCATAAAACCACATTTTTTATGCTTTAAATTACATTATTATCGTGCCAGCACTTAGAACATTAGCTGTTACATCTGCGTGTGAAGTGATGCACTTGTGTATTGGAAAAAGTCAAACAACAATTACCTCCATTGGGTTGGAAGAAGCTGATGTCAGGCTATCAGCCCCTGCTTTCCTTAGCAACACCAGGCTGTCCTGATAATAAACGAGTCTCTCCCAATGAGGGATTTTTGGCAGAGCGTGAATCATGCAGTTTTAATAAACAGTCATGAGATCCGGCCAGACTAAAGCTTTGAGGTCAGCGGTAGTTTTGCCATCTACAGCGAATCTGAAGCGGTGCATACTGAGGCCTTCAGAAATGAAACCTGACTCCACTGCAGCACAACGGGACATGTGTTCGCTCTTACTCTAATGTGAAAATGGACACTCATACATTCAGCTGTGACCTGTTTTATGGTTTTACACACTCATAGAGCCTTATAGCCTTTAATGGGACACAAGCCTGTGCCGCACAGCCATAACACTCAACCAGCTGTTTCACAAGCAGAGAGACAGTGAATCTTCAAGTGAAAAACTTACAATACAATTACACTGCACATTAAAGAATAAAAACATGTTAAAAACACAAAGACTAGTTTTGCTGTCAGGCAAACAAGCATTTTGACTGTACAACCACGACTGATTTTTTGGACAAAGAAAATAACCTAAATTGTATCATATTGCACCAATTTTGTTATCATCAATTGTGAAATTACCGTGCATGAAACAAGATATGGAAAAACACGCTATTACGAATCACTTTAAAATGACTTCACAAACAACTAGTAGAATAATGTTTTGTGTGAGATGATGACAGATACTTTATAGGAGGCCTAAAATGGTCCATTAAGCATTTGGTGTTTTGTACTTTGGCAGAAAAAGAACAGCTGGCAGGCTGGGCACCACTCATTTGGCTGTTAAGAAGGGAAGAACTTTTTTTGAAGGTAATTACTCAATTCAGAACTGACATGTACTTAATTGATAATAACAGATTCTTTGTTAAATAACACTTTGTAATTCTAACCAATATAATGAAATCAGATGATAAAAATAACCTTTGGCATATTATACCACACTTACATCTGCAGGAACAGAGAATGCTTTCATTATTAGTTTGCCCTGCGGTATAATAAAATATAACTTAGGGTTTTTTATAATTCATTAAATTAATATTGCAGTAATATATAGCAAAAAATGAGTGGTTGTGCCCTACTTTTCTCAAGACAGTTTACTTAACACCACCTAAAAGAAGAAACTCCATATGCTCTTCTGTAGCACCTGACCCATCACTACCCATAATTCCTAAACATAGTTAAACAATCTGTGATTACAGCTATCACACATCTTGTCATTGAAATGGGGAATGTGAATTGTACTCTGCAGCTATAATTTCTCAATGAATGATTTGAATAAAACTATGTCCTTTCGCTGGAAGAAAATGTGCAACAGCTGAGAACATAATTTTTCATCATTTAGCTGACGTGTGATTAACTACAGGTTTCCAGGACTCCAGTGACACTTACATTAAAACAAGTTTTATGTCTTTTATTTTTTGGCCTCTGGCTCTTTAAAAGTAAACTTATTATCTTAACTAGAAAATCTGGACAAAGGATGCAAAAAGTTGACTTACAATACACAGGTGATTTGTTGTACAGTACGTTACCAGATATTGATGAATGTATTAATAACCTCGATATACACTGCGGGTCTAATTAATTGCACATGTAATTAATTAGTCCTTGTCTAAATGCAACAATGATTGAGCACTTTGTTAAGTTTGTGGCCTCTAACAGAACATTTCATGAACAACACTATTCACTGCAATGTTACATTAAATAAGTCTTTGACTTCGACACAGAAGGTAAAGAGACTAGCTTATACTAAAACTTATTTGAGAATGAAGCAAGACAATAGAACAATCATTTAGAAATATTACCTATTCTCTGCAGCAACCCTCCTCTTGGCTCTTTTCATGGACTCATATTGGTGTAGAGCTGAGGAGGTTGAAGACAGAGCCAGTGTGAGGTGGAACACATGGCCAGCGCTTAGTCAGGTGAAAGTGTCTCCCCCATGCTGGCGTCTGAAATATTCATCTCTAGGTCCCACTGTGGCCCCTGCCTGCCAGCTGGAGCCCTCTGACCTCTCCAATACAGCCAAGCCCAGAGTGCTTTCACTGAGCGGTACTGAGCATGTAAAAGGATGCCCGGTTAAACCAGGACCCCCTGAAGCCCACTGGGGTTAGTACACAGTGAAAAGAAAATAATTTAACATTAGAAAAAATATTTTATTTAAATCTGACAGGGAAACAGGTGCTACATTGCTCTGATGTACATAACTGTACATACAATTCAAGATGCACATTGTCTGTATGATTTGGGCCCTTTCTCTTAGGGATTGTTTTTCTCATAGTTTTGTCTATACCTACAAACAAACAAACAAACAAACACAAATGGCTATAACAAGCCTGTCACTGGCAAAATTACAACACTATTTCACTTATTATAGGTTATTCAAAGAAGTCAAAGCTTATTAGATACTACAGACCAGAATGCTCCACAGAGAATGTAATTCTGAAAAGCAGACCTGTAGGCAAACAGTCGTAAGTTCTCCTACATGAAAACCTTTCTTTCCTGTACTGATATCTCCCTCTTAGGCACTAAATCTTTCCCGCTAACTTGAGGCCATTAGAACCAAACACAGGGATTGCTGACTAATTGATAACGTTACGATTTGAAACATTCTCAGAGGCCCTAATTGAAAACATTAGGGAGGAGGCCTGGAGATGTCTGGGGAACGAGTAGAGGGACTGGAAGGGGGTCTTTGATCTTGGAGCTTGTCTGTCATCCTGTTTTCTTTCAAAGTTTGCTGGTTTGTTTCAGTCGATTCGGGAGACTCTTGGGGACAGGATGTTAATGGATCACTTAAAAGAGACCTATTCTTTACGAGGAGACTAAAGTGTTATCAGCTGGGCTAAAGACAGTCAGGCCACAGAGCTGCATTTATGGAGAGGGAGGAGGGGGCTGACAGATAACCTTACTGAGTATTACAGTAGCTTTTTTGCAAGGGAGTAAATACACTTTTGAGGGAGGAAAAATGGGAGAGAAGCATTTTAGAGGTTAGGACACTAGTTACGTCAATTTGTCAAGTTGATGTAAATCATTGCATGTCTTTGGAGAATGTAAGAGCAAGATTGTGTGCTTGTGGGTCCAGCATTTAACAGATGCTAGTTTATAATAGAACCAGCATCTGGTTGTAAACAATGGATTAAAAAGTTGTATTTCATTAAAGCTCACATAATCTATGAATACTTTCTTGTACCAAAAAATTATTGATATTTAAGAACATATGTATTTCTTTTAAATTATAACTTGAATAATAATTTACTGGTTTCCTCATGTATTAGCCAAACAATCTTGTTTAGTTCCTCCAGTTAAAAATGTCATGTGTTTCAAATTGGTCACCCGTTGTACAGCACTTTCTAAACAGAGCAGATGAAATAACCCCTGTGGACAAGCCCCTGACAGAAATAGGTTTATTACCCTAAAACAACACGGTACTGTACCATGTCAAGCTGTTGCTCATGTGTATCTTGTTCCAATGTTTTACAGATTCTGTGGTTAGACTTGGGTGATGAATAGAGATTTTTACAGGGCCTTATTTTTCCTTTGACCAGAATTATAAAAAACAAATGAGTGTGTATGTGGCTCTACATTCTCTTGAAATACCTTATCTAATTCTTCATTATCATATCTAATTTCCATTGTCATAGCACAAGGAATCTCATGATGATTGCTTATCAGTGAAGCACACAGAACTTACAGTAAATAAATTGACAGAGCATAACATGAAAATAAACCACAGTCAAGAACTTTGGATATGATCTTGGCCAGATCACCATTATTAAATCTTTACAGTTGATCCAAAGCACCATCAGAACCTTTTTCCTTGACCTGTGCAGCTGTGTATTTGGATTACAAATGATGCCTGAATAAGGTGGGATAAATCATTGTCAGTGTTTTGGACTGTGAATTAGCAGCAGTCGTCTCAGTTGATTAAAGACCGCGTTGAGGAGGAGTCCTCTGAGTACATAACACAACACGATTCTCCAAGCTGTCCAGGCTCTGGAGCACAGTTGGCTTTGATGATGTGATTCCAAATCACAGTTGGCTTTGAGTAGAAACATTTACTTTACAGAATTTTTTTGTTTGCGTGTCAAAGCCCCATCCATTCCAATGGCTCTGAATTATAGTGGAGTCCATGCTGTTCCAGCATGAAATGGTGCCTGCAACAGAAAGATCAGATTTCATGAATTTTACTCTTTCATCCTTATGAAAGAAATGTGTGCACCATCCCAAAATGTTAAGAACAGTAACATGCTCCTTTAAAGTTTGCTCAAAAAGTGCACTATATTCAGCTATGAACTATATTCTGAGCAAAATTTCAGGTGATTACATAAAATCGTAATAGCAAATTTGACTAAAGTGGCAATTTGCAGAATGGTAAAGAATTACTGAATGAACATCACAGATAAGGAACATTTTGGGCTTTGTGCTAAGCATTTCTATTGAGACATACTAGGCAAATTATTAAAAGGAAATGCAAATAAAGAAAAAAAACCTTGCTATTTATCATTTTAAGCTATTTTCAGACAATTTAGGCTAGTGGCAGATAACCTAATGCACACATGATGGCATGCCAGCACTCCTGTTTGCTCCTTCAGGCCTTCACACTTTAATTGGACTGGTGCCACGACTGCAGAGGGGCTGAGATCAATGGACTGCACGGGCAGTGGAGCATCCGTGACCCATACAGACTGACTTACACTAAACGTCTGCCTCTCACTGCTGTCTCACTCTCCTGCCTCGGGCTACATGGCATGACATCTCAGAGTATCCAGGCATGCCAATCAAACAAGCTGTATCATAGTTTGAGTCAGTATGGGTCCTTGCTGAAGCATTTTGTAAATGTGTAAGCTGTGTATTTACAAAGAAAGACATTTAGTTTTATTTACTTTTAAGTTAGCAAGCTATGTTGCATGTTTTCATGAATTTAACAAGACCATTCAATAGCACGGCACACTTGCCATATGGTTTTATCCAAAGTGATTTACAAGTGATTTATAAGAATGTGCATTCTCTGTGAATCAAATGTATAACTTTGGCATTGCACGTCACCAGTTAAGCTATATAAAAGCTTTTGAAAAGGTATGCATTTATGATATCATTACTTAGAAACTATTAGGTTTTACTGTTACATAAGTTTTACAAATGGACAACAATGAACAATAGGACATCTGCTAAAAGTTTTGTTGTTGTTTCATGAGCAGCAAGTTATTATGTTGTTTCATCTTCATGATAATCCGCAAGTAATCTAAAAGAGTTCACGTTAAAGTTTAATATTTGTGAACCAGTGGGGCATATTACTTTTTACCTAGATATAACTCAATACTACAGTCATTTCAACTAATCTGAGCCTGACCCTTTATTAAAACCTTTATTATAATATTCATGATAACGTCACAGCCTCCCCATAGGGAATCAGCTTTTACAACATAATGAAATGTTTCAATCAGTCTGACCTCTTTACATTACAACATTACAACCCCTGAGCAAGCAAATATTTAGTAAGTACTGTTCCAAATTCAACTCCATTTGAAGAAGAGATAGTAATTTGTATAAACAGAGCTCTGCATGGGAAGTGTCTGGGCAGTTTGCTTTTGAACCTCTGGGTTGCTTTAATGTGGGTCAGCTCGGAGGTGTAGTGCAGAGGTGTGGGGTGATATTACAGACCAAGAGAGAGTGTTTGCTCTCTGCTTATTATGGAGAGGAGCCAGTCTTCTCTGAGACCGTGGGGAGAAGATGGCAGCACTGATAGCAGCCACATGGGTTCCATCACACTAATTGAAGCAGGCTGCTCTGCACCAAATCTAAGCCCTGAAGGACGTGACAAAACCAATTGATTTAAAGGCAATAGAAACACCACTCAAAAAATGACATTTTTACCAACAGCCCTTAATGCAAAGCAGGGTTGTTTACGGCAGAGTAGGTGTCTCTTGAATATGTATTTTACTTTTACTGATTAGAGAGAAGTTTGGGCTTACATGCCGGAGGGATTCAGCAATAGAACTTCACTTCAAAAACATTGGAGTGATGAAGGCATTCCTTCCAGTTGAGGAACCCGAGTATGATATTACAATATTCTGCAATTCTGCGCTTATGTCAGATACGGTTGGTGCACTAAAAGATGTTGACAGCGACCAGGATGAACAAAGAAAGTTTCACTAGCATCATGGAACAGTTTTATAGATGCATGTAACATGATCAGAGATATGAAAACAAAATAAAGGTCATTTTAAAAGGCTTTGGCAAAAAGAGCAGGAGTGTACATGAGCGCAATGTATTTGATGAGACCTGGCACAAAAAAGTGTAAATAAGCTATGATTGACAAACAATCTGGAACTGTGATAACATTTTAACCAATACAGAAAGACAGAGATGGGGGTGGAACTGTCTGCAACTCAGTGCTCAAATTTTGATGTAATATTCTTTATCAAAGTAGGTAGGGCCACGGTCTCACAGGCCATACTGGTTCGGCAGCCTATTATGAACTATGTTAAATTGATGGATGTCACATATTAATTTAAACAAAAGAACCTGCTTATGTAGGCGTCATCAAAACGTAAGCATGACGCCTACATAAGCATTACGCAAACAATGAAATTTTGACAGACCGGTTCTGAATTAGATGCAGTGATGATGTTAGAACTCACCTTGTGGTAGAACAACCACTGTTCTACTTGACAGAGACTTCAAAGAACATGCAGTGCTTCTGAAGAGGTGCTACCAAAATAGCCAGCAGGTCCTCCCAGAATCATCTCACTCCTGTTTGAACTGCAATGAAAACGACAGACATAATAATTCTCTCCTAACATATGTAGCAAAGAAACAAAACAATAAGGCTTCTAAAAGTCCACAGTTCCCCTCATTAACAGCAGATTAAAAATTAACAGCAGAGATCTTCTCCAAAGAGAAATACAGACACAACAGGTTAAACAAGCGGTTAACTTACAATATCTATTTTTTAATTGTATGTCATTACACTACATTGGACAACCCTGTGTTTGATGGGTAGTGAGAGAATGGGCTCACATGTCTGGCCTGCACATTGTTCAGAGCCATTGTCCTCAGGATTGCCTGGCTCCAGACCTCACAAACCCTAATTACATGTCTGCGAAAACCACATACAATACCAAACCAACAGGGCAGCTTATCACTCGAGACTCTTTATGGACAATTTTTATCCCCATTGTTTTGCTTCTCTCTATGTTGTGAGTCTAACGTAAAAAGAAACATATTGTCTGCTTATTTACTGTAACAAATAAAGCAAGCAATGTAATGTTGATAGCCAGATATGGTTTCCTATGGTTTAAGGGGGTGCACAAATGGCCAAGGATTCAGTAGTTAAACTAAAATCTGTGTACACAGGCAGTTTAAAGCAATGGGGAAACAATGATTTTATTTTTACAAAGTAAAAGTTTGGTAAACAGGGTTATCAGAACATGTATAAGTCTCTTTATAAACATTGTAGGGATAAGCAGAGATAATTGTGTATGATTTTAAATCACTTGAGTATTTTTAAATCAAAGATGCATGATGAGATAATGAATGAAACTGTTATTAAAGATCACCAGCTGATGAAAAAAGATAGATGTTAAAAAACAAAAAAGGATGCTAAAAAGACCCTAAACTTGCCTTCTTATCCATGATTCTTCAAAGGTTTCTTCAAAAGAACATTAAGGCCATTTGAGTCAGTAATAGAACATGACATACAGAGAAAAACATACAACCAAGGTCAAATATGGTGCTTGTTAAGATAACAAATGCCCCATGTGAACATTATTCTGTACAGCTCTCAAATACCCACTCGTATGAAACTGAAGCCAAAAAACAGACGATTGTACTAAACTGTATTTATGCAGAATATTGACCAAGTTTTCACTACCCCCAAACATTCTTTTGAATTCTACAAGAAAAATACACACACTGCCTGTTTCTTTGACTTGTTGCAGATACAAATGCTGGTGGCATATGTTTACAAAACAATTCTGAAATCACCATGGTTGCAGGTATTATTAAAGTGATAATGCTTGCTTTCATGATGCCAACTTTATCTATTTAATCCACCCCTATATTTATCTACTTTACAATATTGTGAAAATAGCTTTTAGATTAAGATTAATATAAAGATGAAATCACTTCCAAATGAAGGTCTATCACCCCATAGCCTGGCATTGAAAAGATGCACAATTTAGTGGGCTGTATTAAAATAAAACAAGCTACTAAAATTCAACAGGAAATCTTGGGCTCTTTTTAAACTGGGTCTCGTATAAATAATGCAGAATTTAGCGATTCTTACTAAACTGGATTATAATTACATTATTGGTTTACGTAGCCCCCTGAAATATCCCACAGGGAAGTTTGTTGGCAAAGACTTGCTTTAATATGTCTTGAAATTGTTACCAGCTGACTTGGCTACAGGAAATGCTTCTCTCTTTAAAACCTCAAAGCAAATAATACAAGTAGCATGCAATATTCATAAACCTGCTTGATTTTATTGCTGTCCATCCAATGGCGACATGTACATCTTGCCTCTCAGTATTTCATTACATGTATTTTTGTTTAATACTTTGCACAAAGTCTATGATATAATTTAGTCTCATCAATCTGTCGTCTCCCAAGGTTTAGTTTTATCCATGCTACTATGAAGGCATCTCTTGACCCTCTAACCCTCTGAAACTATCATCAGAGCCTTGTGGAGCCAGATCAAACCCATAATAGCCCTGTGTTCTTTTTTACTCTGCATGAGACAGGACACAATGTCTTTAGGCAGTGGTGTAAAATACACCCTGCTGGCAACGTCAGATCTTAAATATCACAGTAAGGAGGTATTTTATCTACACAAAAAAAGCTGATATTTGAACTCATTTTTGTTTACAGCTATGCTGACTTAGTCAAATGGCCAGATCTGTTTGCCACATGATAGATGCATTTTTTTGCATTACATTCTGCCGGGCTTTGGGCTATGGGAGAGATTTCATTTGTTTCCGCTTCAGACAGGCTGAGAAAGACAAAGTATGTTTGGATGGTGACATCATACATGTTGAAGCATTCAGAAGGCCCAGTGGAAACAGTCTGGTCTGCATGTCTGGTATCTATATGGTCTCCATCTTTACTGTTTTGTGGAGGACTTCTGTGGAGTTGAGAGGTAACGAGCTCAGAGGACTAGCCATAGAAGTTAATACACTACCCTCAAAAACTTGAATGCACAAGAGAAGACTTTTTAGTGTTTACAATATAGTATGTGCAAGAACTTTGGGTAAAAAACTGAAATCTGCAACAGATTGCAGGAATATATTCTCTTATGCAGATGGATTAAGGCTGATGTTTCATATAATAAAAATGTCATTAAATTTTTTTGCTTTATTTGCTTACATTTTAACGGGAAAAGATTTCATATCTTATTTTTGCCAGTTTTTGCTAATCTGTTTGGTTGTGTCACGTTGTAAACCAGATGTAATTTCATTTGCGTTTCATCACCTTGAATTATGTGTCTAAAATTCCAGGCAACTAGTACATAGAGTAGTAATTCACCCTATCAAATTGTGAATGTAATTAAGAGAAAAGTAAACAGCCCTGGGCAGGCAATAACAAGAAGTGGAGTTGATTTAAGAAAACCCTCCGAAAGTACTTAGTGAAATTAGACCAGAACTGATAACATCTACTTACCAAACTTAATTAGTTCAGGCACTCAGATGTTTCAAAGCATTCCAGGCTGTCTATGTTAGGCTGTCCCATCATAGCTTTTTTGTTCTTGGCACATGCAGTGCTTCTTAACTGATTTTTTACCACTACTATCTGTCATACCGAAACATGCTGTAGCCTACATCTAATACAATGGGAGATATTTTACGTTCTCTGTTGTTTATA
The DNA here is from genome assembly GCA_036877525.1 of Chromobotia macracanthus. NCBI lineage: Eukaryota > Metazoa > Chordata > Actinopteri > Cypriniformes > Botiidae > Chromobotia > Chromobotia macracanthus. The sequence goes on from JAZGTH010000152.1 coordinate 256,192, forward strand.
ACTCAGCTGTCTTTGATCTAAAAAAGGAAAAAGAAAATAGCCCAACCGAGGACCTATGAAATTAGTTCTCTTCATTTGATGTGGCAGGCAGAGGGCATGATTAAGATATACTTTATGTCAAAAACAACTAAAGGAATTTCTTCTTTGATATTGCAGATGACATGCAAAACAAGAAAGCAGGCGGGGGGGAGACTGGTGTGAACTGAATGGTCTGTGTATTCTCAAAATGGCCCCCGCTCCAAACCTCACTGATCTAAAGGAGAGTCATGCAGTGGTGACTTGGGCCATCAGCTCCTTCCCCACTTAAGCCTGCTGATATGAGTGTGAAAGCTGTTGTTAATAAAAGTTTCAAAGGGAGAGATGAAAAGGAGAAGAAATCGAGCAGCCCGGGCAGCATTATTCCTTCTCTGTATGGTGGCTGCCCTGGCGGAGGTGTTCCACTGACTGCAGGGGCTCGCAGAGGTCATTGGAGATGTCGCCACCATTGCCCGAGGGCAGGGGCGAAATCACTCGCCTCTCACAGGCTTCAAAGAGCTGGGCAATTATACTCAAGTAGCCAAATGAATAGATGTCTCAGCTTGCCAGCAGTTTCTTCAGAAAAACAGAGCAGGCCTTTGAGAGACAGAGGAGGGGAGAGCCACACCTTATGAGTAATGTGTAACAACTCGTTTGATAATTGCAGGGGGAAAAAGCTGCCCGTCTTCTCTCCGAAAAAGCAAGTTGTGCCAACCGTTGGCTCTGATCAGACAGAAAAACTGGAGAGAAAAAAGCAGAATGGCAGTGCTCCATATGAGCAATGTTGTTTAGAGAAGGCGTCCATTGTGAGCACTCCTCTTGAGCAGTGGCATATACGAAGTCAGCTTCCCATTGAGTGGGCTGAAAAGGGCCTTTGATTGGAAATTGCTCTGGCAGGAGAGCACACCTGCAGAGAGCGCTCTATAGACCCTTTTGGAGGGCCCAGCAGCTGCCAGAGCTGTAAGTCTGGGCACCTAGTGGGCTAAAGAATAGAAGCTGTGGAGTCTTTCAATGCAAAGCCACTTAGTAACAGAAGGCATGTGCCAAGCTTGCAAAGGCAGAATGAAAAGTGCCCTTCGGAGTTGACTAAATATCAGGGGGACGCTTTTTCTAACTCACCCAGCCCCCTCTTGCACTTTTTTGTGAGAACAATAACAGACCTGAGAGCCCAAACCACAGAAATATACCAACAATTGCAGTGAGAGGAATGAGGAACTCTGCCGGAGTGTGGAAGCCATCAATTACACAGAGCAAAAGTTAAAAAGCCAGCGGGATTGACGCATTAGAATGCAGAGATATGCGGGGCTGCAGGCGATGGAAGGTTCTGCTGTGCTGTGGTTGGGCTAGCATAAGTCCCAAAAATTTACTGTGTGGAATATGGACCATGACTGGGAAAGTCTGACCACAAGTCTTGATTTTATGCAAGGTTCCATCTTTTGCTGTTTGGAAACATCTTGCACAGGCTTGTATAATTCAGCATTGCTGTGCAGCTCCAGCTTAAAACATGCAACTTGTTGAATACAACTGTTGAAATAAGAACGCAATTTGCCTCTCTGTAAAGCAAGTCTGTCCCCTGCCGTAAATGAAATGCAAACATTTCAAACTGACACAAAATTAGATTTAACAAGACTTCCACTGTATACCATTTGGAAAATCTTGTCTGAATGAGGAAGAAGGGATCAAAAGCAGTTGACTGTCCATCCCAGATTCCATTGCGTTCTTTGAGCTGAATCCCTCTGAAGACGCCGACTGACACATAGAGAGCCATGTGCAGGAGTCACACAAAGCATTGTCAATTGAAGTATCTCCCAGCAGCTAATTTATAATGCCCTCAAAGCAATTTTCACAGTCAGAAAAGTGCAATTGTATTTTCCAGCTCATTAAACCCAAGCACAACAAAGCTTTCATCTTCCCGCAAGACCACCCCCCCCTCCTTCCCTCCCGTCCAACCCGCAGTCTGCATTTCAAAAGAGGCAACATGAAAACACAAGCCTCCACTAAGTGTAAAATAAACATTTTTCTCTCATTTCTGTTTTTATGGTCACCACCAGGAATTTGTCTATGCATAAGGCAAGGATGAGAGCGCCGCAGCTTGAAGCGTTCATAAATGTGGAGCCGCTCAGATTCAGTGAGAATTTAGGGCTTGTTTATTCAGAGGGCCCCTCTGCTCTCCTCCCTCTTCTTTGTTCTGGGTTTCATGGGAGGACTTGGAAATTGTAATCTCAGGACAATCAGACTGATTTATTTGTTCAGCCTCTGTCTAACTCGTAATCGCAGCAAACCCTTTAAATCATGTGAGTACCTGTTAAAGAGCCTCGCTGTGAGGTGCCTGCATTCTCCTGCTTCTCAAATCCCCTCGCTTGAAATGCTCTTCCCCTCTCAAGTGCTTAATAAGTGTTAGCAGTTAAATCAATCTTATGAAAAGTGCTCTTGAAAGATGGGTCTCGAACAGTTTTGATCTTTGTTTTCATGACTTGATCTGGCTTAAAAACAGTGCCGCTTCCAACGCTTTTCTATTCAGCTTCTTTATTAGTAACTCAAAGGGAAAATGCTAGAATACACTGAAGTATGAACTTGTGAGCTTATAAAGCGTATGAAGTGAGCATATATTTTCAAACAATAATCAGCATATCTGTAATCAAGAATTCAAAAATTGCACATTAACAACACACTGACAAAAACAGGGATTTACAAAGATAGAATAAACAACTAATTAAATACTAAATAAAAACAACACTCTGGAATGGCTGATGCGTAAGATCACAGTGCAGGACTGATTTTCTACTGAGCGAATTGTGTCCTGGGAACTTTAAGAACTGGTTTTCTGCTAGGCCTCAATCAAATTTGGGCTACAGAACCAAAATTCACGGAGTGGCAAGCACTTTTGTAAAAAGTCATACATTGTACAGATAGCCGTTGCAGACAGTGAGAGTGACTGGAGTATTCCAATGTGTGGTCACATTCTTTGGTTCCACACTAAACCACAAAATGGCCACAATTAGTTTCTCATCTCTATAGTCAAAACCATGTGACCACGCTCATTGTCCTTTGCTTTCCCTCAAAAATCTTTGGCTCAGATCCACAGCTAGAGTCCAGAACAATGTCCACAATTGCAATTGTCCGCAATTGTCCACCATCATCTTTGTGGTGTACCTTAAGTGTTATTTGTTCTTTACTATAATGGGTTCTATATGTCTTCTGTAACAGAAAAGAAAAAAGAGAAAGTGACGCAGAAGCAATTCCAGTAACTGAAAAAATATGTTCAGTCCATCAGGGCTATAATTTGATGATAAATGTGAACATTCAACAATTTTCTCACAGTATGCTTCAAAATTGATCCTGCTATGAAAGATGACATTGCAAAATCAAGAACATCTTATATCCTTAAAATCTGTTCAGAGCGTTAACTGCAAAATCATCTTTGGGTATTTTTTCATGTAATACTCAGAGGCTTACTGTAGCAAAGCTGCTGTTTAAGCAATTGAATAATATCTATTTTAGACTAAATATGAGTTCAAAATACATACAACAGCAGCTTTCACACTGAAAGCAACGTTTGGCAGGATAATATTTACATATTAAATCTTATTATTATTAAAAGCATTATATATATATATACATATATATAAAATAACCTTAATGTTAATTTTTTTATATTTCATAAACTCAACCTATATATTTTATTTATTTTCCTTTTTGTCTAACAATCAGAAACCCACTCATTTTAGCCAGTTAATCAAAGCCAGAACTAGCTACTGTAGGTATTGCACCCAAGAGAGTCATTCATTTTGTTATATTGCTTTAAAAGATGTTACAGTTAGGTGCAGGTTAGGACTGAGTTACATGCAACAAAAACAATACATTTTTATTGTACATACATTCCTCATATACTTGATCATTTGCACACCACAGTCTATTTCTTATCCCTGCATTCCAAATGATGTGTTCCCATTTTTGTACACATACAGATGACTGAGAAATGAGCAGCCTGGATTAATAGGTACTGAAGGTACTCAGGCAAAAGACTCTGGGGTGGGTTAAATCTCTTAGCTGGGACTCTCAGCAGTTCATGGACAGCTTAGCCTTATAATTGTTCAAAAACATGAGTGCGACAGTTGAGCTAAAGCAGGCAAGATTTTTCTGTGGGGACGTCAAATGGCTTTAGGACTGAGGCCATGATGTTAGCCTAAACTGATTGGGTCAGGTCAAGCTCTTGTTAAGTTAAATAAAAGGTCAAGATACTTTCTACTTATCCGTGTCACCCGAGGCCTCTGTTTTAAGTGCCCCCTCTGGGCAGAGTAAAAAATCTTAAGGAAACCCTATGCGCATGGACGTAAACACGAGGCTGACTTGCCAAAGTAGTTTCCCTTTCGGGGTAGTTAAGCATTTATGAGGCCTGACCTCCGCCGGTTTCACTCTCGACAACCCATTAGGTTCTGGTTCAAAAGGACTACAGGAGAACGCTAGTCAGACAGTAAAGAAACACCACTACAGAAATAACTAGTAATTTTTTTAAATCACCAAACTTAAGCAGTAATCATTTATATTGTTTAAACAAGCAACAACGCTTCTACAACTTTTCTCAGCTAATGACTTCTATTTTAAAAGTAAAATAATATGTAATAAATATATTCAGGACACACACACACACATATATATATATTCCTATGCTTCAGGACAAAGACAACGTAAACCAATGAATAAACTGAACCAGAAAGAGGCACCTTAGAGAAGAGAGGTTTAGGGATTTGGTAGCATTTACACAATGCTTTCAAAGGCCTGAGGCTCAGTTGCTGCTCTTGTTTGCTGTCATCGATATGGTAATAATCATTATGCAAGAGGTAATTCCCCCCAGACTTGGCAAAGTCACAACTGTGAGATGTAAACGATAGTTTTAATTTTTCCTCAGTGGGATACAGTTGTTGGGCTCTGCTTACTTCCGTCACATCAACACTTCATCTTAGCCACCATTTCACAGAGGGCAATAAGTGTGGCGCTTTGTGTCACTGACAAGTTACTCCAAGGGTTTAAGGTTCCAATTGTCTCTTAAAACCCTGTAACAATGCGCAGATGTAATCCTGTTGGAGCTTGATACCACTTACTGGATTTTTCATGTGAGTGGTCAGGTAATGGACATCACTGGCTTTGTGGTAACAACTTTATCTTGGTTCGGATTAACTTCAGAGTGCATTGAAGTCGACAGTGCGCTAAAAATGCATTTTGCACAGTTGTATCACCCTGGAAACATGCTAGACACTCAAGTGGTTGCAAACTCACAAGACTAATGCAGATGGGTTAATGTATAGCAGTTTTAAGAGGTACAATTAGCAGGTACACATGTTGTTTTTTGCTGTTCATTATATTTAATGGCTCTCCCACATATTTAGTTGACTTAAGCTTTAGAATCACTGTGGAAAAGTTTATCCTACTCTGTGGTGACCTTGAAGGACAGATCTTCTTTTAAGGTCTGTAATGGCTTTTGACATAGTTTACTTGCCTCCACGCTGTGACAGAAATGTCTTCTGGAGTCAAAAGCGGAAATATCTGAAACGAGGCACCGCTCTGGAAGCCTAAAGCCAAACATTGTGAGATTACACTTCAAGAGGCATTTTTTATAAAGGTATATGAATAAAAATGTAGATGCTAATAGGAAAGATATCAAATGTTCTAAACGTTTTCCAGCATAAATTTGCTTATTTGACAGAATTAAATCATCTGCAATCAATAATCTTAAAACCACCAAATGACACTGGAAAAAAATTATCTTAACTTGGGTGAGAAGCTTATTGCACAATAGATTCAAGAGTTGCCAAATTTAAGCAGAGCCATGGATAGACTGCACCCCACTAAGACACAGCTTGATATAGAGATGAAAACACTCAAAATTGGACTACTGTAATGTGCGCATGTAAATTGATCTTGACAAGCCAAAATATTATCCACAGAACAAGATCTGATTAAAAAACAAAAACCTTAAAGACAAAAGTTCAAATTCTGTGCCTTGGAGTACTCAAAAACTCTGATCTCATTTAAAATGGTTACTTACGTCCTCCGAAACCTCTGCAAAGATCTTCTTTGATCGTCTGAAAGCCTGTGATTATCATAACATGATGCCAATACAATCTGTAGGGATACCACAACATTTAATGTCTGCAGACAGTTCATTTAGCAGTGACTACAGAAAAGCATAGACTCGGTCATGAAGATGGAAATCTGTGAAGATGACACTGAAGATTTTATATGTTTAGAAGTATTGCTTTCTCAAAGGTCTTCATGGTCCAAAGAGAAATGAGGCACAGATCAGCAAGACACTAACATGCTAGATGAGATCACAAAATAGAGCTGTAAAACCACAAAGATGAGATACTGTACTGTGACCTTAAACTCCTTAAAGCATGTATGCATTTATGGAGAGGGCATAACCGCACATCTGTGATTGGCTTAATGTAGAGCATGTCAACACGGCGGGAGAGAGTATGAAATGTCCTGAACTATTAATGCCAGTTAGGCAAAGATGACGGCAATGACACTTGAAGTTCAGCTATGCTTCACACATTTGTGTATCAATACCAGTCAAAAGTGTGAGACGTTGGTGTGATTTTTAAATATGAATCTGAAATTATTGGCATTTAAAAAACCTCATCTTTATCTAATCTTATCCAATGTCAAGTAAATCAGCAATGCTCATAAATTTACATTTACACTTACATTTTTTTTTACATTTGATAAAGTATCAAATGTAAAAAAAAATACACGCTTAAAATATTTCACTCTAAACTACACTCTAGAACCCTAAAATATATAGAACTTTTCTCAACAATTTCGCCCTTGAAAGATGCATTTTCCAACCACAAGAGTCTCAGCAATCAACATACAATTCTGTATGGTTATATAATGAGAATCAAAGCTAAGGATGCATGAGAAATCTATGTAACCCCCTTGGACATAGACAAACATTCCATCAAGAAGCACATCTTTGCAAAACTTTGAACTCATGCACAGAGGGCTAACATAAACAGTATTGTGCTTCTTAAGAGCAATTGTTCCATTGGCAGAGCAATAGTCAAGTCATGAGGGATTCCCAAAGAATAACATTTTGTGTTTACATTTCAAGTAATTATACTAACCTCAAGAAGAGTAACAGGAAAAATTAATTATTCAATAAAAAAGGTTGGGAGTCAAGGGAGACAGGAGGAAAGTTAGGCATGACATTGAATTCCCTAGAAGTGAAATAACGTCCGAAGATGACGGCAAAGGAAATTACTTAATAGCTATATAGAAACAAAAGGCAACAGTGATGTTCTCAAATAGAAAGTTTATTATGGTCTTTTCGCACATCAGCTTTGACCATGGCTGCTTCTAGGCAAATAAAAATCTTGGATTTTTTACAAATAATGAGGATGTTGTGGCACACTGTGTGGACTATAGTAGTGTCAAAACAATCACATGTTCATTATATTTTTACCATTTCATGTACCATTAGTCTTATTAGAATATCATGAATAACATTGAAAAGAAAATACTGATATTAATGCCACATGAACGTCAAATGCTAATTTATCCAATGACAATTTCATCCTTACTGAATCCTCTCATTATCAGGAGCTAACATATTCCAGACAATCTGTAATCATCAGTTTATAGGTTTATAACCAGTCCTTTTTTATCCACACACATATATATAAAAAAATCTTTCACAACTTGTCATCTTCTGCCATTCTGAGGTAATGAGTAGCACATAAGCACCCTACACTACACAACTTACAGTATTTTGCTTTGTAATAAACCAGAGAACCACTTCCTTAGTAAATGTTTCAATATGTGCATTGGTTTTGAGGAACTCTTGGAGGTAACATGGGCCCAGCAATTACATTCACCAAGGATTTCGCTGAAATACCGCTTTACAAAAAGCAGGCAGTGTGTATCAACAAAAAAAGCAGTGAGCTTTTCTCTCAACAGTGTTTTTAGGTTAAGCAATATTTTAGATGCACAGAGCAGGACATCCACACAACAGGACTTTTTACAAGACCTATTAATAGATACTATCAATAAACACTAAAACGTTTAAACACTTCTAAATCACAGATTATAACTGCATATCTTAATTTTAAAATGTCATGCATAACATTACTGATTTTAAGACGATGATCCAAACTAATGTTTTTGACCTATTAATCGTTGTTCTAAAATGTATCTGTATAAATTGACCTAATACAGTGGGGTCAACTTTCGAGGGAAAACACAGTAAAAGCATTTTGGCTTTTGACAAGAAATGACTTTTACAATTACAATTACCTTTTTAAACTGTAAGTACCAAGGGAATGGGGTTTTTCAGTTCCTAAAATGTATCAAAGCAATGTCGTGATCCACATACATGTCATATTTTTAAGATAAGATAATATTTGTTACTGGGAGATTAAAACTAATTAAATTTTAAAGATAGCCAAAAGGCAAGTCAAACTAACATTTTTAACACAATTACCTTGCTGCCCCGTTTTTAAAGCAGAACCTTTAAAGTGCATTCATCCTTAAATCTACTACGTCCTTTGTGCATTTTATATTTCGAAGAAATCTAAAACCATGTTCTGATTATATGAATGATCATCGTAAAAGGAGACATTTAGTGAGGCAACAGTTAACAGACTGGTGCATGCTGTCTGTGGGAACTGATTGCCCTCTGGGTATTGCCTTGACATTAAACTCTTCGAGGACAATTGGTTAAGTGGAGTTAACTGTTGCATATTCTCCCTGAGGTAGCTTCCTTTTTGATCTTGCCGAGACTGGCGCCTTCCAAAACAGGGCTTGTCTGCGTTATGAAATGCTTTGACTTACGGTGAGGGGTTGCCAGTTGCTCCTCAATGGAGGCTTTTTTTGCGCTCTTAAAGGGCCAAGACAAGCTTTAAATTGCTGTAATGCAGCGTGACAAAATCATCGTCGATCCGGCCACGCCGTTCTGCCGCGTCACATTTTTAAGGAAAATGGTTTTGAATAGTTTTAGTCACTGAACGTGTTTTTCAAGCAAAGCCGTCCATTTGGGAAATAATAAGAAACGAAAATGAACGTTTAACAGCCAATGCATTCGTCAAAATGAGTATAAGAGGCCAATTAAAAAAAAAACGTACACATAATTATATTTGCAAATTTTGTTGTTAGAAAAAAAGCCAGTTTCATTGTTTCCTATTATTATATTCCATTCTAGCATACTCCTATTATTCAGCTTTTTTATATAAAGAAAATGTGTAAAAAATGTAAACGACAGGACCAAGGAAGTTTGTTTGGCTGTATGTTTTCAATAAGCGTTCAGTTAATGAGAACGGAGGCCCGCTATACAGACATCCCCTCTGGTTAATTGCAACAAAACTTCTCAAATGGCTCCTTGCCTCCAAGACTGGAGCCCCCCCGAGCAATCAATAAACCACCTCGGCAAGACAAGTATGATTAACCATGCAACATTTCTTTCAAAATCATTGTGACGTCTCAAAGAAACCGGGCAGACCAATCAAAACGAGCACGCCGAAAGTCATGTGGGAGACTTGTCAAGCCGATTGGAGGGCGGGTGGAAAAAAAGGAAACTTTGGGAAGTTTATAGCAGGGAGTACGCTGTGTTGGGAGATTGAGGCAAGCGTCGCAAAAGCGCGACGACACCAGTAAAGGCGGTGGTGCTGGACGCGTAAATTTCAGGACGATTCATATATGCTTATTGTATGGCCCCTTCATCATCCATGATGAATACTATTCAGCGGCCAATCTCCCAAGAAGAAAAACTACAGGAGCGCAGAAGCGCGGACAAAGAGGAGGATCACAACAACGATAAAGCGACTGTTAAAGGATGTAAAGGGAAAGTTTTGAGTCTTCCGTTCAGTGTGGAGTCTTTAATATCAGACAGAACAACCACAAGGACTTTATACACGTCGTCTGAATCAGGTATTATATCTCCGCCATCAGGCGCAGACGAGCGACTAAGGCTCTCACCCGTGGCTCTTTACGCAGATAGAAAAATCCCAATGGAAAGTGTCTCCAACCTATCCGACTGCAAGAGAGGAGATATGGAGGAACTTAATAGCAAGGGACAGTCCGGCTGGTTTCACACACCCTCATATGCCTCTCCGCCAAGTAAGTGTGCAAAATTCAGGGCTCGGTAGGGAAGTCACTCCGTCATTTGGTGTTTGACGCATGACAATTAGAAAGATGTTAAAACGCAAATAGGGTGGTTACCACAAATCACGATCCATTATAGGCATATTTAGTCAAGGTAATTTAGATGTAAAACCATCATTTGGTTGTAATTATATTTTGCATGAGAATTACAGCCAGTGTGACGCTGTTTAGCAAAATATCTTATTACTGCCAGGAGTAGCATAATTCAATAGTATTTCTAAAACAAAAGTTTAAAGTCTAGTTTTGGTACAATCCCTCTTAGTTTTATTAATTTAAAAAATGTACTTGAATTAAAATCGACCTTATTTTTAGATTGTACGTACAGCTGATTTTGCACCTATTATGTAAGTCATATAATCTAATTCATGCTGAAAATGAACTGCACCCTTAGGAAAATTAGGAAGCAGCTACTATCATACATAATGCGGCTAATCTAGGCAATCTACATGTAACAATCTTCTCAAACTAATTTGTTCAATGTTTCTTTGCAGGACACTCAAGTCCATCCCCGTGTACCCTCAGAAAGCACAAGAACAACAGAAAACCGCGGACCCCGTTCACCACCTCGCAGCTGCTCGCTTTGGAGAGAAAATTTCGTCAAAAACAATATCTTTCCATTGCAGAACGAGCGGAATTTTCCAATTCACTTAATCTTACAGAGACTCAAGTCAAAATTTGGTTTCAGAACAGACGGGCAAAGGCAAAAAGACTTCAAGAGGCCGAGTTAGAGAAACTGAAACTTGCAACCAAGCCATTATTACCTGCATTCGCTTTTCCGTTCCCACTAGGAACACATGTTGGTTCTCCATCCCTATACGGACCGTCCGGTTCCTTTCCGAGACCTGCGTTACCCGTCCCAGGACTTTTCGGTGGGCCAGTGACCTACGGGATGTATTACTTGTCTTAACCGACGAAGCACGTTCATCATATAATTCACCGTCTGTAGTTGATGCTTGTTTATACCAGTTAAAAGGCTGGCGAAACAGCAAATTTGTTTTCTTTAAAGAACCTTAGCAAATATCCTGTTTAAAAAGAAACTGGTCATTTACACTTACGCCAGATGAGTCCCAAAATTGGCTTTAAACGAAAACAATAAGAGCATTTAGGAGTGCAATGTAGCCTCTCTTCCCCTGAATAGACTTATTTTGTAATATAAAATAACGCAGACATACAACTGTGTCTCTTATTTTCTCAGAGAAAAGATTATTTCTACTGAAGGCACATATCAGCTGATTTAAAGCTTGTAGGCCAACATCACTTGTTGATAACGTGATATGCGCGAAAAGACATAATGAGTTTCTTAAATGTAAAAATAAAAACGGATGTCAGCTGGTTATTCTATTACTTTGCTACAGATTGACCATTTCGGGTCGAAATTCACAGTCAGTGTGGGCTTTATTCATATGAATAAGCCTAAATGTTGTATCTTCACGAAAACCAAATAGTTCGTATGTTATTTTAAAGACTGTACGCAGATATAATTTGTACTCTGCCAACAGGTCGGCTATACCTCGTGCTTTTCATTCTGTTATGTTTTTTTGTCAACAATTTGACAGGCTACACAGTCTAGGTTCACAGTTTACGATGCTTTTTTTGGTTTTACTATAAAAAGAAACATAGTCAAACAGCATCACCCGTTATATAATTTACTAAACCTTTCCTTCCAAATCCTTTATAAAAGTTTCCTTTTACATTCTGTTGGGTTAAAGAACATTTTGACCTGTGATTGATTTCTCATCTGTTTAGCCATAATCCCTTTAGTAGGATACATGTATGCTAGTTTTACTAGATTTTAAGAATAATCTCTAGATTTTGTATTATTGTAAATACACATATATATTACAGATTTTGCATTCCTCTTTTGAATAAATTGCAAATAGGATTGCTGATATTTATACACTGTTTACATGTATCTTCTGTAAATTATTGTATATTTTATATGTACATACAAATTAGAAAAAAATAATCGTTTCCATTAAAAAACTATAATTCTCTCAGAGACCTTGTCGTTATTAAGATGGTAAAAAAGACAAAATTCAAGTAAATCCACAAGGTTTAAAAATAATAATTTTTGTTCCCTTTTATACCGTACGTTGTGATTCATTGTTTGATGTTACAGATCACAAGGGCCAGCAGTTTATATTAAATTATGTCAGAGGTCCGACAGTTCAGCACCAACTTTTTGTTACAAAGAAAACGGCGACATTTAGATAACTTAGTGTTATCTTAATGTGTCGGAATTTATATTACATGCGAATGTTTTAAGAAAACATTAACAAAAGATCTACGTTAAACATTACCACCCACGAATGAATTAATTGTATAAAACAGGTTCAGCGAGTGCAATAGGGAACTTGTAAGCCATTTATTGTTATAAAATGATTTGATTTAAAAAATACACCATTATTGCAATCTATACCTGTAGCTTTTATTAGGTTGTATTTGTCACGTATTGTATGTAACGCGTACTGTGTAAAATCTGTAGTACGTAGAGATCGAGAAAACAATCTCTGCTTTTTGGTGAACCACTAACCAAGTTACAAATCGAAAGGTTTTTTGAATATTCAAAATATATTCTTATAATATATAAAATATTTAAAGAGATTTAATACTTTAAAATATTGTACAAATGTTCTGCTTGCAATTTAACTTTTAAACTTCTCAGCACAAAGGGGACGGAATATTCTTAAAGATTGCTTTAGTAAAGTTATTGCAAAAATACTCCTCTGAACAAACAAACAGTACTTTTTATATTGTATGCCTTGAATAAAAACTTTGGCCTACTTCTTCCTTCTTCCTCTAAACCCTCTGACTGAACCATGACCAAAGCAAATAGACGACAGAACTCTGAAAGAAAAATAACAATCAACATTCTGACCACGGAGTCTATACAATAATATTTAATCATATATTTATTATATGTTCATGAATCCACTCACTTGTGTTAATATGTTGGCTTTGGATTGGCTGTATTCGTTGTTTCTGTTTCGACACTCTTCAGGGCTTTCTGTCTCTGGGGTTAGGGAGTAATCCATTGGTTGTCACTGTATATGTGCATAAATCTGTTGTGAAGTCTTTTTTCCTCGTATTCTGTTGCATATGTTTACTTTCTAAACAAACAAGAGAAAGTAGTCTCCAGTATAGATCTTTCCTCTCTTTGCACTCATACTGAAAGGTAATATTAACAGAATTACAATCAGCAAACAGACATTTGAGAGAAATGACTTATATGCAAATTGCTCGTTTAAACATGGTGTGTGAAGAGACGTTTACCTTTGTTTTCTCTCACAGCTGGTATGTTTTGTCCTTGAAATCAGTTTTAATTTTTTGTCACTTAAAACGCACCCAACGCATTTTGCTAACGGAAACCACTAGGTGTCAGCATTTCGCATCATGCTCGGTCTAATTCAGTTACCATACTGTGTGTGAAGGTATGTCGGTGCAGAGCCAGTGGCAGCTTTATATGCAAGCAGTAATGGTATGAACATGATGCGAGCTTGATGAAATGATCATCTCTTGATGAAAAGAGCCGTGACATGCTCTTCTGGACTCGAGTCGAGCAGCTGCTCTCTAAATCAACTGTGGTGATGATTGTCTGTGCTGGAGAACCTGGTTTTCATGATACTGTCTTTCTGATGTGAAAAATGCGATCACAGAAAGTCAGGTGGTCGCCGAAATGTACATAAAAAACTCTAGACACGTGCATTATTATATAAACGTGCATTAATAAAGGAGTGTCTTTAAACTTTACTGATATATTGTCAATTAACAACAGCTTCAAAAGGTGTTTTTAAAACTGTATTTAACAAAGAGTCTGACGCATTAGAGTCAAAACAAGCTATGGAGTGACCGCACACCCCTCCATACAACATGCATCACTCAATCCAACTACTAACTTATCTGGTATTGATAATAATATTACCATGCACTGCTTCTCTGCCATGACCTGGAGGAGGGAGTTATGGTGTGCATGTTCAGCAGTCGGTTTGACGGAAATGTGCGCTTGCAGCTGCAACAAACATTTCGATCTAAGTAATTGTAGTGATGCTCGTACCCTTCCAATGTGTCAAAGAAGTGTGTGCACCCCGAAAGGTGAGATCTGAATTCAGAAAAGCTATAGAGAAAGAATAGTGGGATAGTGGGACTAGATTAAGGTAGTAACATATCAGATCATATCCGACATCTGCAAAAATTACTGGTGTCCCAGACTCCAGAAGTTCAATTAGTTCAGGTTGCATCATTACATCAACATACTCAATGACTTAAGACGCTCAAGTGCCGCACTTTACGTCTCTCGTTCCGTGTAAAATACCTTTCAGAATAAAAGTCTCATGCTGGTACACATCACGTAAGATTTGCATGCTAGTCAGTTTGCAAACGTGTTGTTTTTTTATGTGGAAAATATGTTTTTTATTTCCTTTATAGTCATCCATATTGGCCTTGTAGAAATACCCATAACCCTGCGCAGATTGACTTGCCAAAAATGCACTTGCATAATATAGCCACAAGATGTCAGCATGATCAAAGAGGCTCCAGTAGCCTGCATTACCATCATCCCCAAGTTTAAAACTGATCAAGTACTATTTTTGAAGAATGACCAGAGAACACACATAGAATTGAGATTTGTCTGTCAATTGATAAATGTAAATGTTAACATTTATGTAACGTCAATTTAACATTAAGGGAATAGCAATACGGTTTTAGATTGCACACACATACGTAATACTAATTGCTATAATAAACATATAGTCAGATAGCAACATAAATAAATATGGCTATTTCTTCTTACTGTTACACTAAAATCTTAAAACATTTACAAGGCCCTGATTCATGAGTGACTCTTACCGGATGAGGAGGTCGTTGTCTTTTTTATGTTAATTTACCGGAAAACCAAGGCGGGGCGTTAACTTTAAAGTAGCCGGGTTGCCAAAGTTTCCCATGAGTCCAAACTAAAGGCGAAGTGTCCCAGGACATTAACCATGCGATGCACTGGATTATTTATTACACTGTTCTCTTTTATTTATTCATGGGGTGAGCAAAAAAATGAGTATATTTTTGTACACCACAAATCGTTTCACGTCTGCGTGATGTGGTTATATAAAAATGTTTTTAATTGACAAATTACACATACCGAATAATTGTTTATTCATCCTTAATTTAGAGAATCTTGAGGCAGCGGATCCGGTTTTGCCTCATGTGATGCACTACGATGTTGTCCGACTTCAGCCACTGAATCAGCGAGCAAGAAGAAGCGCTTCTTCTCTTAAGGTCCGGATCTTTTTTTGAATATCTTCGTGATTGAAATGTTTTCGGCATATTCTGGAAATTATTTGCTTGACAATGCTGAGGATTTGCTTTTATTTATGTATGATTGCTTTTACTCCGTTAGACATATCCTGAAAAACTTGAATACGCTTTGGATGTAGATGGGAAAAACTTCACAATTTCTTTGCACAAAAACAAGTAAGAGAGTTATATATATATATATAAAATAATATAACAACTTATGCTGTATACAGAATGTTGGTATAAATTAATAGTATGTGACTTGTATTAAGCCTAATTGAATTTATTTGATCACAGGGAGCTTTTAGGAGAGCAGTTCAGTGTGTCACATTATACAGAAGATGGGATTTCAGAGTCTCCGGGAAATATTGTATGTTTAAATAGTAAAATAGTTTACATCTGTTATATACAGTATGTTAATATTAATGTTTTAATAGTGTATTTATTTGGCTTTGCACACCTCAGGACCACTGTTACTATCAGGGGCACATTCATGATTTAGAAGATTCTTCAGTCAGTGTTGGTCTATGTTCTGGAATGCAGTAAGGAAACATTTTAACTATTTGTTTTAGTTTTAGAAATTCACAAATTCATGCTAATATTTCACTCTCTGTAAAATATTGTATCTTCTCCATTTGTAGAGGGGTTCTGAGAGCGGAAAAGCAGGTTTACTTGATTGAGCCCCTAGAAGAGTCTGTGGATGGGAACCATGCTGTTTACAAACAAGAGCATTTAAAGGCCAAGCAGGGGGCCAATATATACATTAACGACACAGTCTATGACCTTGGCCCAAGGTTTAGTGGGCTGTATAAACCCAGAAATATGGTAATTCTTAAATATTCTACAATCTTTGTTGAATCTCCACCACTGATTTGAGTCTTCTACACAGTATATAAAATAAATTAAATCAACTAATTTTAATATATTTATGTTATATTATGTAAAACTGTTTACAATGTTTTTTTTACCATTAACAGTTTTATGAAAATAACTTTAATTTCTCTGTCTCTCAGAAAAACAAAGCCCGCATTGGTGGACAGCGGATTGTTGAGATGGTTTTGGTTGTTGATAATACGGAGGTATCATGTTAATAATGTGAATAAAATAAAATATTGGTTACTACTGGGATATGTTTATTGTTAATATATTATTTTTCTTCAGTTCAAGAGGTTTGGAAGTTTGAAGAAAATTGAAGAAAGAATGATGTTGGTCGCAAATCATGTGGACAAGGTGCCGTACAACTCTTATATTAGATATGTTTGTTTGATGTTGATACATATTGTGTGATGTGTAATATATTGTTTTCCACATTTAGCTTTACCGGCCTTTAAACATACGTGTCAGGTTGGTTGGGCTTGAGATTTGGACTCGTGAGGACAAGATTGAAGTCAGTAATGATCCAAATCTGACTCTGAAGCGATTCCTACAATGGCGTCAGGATTCTCTTCTCAAAAGAAAGAAGCATGACAATGCCCATTTTATTACGTGAGTCACTGACTGCTGATCTTAGTTGCTTTCTGTGCTGAGAATACCACGTTTACTGACACTGAACACTGTTCATTCATAATGTCTCATCATTAAGTATCCTTCAATGGTTTAAAATCTCTTTTCCATTCAGTGCTATAGATTTTGAGGGAACCACTGTTGGGTTGGCTCCAATAAATGCTATGTGCACTCAGTCCTCTGGTGCTGTGAATGAGGTTTGTTTATAAGCATTTTTAAGAAAATCAACAAAACAATGACACATTCCTTATGTTGATGTTACTCTGTTGAAAATAATCTCCATTTGTTGTAAAATGTAATGTTTTAAATGTTTCTCTTTATAAAGGACCATAATGATGATCCTATTGCAGTGGCTTCTACCATTGCTCATGAAATGGGCCATAATCTTGGCATGTCACATGACGATCAGACCTGTGGGTGTTCCTCAGGTCATAGCTGTGTTATGAGAGACACCATTGGGTGAGGCTAATCGAAACAGTTTTTAACATACATTAGCATACATTTATCCAATTACACTAGAGACATTGAAACATAATTTGTTTGTCTTATTGTGCCTAAAACATCAACAAACCCAAAATTCCTATTGTTTTTAGGCTTTGTTGGATCAGAATGTTAACCTTGTTGGTGTTTGTTAGGGTAGTGTGAAAATTATGATATGTTTCTGAACATCAAAATGTAACAGTCAGCCTTTGAGTGTTTAAAATATTAGTACACCATAATTTCTTCATATTGTTTCCACAGGTTTGTTTACCCAACCTTCTTCAGTACTTGCAGTCAAGCATCTTTAAGGAATTTCTTACAGAACTATGACAGCAGCTGTCTACTAGATCTGCCCAATGAGGGTGAGATATATGGGGGCCCAGTGTGTGGAAATGCTTTCGTCGAAAAGGGTGAAGAGTGTGACTGCGGAACTGTTGAGGTTTGACATGTTAATTTACACAGTTTCCCAGCTGTGGCAACTTTAGTGTCACAGTTCAAGCATGACATCACTAAAACAGCTGTTTGTACATAAGTATATATTTACTGTTGCAATACATTCATCTTTTTGTTGATGCAAAATACTATGATGTCATTTGATTTCAGGAATGCAACAATCCCTGCTGCAATGCCTCCACGTGTCAGCTGACTAAAGGTGCCCAGTGCGCTCATGGGGAGTGCTGTCAAAATTGCCAGGTATCAGGTCTCTTGAATCATTGCAGTATATCAATGCACAAGCCAAAAACTGCATCCCACTAGCTTTTACAACAAGACAATGCTACGGAGCAGTAACATTTATGCATAAGGTGTATTAAACAATGTTACTGAACTACCTTATGAAAGCATCTTTATTGAACTGTGGTTCATCTTTCCTTCCAGCTGAAGAAATCAGGCAGTCTATGCAGAGAAAGTGCTCATGACTGCGATTTGGATGAGTACTGTACAGGAGAATCAGCCTTCTGTCCCAAAGATGACTATAAGATGAATGGACTGCCCTGCAATTCTAATCAGGGCTACTGTTACAATGGACAATGTCCAACACATAAGGGACATTGCAAGATGCTGTGGGGACCAGGTACTGTTTTCACGTATTACATAAACACTACACACAGGTCTCTTTCTGTTCAAAATAGCAAAGTTTCATGCAGACAAATAGGAATGAGAAATTAAAGAAAGTCAGTTTTGTCATATGTTTAGATGCTGTTGTAGATGTCGATGCCTGCTTTTATAACAACTTTATGGACAGAACTTCCAGCAGTCCTGAGTAAGTGTAATTTAGATACTTGATTTTTTTTTTGTTGCCTGAAAACAAAAGTATTTTTAAGGCATTATTATTAATTATCTTCTGGTCTGCCTATTTTGCAACATTTTGTTTAAAATGAGACAAATATTTGTCACAACCTACAGGCACATGAAATGTGGGAAAATATACTGTTCTGGTGGGAGAGAGTTCCCGATAACAAATAAAAAAATTAGAGTAACCCTGAGGTCCCAAACGTGCTACATGGTTGATGATCCCTCACCATTCGAAAACTTAGAGATGGTTCCGGCAGGCACCAAATGTGGTACAAATAAGGCAAGGAAATAATAAAGCACATTGTCTGCTTTACTGATGACATTTTTCTGTGTAATTCATAAAAGGATTTTATGTACAAAAAATGAATAATTTTTTATTTCTAACAGGTGTGCTACAACAGCCTTTGCCAAGACATTAGCATATATGGCACTGACAACTGTTCTGACAAATGTAATGGCCGTGGGGTATGTAACTTTTTTGTTTTGCTCCATGTTTTTGTGATATATTTTATATTTATACTGTTAGAATTATGGCAAAGCATTATAGAAAGCATAAATAACGCATTACTTTGTCATGTTGTAAAAACATTTTTAAAATCATATTGTTTCAATATGTCTTTTCTGTATTGAATTTGTCTTTGAAATTTCTAATCTTTTCTTAAAGCATCATACAGTTAAACTACAACTAAAGTTTGTCTTACATTTAAGGTGTGTAACCATGAGAGAGAGTGTCACTGTGATCCAGGCTGGGCGCCACCGTACTGTGATGAACTCTCAGAACTTCCAAAAAGTAAACCATTTTCATCCTTGGTATATTAGTAATACTTTATATGTAATCTCAGCAAGTCATTGACCATGTCATACATTTTTGTGGACAGCAGAAATAGTGACAAATGTGTGGTTTTAATTTACAGTGAGAAATGCTGTGATAATTGGTGTGGCCACATCTGCGGTCATCCTGGCACTGATTATTGTTATCTTTGGAATGCTGGTGTGTTGCAGAAACAAAAACACATTGTTTACGAAGAAAAGGTAGGATCTGTTACTTTTCTAAAAATCATCAGTTTGCAATAATGATATTTATTATGTTATTGTAAGATTATAATGATTATTGAAGTACTTAATGTTTTAAATGTTATTTAAATAGGTATTTGAAGGACATCCACACTTCATCAGGACAGTGCAATCCAGCATTCCAGTCAGGCAGTGCAAAGAACAGCCCCAAGTATACACATCCACGTATCAGTCAGCCAGCTTTCCTTGAGTCATCCTCAACTGTGCCCTGCAGACATCTTATTACTCTAGCTGCACCCTGTAGGCCAGCACCATTGGTGAGCTCATTCCTTTGACCCTAAACAAGCTGTTAATTTTGTGTTTTAGTAGATCTTACATTTTTTTGTCATCATAAGTGCATATTAAATAGCTGCCACTTATTTTTCCTGCACAGCCTCCAAATGCAGCACCACAAATCATGACAGAACAGGTAGTAATATATATATATATATATATATATATATATATATATATATATATATATATATATATACAAAATGTATTGTTTTAATAAATTTTTGTTTTCCCAAACATACTGACATATATGTCTGTATTGTATTAGATTGCGAAACCTGTTGCAGCATCTGCAAAAAACATTCATGCTGTTCAGGTGAGGACTTGTCAATATTAGCTACTGTACTAGCAATTCTTACAGAGTTGACATGAAAATAAATCAGTGTGTTAGTTACTACTTTGTAGTAAATTACTACTTTGTGAGAATAAACACCTGCAATTTCTACATTTTAATTTAGGCAAACCCACTTCTCCCACAATATAAACCACTTCCTCCATCAAAACCTTTACCACCACTCACATCTAAACCTGTAAGTATAAATTTATTTAACATTTACTTTGTACAGTTTAGACAACAGCGAGCACCTCATCCTACCGACATAAATACCCTCCAATGCTATAACCTATCCAATGCTGTTATCCTGTTTTTGTTTGCATTGATAGGTGACTAAACCCAAACCACCTCCTGTGCCTCCTGCGAAACCCACAGGGATACAGACAGTGTATACTGCGCCTCAGGTGAATAGCCAATATTTTATTTTCTGGGAACATTACTGCAGCTCATTTATATGCTATATAACCACTTTCAAGGGTCTCAAAAAGGAACTGTTAATTTATCCAAGCTGTTTGATAATCTACTGAATGTGTGTATGAATGACTAATTGTGTTTTAATGCTATTTTTGCATCCATTAATTGTAGGCAATACAGAAAGTAGCGCTAAAACCTCCCGCCAGGCCTAGATGACTTGGAACAGAGTGAGATACTCTAAATCATTAGGAGCTTCAGAAGAATTAGATTGATTAGCAAAACAGGGGGAGCAGTTTATGGGTTTTATGTAGTATGACTCTGAATAACAAGATGAAGCAAAAGACGGGAATTTGGCAAGCAAAGGTATGGTAAAGCATTTGTATCTCCCACTTGCTCCCCTACACTCTTGGTACAATTTGTCTGAAATTTATATTGCTATATATATTTCTATTCTTATTGTATTTTTTCTTTTTGTTGATATCATGTTTCTTTTCAAAGAGTGTTATTTGCAACAGTTTACAGTCAGTTGTATTTACAAAAACGTTGACTTCCTCAGCTGAAAGAGAAGGTCTCCTGTGTTAACTGAAAATAAATGTCCTTGCAAAAGAAATTTTATGATTTTAAGACCACCCTCTCAATGGTACTTACAGTTTTCTCTCATTAAGTCCATTTTTATCAAAAAACCTATTTCAGTTTTACACATCTTATGACGTCACTGCAGATATAAGACATGTATTAGTTGAATTAAACTACTGAATTTCACAAAGATACACAAATCAGTAAATACTGAATAAGATCTGTATTCAGTGGCCACATAAATACTGTTAATCTTTGCATATGTTTGCACTTTGTATTATTTATTTTACTTTTTACACCTTTACTGTTACATTAACTGTTTGTTTCGTGATTGTTATGCTTTTGTAACCATTGACAAGGGCAAAAATGTGTATTTTGCCCAACTTTTGCTAGTCAATGTTGCAATGATCTCAGCTGGTCTGATTTTACTCTCTGTAAATCTGAAAATGTAATATTAATTACAGTATATTTTTAAATGTGTTTGCTATAATAAAGATGTTCAAATGTCTCTTGTAATTCACACCCGTATATTTTGGTTTGTATATTTCAGATATTTAAGTCGCTTTGAACGAGATGACCTCTGTCGCGCCCTGTAGTTTCGTCGTTGCCTAGTAACCATTCAAACAACACGTATTTAAAAAACATTTGAAGATAACGCGAAAAGCTGTTTTAATAATGGATGGGCCTGGACAAATCGACGAAGACATTTTGCAAGACCTCTACGCATGGATAGACAAAATACCACTCTCCAGACCAAAACGGAATATAGCAAGAGATTTTAGCGATGGAGGTAAAAGCTTTTCAAAAACAACAGGAAAAAAAGCTCGCGAATTAATAATAATTGTCATTGGGAACAATTGGATCTAAATTAAACAGCTCGTATGATTTTTATACTAATAATACTATACTGTTATAGTACGTTTACTCAATTAGCCATAACGCATTTTAATAAATATTTTAACAATTTGCATATGCAGTTATGGCTGCAGAAGTGGTGAAGCATTTCTTTCCTAAATTAGTGGAACTGCACAACTACACGCCCGCACATTCAACGCAGCAGAAGCTGTGCAACTGGAGCACCCTCAACAGGCAAGTTTATTTATTTGTTCTCCAGGCAGACACTAAAGCAAACATCGCCCTGTTTATCCGAGCCCCCATGTCGCTTTAAACAATTCCCAGAGGACTGCAGGAATGTGACATTACACCTCAGCAATAACAGAGAGGGACTTGAGGTACCCAGCTGAACGTTTAACACTGTCTGGGTCTCAAAACATGTGTAAGCTGTCTACCTAGACAGCATTTTTGGCGTCACGTGTAGAGGTATTTATGAGTGAGAAAATAAAAGTACCTACTTTTTGTTGCATGGCAAAAGCAGATGTATTCTCCTCTTAGTTAACAAATTTGAACAAAAGGAAAACGCACAGTATTAAAGGCAAAAGTCGTAAATGTTGGGATGTTTTTATACACTTGATGGGAAATACCCATTGGCACAAGTTATGAAAGTTACCTCACACTCCACTGATTGATATATGTGTTGTGGTTTCATGTATTAGAAAATATGTGAAGGTGAATGTCCGCCTTTGTGTAACAACGTCTTTGCCTGTATCATTAAAGGCCAAAACAATGTAGGCCAAATATATGTACATAAACAGAAATCATTTTCTTGGGAGATTCTCTGGTTAATGTTTTTGTCCAATAAAGACATGGTTAAAAAAGGATTTAACAAATTTAACAAAGCGAAGGTAAGCAATGTTCTTATTTCAGAAAAGTTTTCTCCAAGCTGAACTTCAACATACCTGCTGACACAGTCAAGAAGATCGTTGTCAGCGCAGCAGGTTATATTGAACCAGTTCTTTGCTCTCTGAGAGACAAGATGGAGGAGAAGAGAGCAGGAAATCTATTAGATGGCACACAGGTGAGTTGTTGTGTAGGCGTGGCTTGTGACTGATATTACATTTGCACCTGTGTGTTTTTTAACCTTTCCTTATCTTTGTTCATAGGACTTAGAATATTACAGCATTTCAAGTGGACAACTGAGATCAGGTAGATTAACAAGGATCTTATCATCTATAGGACTAGAGTGAAAATGGCTGTAGCTCAAAAGGAAAAGAACCCAAGTACAGACCTCAAAAGAAAGTGATTGTGACAAACCTGTTGTAACAACGCAAGGCAAATAAACTTTAAGCCAGGCAAAACAAGCAATGCTTAACAAGGGTCAAAGGAACATGCAGATATTTAGGTAAATACCAGGCAAATAATAGAAAGACAGAAATGAAAATAATTAACATAGCAAATTTGATCATAGAAATCAACACCATTATAACTACAATGCTTCATGTGCATTTAGTCAAGGAAGGAAATGAACAAATTATCTTGGTTTTTTTCATGTGCTGTTGCTTTACAAGCAATATCTCACCATGATCATCACCCACCCAGCTACTAGAGAAAGAGGAAATAAGAATGCAGCCATTGATCATCCCACAACAGCTGGTTGTTGACTGTAGAAGCAATATGAACTGTAGATTTGTGTCGGTTGTGATGTTGAGTGTGATGATTGTTGTTGTTAGTTAGGATAGTAGAATAGAATCTTTAAATTCTCCTGCATATTTAGCCCACCTGTTTTTGGGAAGCTAAGCATTCATGAGCTCTGTGGTCATAGATAATCTGATTGTCACATTACTCAGAATAATAGTACTTGTCTCAGCAGGCTGCAAACCAAACTTTTAAAATAGCAAATGAGGTGTCAGCTCTTTAATTTGTGTAGTCTCTGTTATTTTTTATTTATTTTTTAAAACGATGACTGTCATCGTGTCATTTTTATCATAGTTTTTGTCAGGTGATCCATGTACTAGAGTGGAATAAGAATTTGACAGCTGGGTTTGGAAACAGGCCAGAAGCACTGGCTTGTCAGCACACTTACCATTACAATGTAGGGGGCAAATACGTCAGCAGTCTGTTTTCTACACCTCATCATCATAGAGTCTTAGTTGTGACATTATTTAATTCGCTGTTTTCATAATAGTAGTGGCTCTGCATATCAGCTTTATTCACAAGATACCCCTTATCACTTCCAACAGGCTTAACACATTTGGCTAAAAGCCCATTAGTTCATAGCAAACTCAAGCCAGCAGTAGTCTATTGAGGCTATTATAGGACTGTAAAGGCTAGATTGTTTTTAAAATGTATAATCGAAAGCGCAGAGCATTTCTGTTGGGAAACACGGGTCCTCTGCTTCAGTAGGTACTGTTCAGCTTGTTATTTTATCCTTATGGGATGTTTCTAAGCTTGGAGCCAAATAAAATTCTCCTGCTTTGAAAAAGAGCTGCAGTCTGGTGCATGTCATTGTTTCTTTTCTACCTGATTGTGTTTAATGGGTTGAAATGAAGTCTAATTAGTTTGGCCTTCCTGGCTAAGCAATTCTCATGAGCTTTAAGTATGGGGGAGTACCACTCATCTGGAGGGAGAGGGGAAATTGATGCAGGGTATTGTGAGGATAAAGCCTCCATGCCTGAATTTGGCCTGGAGGGATTCTGAGGCAGCTCTTGTTTTACAAAGACCCAGAATTTACGTTGAAATGTTGAAATGTGGGCTTTCATTAAAGACATATTGCTACTTGTTAATAATAATACATTGCTTAATGCCCATTGTCTCTGTAAAGTTTGTGCTATATAAACCTGTTCTAAAATACTGATTATAGTGTGGTTTTTTAAATAAAAGTGACAAGAAATTCCATAATTGTTTCTGCTAATTTCTGCAGAGAATCAAGAGATTAATGACATCACACATAACAACCCCACTATTGTCAAGAAGGCAGAAAAAATCAGGTACGTTTCTTACATATCAAGCAGTTTTGCTCATTTTACTCTCAGCTGCAGTTTTGTTTACATTTGGTCTGAGGTTTCCACATTGGGTTAGTCTAAACACATGCCTTATGAGAAAGGCACAAAGGGATTCCTCATAACTTAGAAGGGTAACAGATTACAGACTAATGACAATGGCATTAAAGTTCAATAGTGCAGAATTATCTATAATGCGATGGTTAGGATGCTACCCAAAACTTCGCCACAAAAGCATCTGCTAAATAACAAATAACATGCTTTAGAGACCTGGAATGTGGTGTGTAATACAGACAGCCCATGAATTTGAAAACAAATTCAATTGTATTTATAATTTCTTAACTCTTACCCCATGTCTGCTTTAAACTGGTCAAATTGACAGAATTGAAAAAATCATTGTTGCACATTACCTAGATAAAGCATATTTTAGTTGGAGGTTGTGTAATGTACTGTGATATGATTGTGACTAAATGAGACAATGTGATGTTCAGTGTTCCACAAACTTTGCATGTAGGCCTATGAAAAAAATTATGTTAACAATACAGTTATTGTAAATTTTTCTTAGTGGTGCGAGTGTAGGACCTAATGTGGATCCGGCCTTTCGATTACTCTTGGAGAAAAAGGAGCAGGCCATTTTGTCTTTACAGGAGACTGTTGAGGTGAGTAGCTCAATTTTAATTCATAAATATGTATGTAAATTAAAGGTTTCGGCCAAAGTTCTCAGGTTACTTTGGGAACCTTTAGCACACAGCTGGCAAAATATGCATATGTCACAAAAGGAAATGTGTCGTTCCCGTGCTGTTCTCGTAGCAAGTGTTCAAGGGCTACAGGACATGTTTTTTTCAGAATCTGTTTCCTGTTGCTGGTGCAATGCAGTAGAGATTGCATCAAGACTTGTGAATGAGTCACTGTGAGGTCAGCAGCTATGATGATTGTCACCAGTAAAAACATGTGTTTTTACTGGTGACAATCATAAGACAGTTTAAGTAAAGTCACGGGCAGGCCAAGGAAACCCATACCTGGAATTTGTCCTCTGCATTTAATCCATCCAGTTAGTGCACACACATTGAAGTAGTTTGTTATGAACACACTGCAAACTGTAAACACACATGGGCAATGGGCAGCACTGTGGCACCCCGGGAGCAATTGTGGGTAAGGTACCTTGCTTAATGGCATGTCACTTGCTTCCTTGCAGTTAACATATAACCCTTGAAGGTCTTTCAGTGGTCCAAAGGTATGTTTAATTAAAATAGCTTACAAATGATTTATTTAAAAGAAAAGGGTTGCCAATGATTGGTCTGCTTTATTAAAATTAAAAATATACTTAGTCATAGCCAAAGTTTCTTAGGAAGGAAGTGTTTAAAATAGCTGTGGGATTGTGACATTCGCCTCCCTTTGATTTGTTTGTTTGTGGCATTAGAAAACCTTTAGTTTATAAAAAACAACATAAGCTCACAGCCACTATAATAAAATATCTCTTAAATATATATTTTTTTGCTCCAGATTTTACAGATAAAGATAAACAAATTGGAGCACCTTGTGCATCTTAAAGACCTTCGCATGGAGGAGCTGACAAAGCAGTTAGAGAGATACAAGGGTCGCAAGAACATCTCATGATTATATTAGAGAGCTACCATCAGGAAATTGATTTTAAAAACATACATAAGTGTGTATGTTAACAGTAAGGCTAACAGTAGAGTTAAAAAAACATGCTCAGGTGTTTATGTGAAAGAACGTAATTTTCCTGTTCTTCTTTCTGACCTGTAATTTGTTAGCAATCAGAGTGAAAACAGAATTCAGTGTCCATACAGCATCTCCATAAACCATCTGACTGCAGCAATCTATACTGTACGTTCTTTGAACTTTACAGACTTTTGTCAGTGAAGTCTTATTTTACTGGATGATTGTGAGATGTTCTTGCTGGTTTACCAGCATCATCACTTGTGCCTATTTTCCATTTTTATCAAATATTACTAGATCTATATGTCAAATAATTGCGATTATTATGTGATAAGTCCTTGTGTTTTATGTGAAGTTATTAAACAGTGTATTTAAGTCATTCTGATTTTGTGTTCCTTGTGACAAATCTTATAAATGTACTAAAAACTGAAAACAGATGGAAGTATTTTTTTATTTGGTTGTACGATATTGTGGGATTTTTCGCAGAGCATTTTACTTTGTTAGTCAATGGACTTCAGCACGTTATTACCATTATCATGTCATAAGACTTGCAATATACAACTAAAGCTTTTCCAGTATTGTGGTCTGCCAAGTTTGTGGCTCATTTTCATTAGCCTCCAGATGTTAGACTGAAAGCAAAAAGATCATATTAAAGTTGATTTTATTCTGAACTTCACAGTGGAAACTGACTGATCATCACTTGTTGAAGTTTATACATATGCTCATAAAACCTCCAGTGATTTCACATCATTAAATGATCAGTAAATGATTTCACCAACATTCAAAAACACACACGATATACTGATATACTGAGCTTTAACATCCATAATAGTAATATCGTGCTTTGTTATCAGTATTGTTAATGACAAAAGGTATGTAAGCTGTTGGACAAAAATAGCTTACTTATTTGCAAAGACACTAAAACAGTTAAAATGCAAATTAGAAATTCTTTACGCAGGAAATATTGTTTGTAGATTTGTTTATTTAAGCTGATGCAGTTGCTATTATTCTGCATTTATCCAGGCAATGCACATACATGCAGGATGTGATGATACTTTTGTAACCAAGTTTCATTCTCCTTTCTTTTGTTTTGTGTCTTTTGTGCTTTCATGAAGCTATGTAATGGATAATTTTGAGGGGAATTTAAATGAGTTTTACCTCAGTGGTCTGTCAATTTGACCAGTTTAAAGCAGACATGGGGTAAGAGTTAAGAAATTATAAATACAATTGAATTTGTTTTCGAATTCATGGGCTGCCTGTATTACACACCACATTCCAGGTCTCTAAAGCATGTTATTTGTTATTTAGCGGATGCTTTTGAGGCGAAGTTTTGGGTAGCATCCTAACCATCGCATTATAGATAATTCTGCACTATTGAACTTTAATGCCATTGTCATTAGTCTGTAATCTGTTACCCTTCTAAGTTATGAGGAATCCCTTTGTGCCTTTCTCATAAGGCATGTGTTTAGACTAACCCAATGTGGAAACCTCAGACCAAATGTAAACAATACTGCAGCTGAGAGTAAAGAGAGCAAAACTGCTTGATATGTAAGAAACGATTATGCATTATGAAAGATTTCATAAAATTGGGTGAATATTCCTGGATATATCCTGAAAGAACTATGTTTCTTATGGGAATAAAATAAGAAACAGACCCTCTTCTTTTGATCCACTTTTGTCTAAGTTCTCAGCACTCCCAGATGACTCAGGCAGAACTCTCAGACTGGATGAGTGTGGAGGGGCTGGTGGAATTTGGGGTTAGATTCTTGAGCCGTACAGCAGCAGTAAAGCTCTCTGAGACATTCTGAATTACAATCACGAGCATGCTTGAGCCCCTGAGCATACAGAAACCATATGAAGAATACTGTGAGAACGTCTTTAATGGGACTTGTTGTCATGATGAGAGAATAAGTGGGATACTTCCTCTGGCCTCTAACAATGTTTCATAAAGACCCTTTAAAGTGAAGATAAGACACATAAAAAGGAGTTTAAAGGGGGCGAATGTAACAGAAATGCTGCATCTTGAAACTGAAGAATTAGAAGATGAAGAATCAGAGTCATGTGCTTTTTTAGTCTTTTCATGTTTTGTTTATCATCACAAGTTTATTTAACAACCTATGAATCAGTGTTGAGTTTTACAACACAGGGATTTCCAGAGGATTATTAAAATTCTGATTTTGTGTACTAATCTTGGATATATAGGTAATTTTTGCTTAACATGAAAACTGAAGCATATAAATATTATTCTTGAGTAATTAATTGATATTAATATACTCCTAATCATCTAATCTTTAAGCAAACACTCAATGCACTCAATTAGGTCTGAAACAAGAATGCTTGTACTTAAATAATTTTAGCATTATTGTAAACAAGCAACACAAACCAGTGCAACATCAATAAGTGGTGATTGACAGTAGACCATGATCCACCAACCGAAAGTCCTCACTGGTGTTCTTGTTTGTTTGAGATGCCACGAAATTCAACTCAAGTGTTTACTATATAAATGTATCAATGTTTTGAAGGCTGAGAATATCATTTCAAGTAAAGAAGAGTAAATGACTTGGCAATAGTGATGTTTTGTCGAGACAATAATAACATTTTTGCACACAGTGAAAACAAACAAAAAGCAAGGCATGACATTGCATAGTGCATTCATAAAAATGTGATGGTACAGTTCCAAACTAGAAAAAAAATGTATTTGTTTGACAGAATTCAGATGTAAGGGAAAGCCTTGATTACTGTCACTGAGCATCTGTTTCTATTCAGTCTCAGATTCAACTGTCTAAAACTTTCCTTTCTTTTATGTTTTTAGAAGATTAATGGAGAAATCTGTAGCACAATAAAAACACATGGTAATCAAACTAACTGAAAAACATAAGCAAAAAATTCTATAAACAAGAATGACTTTTTACACCAGGCACTTACTGGCATGTTTATTGTGTTTCTCTTCATACTGTATAGTAACTTCCTGTCGGTTAGGACTATAAACGTCTAAGAGTGGAAATGTTTAAGGCTGGTTTTCATGGATGTCCCTGCTGTATATAGATGAGAGACAGTCACTTAAAGAGTCATCAATCTATTATACTCTGTGCCTGTGTAATCTGGAAACAAGCTGTTTGCTGTCATTAGTGACTTATCAATCAGTGAATGCTCTAAATCAGATGCTTCCTGTTTTATTGAGCTTACAAACCTTAAATATTGTGTTAGATATTGTGTGTCAATTGTAAAACATTTACAAGAACTGATGACAAGAATGGGAGCCTTCAAAAAGTCAAAAACAGACTGCTGCGATAAACTCAGAGCTCAGATAGGTGTTATCAGAGAGAAATGTTAACCCCTGTGACACCCACAGGCCTTAAAGCAGTGCTTTCAAATCTTCATCCCCAAAAAACAGACCTGCATTGAGTCACTATGAGTAAGTGGGTGTGCAAGCCTTGAGATAAGTTTTCCTTGCTTTAGCAAGATTAGAAAACCACACACATGCACATACACACATGCATTCATATAATCAATGTAATATAGAACTTTGTCAGCAAAATGCTTACTGACATTTACTTACAATCATTCAATCACTATGGTGAATTTTCACCAAATCCAAATATATACTGTAAACTGAAATAGTGATATAAATATTTTTCCTTAGACATTTATTGATGCCACAAAGGTAACTCAGAGGGCAAGTTAGCTTGACGTACTGTTACAAAAACAGCATTATATCATGTGTCGGAATATCGGATTTGGGCATGTAGAAATCCCCTTTGACTGCATTATTGTTCTAATTAGAGTGGGCTGAGAGAAACCAGGCTTATCATATATCATGTCCTTACTGAAGCTACCCCATGACTCCCTGGTAAATTCCGTCTGCACAACGCTTCAGGGGATGACAAGCAGGGCCATGAGCCAGACTGAACACAGAACACAATTGTTCAGGCTACTGCCAGTAATTCACAAATCTCATCATGGTTGTCATGGGAGCCGAGGTGCCTCATAGGAAACCTGGGCACTGACCTTCCTACAATGGTTCCAGCCACATCAGAGATCTGCCATCAGCTCTACAGAAACAGAATACAACATCTCCACCAAGATCCTGCAAAGATGGCCTACTTCTATTAGAAAAAAGCAACAAAACTTATTATCATGAGATTTTCCACAGGTCACAAATGGTTTATTTTCTGAAGTTCACATTTGTGTCATTGAACTATAGGGAAAAAACTTGGCCACCAACTCAGAGCCGAGTAAGACTGTTTAGTGATATATCCTGTATAAGTCATTTGGGAGTCATTAAATTCCTGTTCTCCATTGAACCTTGTTTTAAAACCAATTGGATTTCAATTGGATTTTTTTCATAAGGTTATTAAAAACGCCAGTTCCACAGAAATGGGTTTACATGAAACGTGAATTACACCATATGAATTAGAATCAGCAATAAGGTTGATCTGATGCAACCAAAAGGATACAATAAAACAAAAAAATGTCTCTTTCTGTCACTCCTTTACACCCCCACCCCACACACCTTTACTCCTGGCGTAGTCATTTCCTATACATCCCTGATGAGTAATGAAGGACAAACACAGTTCCCTGTCACAAGCACACATTAACACATTGTTTAATATTTTGATTTTAATGTAACACATTTTGAATATTTTTTTAAGGAAGCAACTTATTCTCTTTGTCCAAACTAAAGGTCTAACAGCTAACAATATATATTGGGGGTTAATTGTTGACTCTGGTCTGCTAACATATGTCCAAGACACTCATATTTACACATAGGGTGCTGGGAGAATTTAAGCTTCTGTTATTTCTTTAAAGTCAGCTGGAGACATAGACCGCTTTGCCCACTTCCTTGAGTGACTATTTCCTTCCTTTGTCCTTTCTACACGCTGAGTAAGTCTGACTCCTGCATCCAAAAGTCAAAGCAGGCTCATTTGTTAAACAGGGGATGCAGATTCTTGACATTTCCTGTGATTAGACCAAAACCTTTTAATGAAGCATTCTGAGTTCATTGAATATATAGGTCATAACTGACAACACAACCTGCTGTGGTTATTCATCAAGTTAAATGGCTGTCTATCAGACTTTCCTAAAACAAAGTGCCATGGGAATCAGATTGAAGATGTGACCTATTACTATTACTTAAAATGCAGCAGCAATGAAATAAGTTTGTCATTTTCTTCAGAAATCATGACCTAATCTTTAACAGTGACAATGTAAAACTTTCTTGCTGGTATATGATAATGATAAGTCAACTTCCTTAAAATGCAAGAAATGAATAGTGGCTATGATCACAGTGTAACACCATTAGGAAGCTCCATATATGGAAATTATGGCACCTTGTACTATGCACCCCACTTCCCTTAATAAAAAAAAAGTCATTGCCCTGGTATCAAAATAGGTTTTATTTTACAGAATTGAACATTGTCAAAACTTTAAAAATTTTGCATATAAATGTTTCAAAATTAAGGAGCTTAAATTACGCTGTCATAAAAAAAGTGACATTCACAGAGTGGGCCAGTCAACTTTCATTCTTATTTTATCAACCATAAGAACCACAGAGATCACACAAACAGGAACATCTGTATTACATTTAGATTTTCTTTTTAGCTTATACCCTTTTTAGATTTATACCCTGAAGGAAAATGATGGAAAGAACAAGAACTGTTAAATAAATGCTTGCCACAGGATGTAACAGAGGATGTACAAACTAGGTACTTTGTGAGATTCAGCGAAATAACATGAGCGCATACATGACTCAGATCTCTGTGAAATGGTCAGAGGCTTATCGTTGGGTGCCAAAAAAAAGGAGGTCATTCAAGTTAACACCATTCCTGAGAGAGAGAGCACTAGTAGACACACAATAAAAAATTCTGAATGGTTTAATTAAATGTATTGTGATTATTGGCCTAAAAGCAACATAGGCAAACTGTACTGAACACTTTACTCTGAAAAGCTTAGCCATGCTTTTGTGCACAGTCTCATTTATCTCTTCATTGTGTAGTCTTTTGATTTCTGAAGATCACTTGCCTCCCCTAGTGGTGACATCTCAAACCTTTTGAGGCTATTGGACAATTTCAATAGACTGACAAACAACAC
This sequence comes from Chromobotia macracanthus, assembly GCA_036877525.1. NCBI lineage: Eukaryota > Metazoa > Chordata > Actinopteri > Cypriniformes > Botiidae > Chromobotia > Chromobotia macracanthus. The sequence continues at coordinate 289,204 of JAZGTH010000152.1, forward strand.
CTCACTCAACACACATCAGTATGTTGTTAGAATATTTTTGTGTGTGTGTGATACCTTTCCAGATAAATATTCAAATGCATTCGGTGCAGATTTTTAATTAGTGTTTAATAACACGACAGCCCTTATTTTAATTAGATTCCCTTTTGAATAAATTCTTTCCAGTAATGACAAAACAAGCTAAATGTCATCAAGCCATTTTCAGTCAGAACACATTATCCAGCAGCTGTAATGTCCATCTCATAGCTTTTCAAAGTCTTAAGGTCTGGTTCTCAAACAAAATGTCCAACTTGTCACCTTCACTTAAAAGCCCCATACCCATTCTCAGTACGTGTCCTATTAATCAACAATTCAAATCAACATCCACAGGGCACCCACAAACTCACTACAAAAAACAATACCAAACCCACTATTTCTGACATTACACAGAGCTTAATTTGCACAAGTAATCAGTATTAGTTCAGAGAGATTTATGTTAAATAAGCAAAATCAAGCAGGGAAACTCATATGAGTGCATTTGATTGTTCAAACATGTCAGAATTACTTTATGTAAAATTGGTGCAGTGGGTGGCTGAACTAACTAAAAGTTTTAGTTATGAAATTAGTGACATTGGAAATGATGAATTTGTTCTGCAACTCTCTTTAACAGCATAAAAAAGATGAAAAACTTTGTTTTTACAAAAATCTGTTTGTAGCTGCATGAGCCACTTCTTTCATTCATCTCATTTACCGTGACGCCTTATAACTCCAGTAAAGTAAAACACAACAGTCAATTTAAATCTCTAAATGTTCACATACTTCACACAGATGCAACAGCCTGCATCCAACAAATATTTACCAAGGATTTGAAAAAGGGAGGCAAAAGTTTCAAGCAAGAACAGAAAAGCATGCTAATGCGAGCCAGGGACATTGGAGGAAGTACAGATATGAATTGCAACAATTCAGTCTGGAAAGATTCAGTTGTGCAGCTGAGACAATTCTTGAAAAATTTTGCCTCATCTTAAGATAATTTGCTGCAGTCCACATGTGACTGTTAAACCACAACCTCTGACTCTCAATGTACTCAGCAGACTGACTCACAGCACAGTTAGCCAAGCACCCACCCCACTGCAGTACAAGAGTGAAAAGCATCCATATGAGCATGCCACACAAGCACCCATGCCCCACAAAGAAAGAGAGGAAAAAGAAAGAGCGGAGGGGGTGTGGGGTACAGCCCTCCCCCTCAGTGGCCTTCTGTGGCTGCTTTGGGCTTGGATGGTTTCTTAAGACCACCTTTCATACTCAGGGACTCCAGCTGCTCCATTGAGTCAGCCGCAACCTGGCTTGTGGTTGTCCGGGAGCAGCTGGTGTCTACAAACATGTTTGGGATGTCCTGACCAAAGTAGATCTTGCTGTTTGCTGCTATGGCCTGGTATTTCATCAGATCCAGATACTCTGGTGTCAGCTTTAGCTGTGGAGGAAGACAGTGATCTGATAAATGACCTGGGCAAATCCTGTACAGAATCGTTCCCACTGAAAGAATGTGTAAGTGCGCCCCCATGTGTTCACACTTAAAATGAACGAACACCACAACAAAAAAGCTAAACTTTACATGAACTTTGTTGTAATTGGCTATTCCAAGGATTTTATTTTAAAGTTTCTGCAATAAAGTACTGAATGCTGAATTATGTACCAACAGCACTGAACCTTCTGCCAATATTTTTAAATCAATCTTTATATTTTATATATATATATATATATATATATATATATATATATATATATATATATATATATATATATATATCTTTATATATATATATATATATATATATATATATATATATATATATTGTTACTCTTACTATTAAGTGCCCTGCTTTTGAATTGAAATGTGTGTCCTGGATGCTTCATTTATGAAGGAAAATTCCATGTGTGAGCTTTTTCCGATTCATATATTTTATATTTTATTAAGATGTATATGGGTACATACATTTCAAAAACTGCAATGTGAAAAGAGCTAAAAACATGACTATATGGTATGTTTTACCTTGTTGGCTTCAGCAAATTTTGCAGCGGTGTAATACTCAGCATCTGCTCTCGCTTTCTCCCTTGCCAGGAAAGCCGCGTCTGTTATAATCAAAAACAACCGATGAGCAAATGCACTGTGTGTGCCACATGCTATCAAAATACTCTGCAGGTACATCAGACCTTCTATTTCAGAGATCTTCTTCTCAGTTTCCTTCTCCATCACTTTTTGTTGGAAGTGAATCTCTGCCACCTGGGCCACTTTCTGAGCCTCTGAAGAAAAGAAAGTGAAGTGAATTATAACAGATGGCCCAATGATGCCCCGGAATCTTTACATGATTGATATTAATGTGAAGGAATCCCACCTATGATAGCCTTCTTTCTCTCAGTTTCAGCTTCCTTCTCCACCACTTTCTGTGTCTGAGCCGTGATCAGCAGTCTGGTCTTCTCTGCTTCCCTGCAGACAGTCAAAGCAGAGGGAATCGGGATGTTTGATAATGTAGGTGCACTGACTTTAAAAACAGTACCTGTTAAAGTGTGACAACAGCTAAAGTTACAACCCAAGGCTCATTCAAATAAATTAAGAGCTACATATGAATCACAGCCAACCAAGTTGTATAGAGGATATACCCTCTAACTCACATTAGTTCGTAGTTTCTTCTGATGGCTTCAGGAATTTTGGGTTTGGTGACTCGCACGGCCTGCAAAATATACCATAGAAAGGTGCAATACCTATTACAGTTAAAACTGAAACTGCAGAGACTGAAATAAAAACTTTTACCTGAATTGTGAGACCAGGAGCCATAACATTCAGGTCTTTCTGCAAAGCAGTCTTTAAGTTCTCATCAATTATGTCTGTTAATGAAAGAAACAGAAAAGCAAGACCATGACTTCTTATCACAAAGAATATACACAAGACGAAACAAATTAGACAACAAGAACTCCAGTGCTCACCTAAACAACTACTCTTTGTATACTTGCCAGATTATATTGTTTGACATAACAGTGACTTACCGAACAGCTCTATGTAGACTTCCTGTAGTGTATGTACACTGCAGAACTGATTCAGCTCATGGTGAATTTTGTTGAAGATGAGCGTCTTGTCATAATCTGCAGTGTAGTTCTTGACTATGTCCACCACTGAGGAGAAAAAGTAAGGACATGGTGCACAGAAGTACAGAGTGTCTTCCAATTAAAAAACAAAAATCAAAGCCTAATTAATTCTCTTACCTGCTGATGGAACCAGCATGTTGACCACTTCAATTCTGTCAAAATAGATCATGACACCGCCACTGTGGAAAACAAAAAGTACTTATTTTCATTAAAGAGCCCCACAAAACAAAGTAATAATGGTCATTATTATCCATTTTATGTAGATTCTGTGAAAAAATACTAACAACAGCAGGATTTACCTGGTTCCACAAGGCACATTTTTAACTTCATCTGTCTGCAGAGTTGTCTATAAATGTGATGGAAACAAATCATCATTAAGAAAGAGAAACAAAATATAAAGACAAACATCCTCATATTCAAAATAATGGTGAACATTCACAGCTGTTTACAGCCTTTTGTACCTGCACTGATCTGTAGGACGTGATGAAAGGCAACATTATATGGTAACCTGGGCCATTAGGAGCGGTGAGCAATGCACCTCCTCTGAAAATACAGGACAAAGATGATTACATTAAATTAAGAAACAGAATCTCCTTGTACACAAATAATATTAACACAGTATTAGTATCATCTTATTAGCACAGGAGATGTTAAAAAACTAAATTTAAACCGTCTTGAAGTGATTTAGTAATTTCTCCAACAGGTTTACATATTAACGTGTAACAGGTGCGGGTATTTTAAATTAACATATGTAGCATAAATCCTCAGGACATTTTCTTTTAGCAAAAGACCTTAATGCAACTTACCTGTAATATACGGCTAAATGTCCCTCCTCAATCTTGTGTATGGAAGAATGAAGCAGAATGGCCATCACACCAGCCATCGCTGCAACTACTGCTCCAGCATGTGCCATTATCCCTCACCCAGCATTCACCTGCTGACAGACAGGTTTACAAATGTGACAGCAGATCTGATTCACACCAAAAACACACACATCAATTTAGGTGACAAAAGATCAGTTTAAAACACACAGGGAAGGGTCCAGATCAGCCTGCGCTTCATAACCCCATTCTCTCCAGCACCCCTCTCCCAAACACACACACCTACAAATCAATAATCTCTGGAGAGCTGCACAGTAAACCGAGAAAACAGGTTCTCAAAGTCCAATGAGCCACACACAGCCCACAACACGGAAGTACTATGTCAGTACCATGCAAATATATAACAAAAACTATGTCATACCCTCCCTATCGTGCATGCATTAGTGAGAACTGTTTGACACCCTCAGCTATTTTAGGGGAACGAATGTTAACCATAAAACTGCCAGTGAACCGGGGTTGCAGACTCTGGCTATATTTAAAACCTAATGAGCAACCTACCTAAACAGATTTTGAATGCTCGCTCATAATGCTGTAGGTGACACTAACTGATAACAATGAATGTATTCTGTTGATTCACATGTTAGCACACTTAAAACAGCTTAATGCCTGTATGCTAATCTAGTTACTACAGAAGCCGCCACCCATGCATTACTACATTTAAGATAACGCCCGCACGCTTTCTATGCCAGAATCGCTTCGGTGGCTAAGATCGTTTTAAATAAAATCAAATATTGTGCCAAAACGACCCTCTGTCAAGTTAAACGGGACACACGAGAAGCTAATGCTTGCCTTAAGATGCATTTACCGATCATTCGTTTAGTTAACGGACAACGCTGTCCTTTCACTTTTGCCGGACATTACTTGTTAATCACAACGCCATGTCCAGCATTATAGTTTCAAGTTCCTCGCTGCAACGCTTTGTACAATCAGACGCTGCTCATTTGCCTTTGAAAAGCTGTCTCAGAAAGGCTTTCAAAATAAAAGTCACTACGAACTACGGTATTTGTGTGATTTGATGTGATTTGATGTGATTTGATGTGATTTTTATTCTGCTAGAGAAAATAGAAAATAGTGCTGGGACACCAAGAAACACAAATCTCGTTGAGATTAGAGTAATTATATTCTAATTATATATTGTATTATATGTTTCATATCTAGTTGCATGTAAATCATGTGATAATATTAATATTACTAATGACAGTCACAGGGTATACATTAATATGCTAGTCTATTCTGTTCATAGTACATGTATCGTAAATGTTGATTTCCTCAATGTGGAAGCTAAAATGATTCTGCAGAGTCCTGGTTCTGGCATTGGGGCATCTACAGCTAGTGGGCATTGCCTTCTCTGACCTTAAACTGAATCCATCTTTATCTATTTATCTAACTATCCAAAACTTAAGGATGTGTCAAATGAAAGGTCAGTTATTTTATTTACCCTAAACATCTTGCACATACAGAGACCTTGTTTATTGCTCTTAAATAAATATTAAATGTTGATGATAAATCCTTTCTTGTTCAGATACAGCTAAACTGGGCTATACAGCTCTCACACTGTGATCCTGGCCCTTATTTAGCCTGTGTCTCCTCTGTACCTGACGAAAGTGTTTACCTGTTCAACTCACAAGCCTCATTTTTAAATATACATTAATATTTAGTGATTCATCTAAATTTTACAGGAACTGTAAGAGTGGTGTTCCACTTTTGTATTCATCCACTGATGGGAGAGAGTATTACAGAGCTGTTATTTAATCCCATGAACTGGTGCCAAATCTGTGATTGAAACTCTAGGTTCCTTAACGTTTGGGATGTTGAAAGATGTAATAAGGAAGACTAGGTATGTGTAAGCATGTGTCTTTCCAGCAGATGTCACTGTTGATTTATTTTATATATATATATATATATGTGTGTGTGTGTGTGTGTGTGTGTGTGTGTGTGTGTGTGTGTGTATAAACAATTAAACTGATATATTTAACAGCTTTTCCTTGTACTTGGATCCTATTTGTGTGCAGAAGGATCAATCCACATAGAATATTATTTGTTTGGCAGTGTTGCTGATCTCCCTGTTTCAGTAGTTGAGCATGAAGCAAGCCCTTATCATTCAATCAGTGGGAAGCTGGCCTGCTTAGGACCTTGGCTGTCTACTTCAGCAGTCGCTGGACTGGGCGGGGACAAAGCCAAGAACTTTGTGGTATAGGCCATATTTTAAATAAGGAGGTACCGTAAGCCAATAGCTCTCCTGAAACCTTTGCATTAAGGGACCTCAAATAATTCAAAGTATGTGTCTTCCTGAGAACATGTTAGTATTAAAACTATAATGCATTATCATAATTAAAAAGTTTAGGCCTCCACAGGTGTCGAAACAACTACAACCATGACTACATGCAAGCGCCATCTGCTGGTCAATTTCCTCTGACCTGTATGTTTGTAGCAAGGAAACCTTCTGCTTTGTCTGAATCCTGACACTCTAATAATCTCTGTTCTATACAAACCCCAGATCAATGGAATCACCACAGGTAATGGGTAACTTATACCTATGAAAATAAATCAACACATTATGAGATCACATGTACATTTTGGCATTCTATTCCTAACTGCATTTGTTTTAATTTTCTACCACAAATAACAGTGAAGGTTTTCAGAGTTTAGCACTGCAGGACTGCTGCCTCTTTGCTGCAGGAAATGTAAGAAATGTTATTTGTGATGGCCCTGATAATAGCTGTGCTTACAGCAAAACAATATTTTCAATTGAAAAATAATTTTATCCTAATTCAAGAGCAAAGTAGTGCAAACTTGGGCTTTGGATGAGGCAGTATAGGCTTTAACCTTTTCCTCTGACTTTGAGACACTGCTACTGACTTGTAGTACAGTAAGTGTTGTTATACTTATGTTTAAAATAATGTAATGGGAATATACAATGTAATGCATACAGTATAATGTAATGTAATTTTATGAATCATGGCAAATAATATAACCACATGAAAATTAAAACAATTATATATATATTTAAAATAGTATAATTATTTAACTTAAATTTTGTCAGTAATACAAAATTAAGCAAGGTTTAAGCAATACTAAAAAGGCATTATGTTTTCACATACTTATGGGGTTTATTAAATCACAACTCAAGCGATGTTTATTAAAATGATGTGCCACTCCCAGACTCAACAGGTTGTGTGGATGTTCACACCTACCTGCGAAAAAAGTGATTCACAGTGCTTCTGTATGAGTTATCTTACACTTACTGCTCTTGTGTCTTGGCCACCAACATAATATTTGGTTACTGCCAGCAGAAAAAGTCTTGCAATGGTTTGTTATTCCTGAGGTGCGGTATAAAAGGTATACCATGCATGGTGGATGACAGTTTTATTTAGTTTTTTTTTGGCATTGCTCCTAACTGCTTCTCATGTGATATACAGAGTGGAGAAAAGTTCTTCAAGGCACAAAAAGCAGTCCAGAGAAGGAGACAGGGGTACATTTTTAACCTTGCTTTATTACAGCTCTCTCCCCATCAAACCTGATAGGCAGGGAACTTCTGCATATCTGTGAGATCTCCACATGGTATTGTTTGTTAAAATTGACTTAAAGCTCCTCTGTTTGCCAGCACTGGGCTAGGAGCAACACGTTTCTAGGAAACTGCCCAAATTTCTCACGGCTATGTAAATGTGCCTACCTATGACGTGTAGGACAGGTATGTGCAGCTTCAGTGCCACTCACGTTGGCAGGGTGGAGTTGGCTCTGTTTGTTTCACCCCAGACAGTCAGACCCTCATCACTACAGGCCTGAGGGATGGTTCTTTTGTCGCTCATGTGAGCTCACAAGCCCTTTGTGATTCAACAAGTCATCAGTGAGGATGTTATATAAATATAGAGAAATATACTATGAGAAATATAACTGATCCGTCACAATGTTTTTATGATGCCCCTGAAGCTTAAAACTTGAAACTTAACCTGAACTTTATTGTTTAACAGAACTTAACAGAACTTTATTATTTATTAAACTGAAGCTTTCTGGGCCTGGTAAATGATGCAGCTGTCGAGTATGGTCAGTGAATAGCTGATCTGAGTCCAAAGTGTCCTTAGAGAACACATTCCTCAACAAAATGACCGGGATTCACTGGCACTTTCCTCAACCAGATATGCCTCATACAGGAGGAGGTATAGAACATAAGCACTAATAGCTGTATTGTAATTTAGCCAGTATTATATATGGTCTAAAAACCATGATACACAAAATTGTACCCTGAAACTGTCATGAAATATGTCATATTTATCATGATTTCTTTCTGCAGGCCATTTATAAGGGGGAGATGGGTGATGAAGGTGAACAGGAGGAAAGCTACTCTGCATCCCCAGCTAGTTCTACATGGCTTGATAAGAAACTTGATGCAGTGAGTTTTCTTATTGAACCTATTTATCTGTATCCAGGCATGGCAGGCGTCATACAGTTTATCATTGCAATGTAATTCCAATCTCCCAGATACATAGAAAGGATTAAACGCAAACTGCAATGCATCCAATTTTTCATCTCATCTAAAAAATAAAAAATAGTTGCTTCCACTTTGTCTCTCTTAAAAAACAAAAAGACGCAACTTTTCGTAATACTGATTACTTAAAACAAGCTCCACCCACAAGAATAAAATAACTAAAATTCCTTCACTTAGAAATTAACTTAGACTTACAACATTATAGTTGAAAAAAACACTGAAATGATTATGAAGTGCTTTAGAAAACAAAAAACACAAACTGCATTTTTCTGCTTTAAAACCCTCTGGATCGAGCATAAGTATTTTTATTTACCCAGAATAATCGTTTTAGTCATGATGACCTGTGGAATATTTACATTGTATTGTACATGTCTAGATGAAATTAAAAGAGTGAAAAGTATATTGTGGCTACTCAGCACAAGTATTAGGTCTAATGGCAACTCACCCAAAGTCTTTTGTTTTATCAAGTTTGAACATGACCCGTTTTAAATCTTTCACAATCGCTACAGATCTTGACTAACCCCTTTTAATTAATTCAGTATTTATCTGTTGTGAACAATGAGCCTGACAGGCAAATTAATGTGTGCATTTCTAGATAAGGGTAGAAAAATATCTCTACCCTGAGCAGAAACTAAAAGAAAAAAGCTATGAGAAGAAGAAAGCCAAAGGCTGCAGCTAAAGTATGGCATTACTGTACCTCCTAACATGTGCTGTTAACAGTTAAACTAGACATTGTCTACTTATAACCCAAAATAACATACGATTGTATTTAAATAAGTGCTTTCTTATTTACTTAGATGTTACTGTAGTGAGCTTTAGTTCATTATTAATTCATTATTAAAATTATATTATTTGCTTTTATGGATCATCATATAAGTCATTCAATTGCAATATTAATATTAAAATCATACTGTATTTACAGATACTGTATGTCACAATGTTACAGCACTTTATGTGATGATGAGTGGAATTCTGGAGCACAAAAAAGAGGATATACTGAGAATGGTAGGACTTTTCTGAAAAGTTTTGAACAGGAAACCTGTCTACCAAGAAGAAATGCAGAAAATCACTTTTAAAATGTTTAACTTACAGAAAGTACCTCTGCCCATGTTAATGTCTAAACCTAAGGAAGAGTGGACAAAAGAAGAAAGAAAGAGTTTCAGAGAGTATGAGAAACAAGTAAAGGAGCTACTTGTACAGAAAGGTTTACAGGAAGTACAGAAAGGTGTGTGATGTCATTTTAGCCATGAATCCTTAAAGAAACAGTTCACTTAAAAATGAAAATTCTATTATAATTTACTGTGTTAAAACAGACAATCCTTACATTTCAAATCACTGTACAACTGTTGACCCCTTTTGACCCCTTGAACTTTTACTGTTGCTCTAGACATTAGAGACAGAAATGAAAAAACAGGGGACACCCAGACATTTGATGAAAGACTCTGAAGGAAACTCAAATCTGAGATGGTCATATACAAAGTAAGATGATAAAGTACAAGATTACATTTATGAATGTCGCCCGTTATATGGCATGCATAGCTATTTACAGTCCTGTATGGTAACTTTTAATCAGCTACTGTACTTATAGATTTTGCCTCAGTTTCATAAAAACATTTTTATGTTTTAAGTTTTTAATCTGTCAGGAGGAGCTCAAGAAACTGAGATGTGAATAATGAAGGTGATATTAGTTGTATATATAGTATACAGGTATTCTGCTTTCTGTCATTTATTCAGCCTTGTGCATATATTTAATGTTATTGTAAACAAAACAGCATCAGAAACTGGCACTTATGCTTTGAAAATTATAATGTTCCCGATAAGACAAAACTGTCATGCAAGAATGAACTTGTGTGGCATGCTAATCGGTTTTTATGGGAAACTTTGTTCTGATGTATGAGTCACTTCTGTTTCCTGACAGAATTTTGGGAAGAATAAAAAAAAAAGGTTGTTGATCAGTTTCAAAACATGTGCAATAACACAGTGGGTGAGGAGAAAGTAAGGTTATGAACATATCTTACGGCTATATCCCTGCATTATGTTCCCCACAAGGTTTTTCATTATAAAATCATTTCCCTTTATAAAGCTCCTCGACAAAGGCTTTTGATGTTCCTGACACATTAATGACCAGCTCTAAAAGCTTTACAAATGCAGACACAGGTAATGTTTCAGAGGGGTGAGATCACGAGATGAAGAAGCTGCAGTCATACATTCATATATAAGTTTCATCTATAGTATTTACCTTTATGTTATGGTTACCTTGGTGTTAATTGACAGGGTTTAGGACAGAAAAAGACAATCCATTTAAAGGAAGAGCTGAGTTTGGACCAGATGACGTTCAGATTAGACTGTATGGTGCAGATTGTTCCACAGCAAGGTCATATGGAGTTGGAGGTTGGAGACGTCTCTGATTACTCACATGTAATTAAGACCGAACAGCACCATTAAGGCACTGAAGAAACTCAGTTCAAAATCAGAGATCTACTCATCGCATTCAACAACTGCTCATACTGTAGTATATTGTGGTCTCCCTCACAATCAGTGCAGTTCAAATATTGATTTTCTGTGTATAGCAAACCATCTTAATAAAGATCACTATTAATATTTGATTAATCAGTAATCATGAATATATCATAAATATTTAGATTGATGGATAAAGCAATCATTAATTAAATAAAACTCATTTTTAAAATGAACAAATACAATGATTTTATTATAAAATAAAAACAAAGATAAAATAAGAATGTCACATTATGAAAGAGCTCTAATTATCATTTGTCTTTTAATAACTAAATTACTCAGTTATTCTATCCCAATTTGTGTGGCCTTTGGATTGATCAAATTGTTAATTAATGAATATATTGCTTTGTCAATGTACACACTAATCTGCACATTTATTTATAAACAGATTATCAAAGTGTTATTTGCATTATTTGTCAGGCTTTAGGAGTGTGAAGAAGAATCATACAGCAGGAGATGGAACATGAAAGGGAAGCACAGCTAAAGCAGAGTCAGCGATATCAAGACACTGCGCATCTCTCAGTAGTTTCAAGAGGTGGAAGAGCACTATGAAGATGTTGTTCTGAGGAAGATAACTAAAATGCAATCTCAAGAGGTAGTCTCACTGACAGCTGATATGGAGAAGCTGCACATCACAAAAACGCAAAACTTCCCAGGCTTTGCTTAACTGCATTACAACTGATTCAGAATGCATAACTAAGATTTATTATGACAGATTGGTTGAAACACAAAATAATTTAGCTTAATAGACATGTGAAAACAAGATAAATTACAAAGTAATTTAATAACCATAACAAAATTCACACTGCAGAGTCTTATCAGTTCATGTATAATCCGAACAGTTTAATTTTGCCGAGAATTGTTCTCAAATGCTTTTGTTTGGCAAACCTGCAAAAAGTTGTTATGACAGGTTTAAACAAAGTCAATTAAATGTATGTAATAAAGTTCAGGTGTCTGTGAAGTCCTCCTCTGTCCTATTAAAGTGCAGTATTTTGTCTTCTAACCCCAAGTTGTCTATGAGCTGGGAAAGAGTGATGTGTTTGTTCTCTGTGGGCAGTGCATTCTGTAATTCATACAGCACAGACTGGGCACAGGATCTCCATTTCTCTATTAGTCTCTGCAGCTGGGTCAGGTCATTCTGCCAGAAAAACAAAATGGAAAACCTTCTGTAACATCAGCTTTTGTTTAGAAGTAATTGTACTTGCTTTAGAAACAAACGATTACCTTTTTTCTATACATCTTGACCATCTTTAACCTTCGCAGGGTTTCTGATTTCTGTTTGACTTCTTTCCGTAGTTCTTCACATTGCTGAATGACATCGTATTCAGCCACCGCTGTGTTATCTGGACAGTCCTTTTCCTCTTTCATATCATTCTGATTGAGATCATGGTCGTCGTGGTAAAAGTTTTCAGGTTGGGAAGTCTGTGGTTGAATGTCATCCCCGATTTTAAGGCGTTTAACCACACGGGGAGATGTGAATGTGCGCCGTGTTCGCTTTAAACTTTCTTTCTGTAAGGACTGGAAATGAATACAGAACAAATGAGGAAGGAGTACTGGAATGACATTAGCAGTAATATCGACATCTTACTGCATTAAATCTAAAGTCTGTCTGTTCTCACTTTTAGTAACTTCATTTCTAAGTAATGGAAAACTTATAAATAATGAAAAAAATGTACAAGACGGTTTACTAGGTGTTTGTTAGCAACTTAATTAAAGCAATAATCTGTACCTTGGGGTCGTTGGATCTGCTTGAAGAGGACTGGGATGTTTTTGGTGTCATTTCATAGTTTACCGGCGTTGTCTCCATGATTCACTCCAAGAGATTTAATATGAAATCGATGACAAAATGGTTAAAACAACTACCCATTTTCCGATTTTTGTCTGATGTGAAACAGAACAGGACAGATCTTACTATCTAGCGAGGGTAAAATGATCTCCTTTGTAGTTTATTAGCGGTTGGCAAGCCAGCTTCTGGTGCATTACCGCCACCTACTGAGCTGGAGTGTGGCGTGACAACGCATTACATAAAAATTTATTTGTAATAAGCTGTTTCTTTAAAATCGTTTATTATCTTTCTTATGAGATTTTTATTAATGTTAGCTGTACTAATGTACACATTAATGTAATCTGGTTACCAGAATCTGTCTTTTTCTGCTATACAGTCTTTTTGCTATACTGTCTTTTTGTAATAAAAAATGATTTACTTTTCATGCTCAACTGTGCATCACAGTTCCTAATAATTCAGTAGGATGTTTCATGATTTTATAAAGATTTCAGTGTAATGCTGTATGGCCTCTTGTTATTATTTCTTCTCTTCTCTCAAAGTCTCTTCCAAAAGAATTTCTACTAGTGTAACAAAAAATGATTTTGAAAACAGTTGCCTACCCTTCTGTACAATTAATTAAGAAACAAAAAGGTTTAAAGCTAGTATATTCTACCCTTTAAAGGTAGAATGATTTATTTTTCTTTAAACCCTAAAATATATGCCATGCACCCATGTATATAGTCAAAATAAAGCAGCTGGAGATAATAAAATGAGTAAAACAGAATCAAACAAAGTGATGCAAAGTGAAACTTGTTGAAATGTGCTTATAAAATATTAAGACATACACAAAAGACATATTTTTGCATACACAAAAAACACTTTTGCAAAGATGAACTTATAACTTTAAATGAAGGCTGTTATTTCTCTGGTTCTGTTCATTTGTGCAATTTTCTTATTTAGAGATCCAATTACTCTTTTGACTCCATCACTGGAAATTCTAAGAATAAAACTATTAAATGGCTGGAGATCATACTCTGAGAGCAGAGAGCTATATTAGGGGCTAGGTTTTTGTATCAACAGGGTGTAGCCTGGAAAGAGCATATCAAATGATAAAGTGGGCATGCGCATGTCAGAGAAGCAATGCCTTTATATTTCCTTCGGGGAAGCCTGTTTGTGCTTGAATGTTGTTTGGAAACTCTACGCTGGTAATGATCCAACAATTAATAACAATTGATTCATTTAAATACTAAGTAATATAAACCACTGCAATATGCAAATTAGTGCAATACGCACAGTATGACATTAAGTCAGGTATTTTTTTAAAACCTATGACTTGTGGGACTGGCCACAAAAACAGCTGATTTGCATGAATGTCTGTGCCCAGTATAGAATGTATTGTAAGAATACAGATTAGCTGTAATTATAGTCATGTTTTGACAGCTTCAGTAAAGGTTTGTGCTTGCAATAAGAAAACTTGGTTAACCCCTACAAAATACAAATCTGACACACAAAAAAAACATAAAGTGTAAAAAAGCCAAAGAAGAAAACGAAAATATATTAATGAAAAGGCACAAGTCTGAAAATACTTCTGAGGGGTACAGTTTTTTCATGTCCTCGCAAATAAAGCATGTGGAAAACTGGCTTGAGGACATTTAAATTGGGTGTCATTTTGGAAAAAAGTGCATAATTCTGCCACATCACATTTTGCTTCAGATTAAGCGAGCTTAGTGGGCCCCATTCATTTAAAATCTCTTTGGAAGCAGTAGATCATCCAGGTATTTGTCACCCACCACCATCCACAGTGCATTCCCTCCCAAATAAATAAAGAAACCAAAATTATTCTACCCTCTTATGAACAAAGAGAAAGCATGTGGCTCATCTTGTTTTCTTACGTCTTACTGTTATTTAACTGTTATTTTTTTCTTGTTTTTTACCACATAAAAGAAGTTAGATGATATGATAGCATTTTAATTATGTAATATACTTTTTATTAATTTTAATACACTTCATATATTGTTATATATGAAACATTAGAATATATATATATGCTTCTCGTAACATACTTCATAACTTTATACATTGCATCCATCTGTTGCTTCCAAGGAAATGCTTAAAAATGTGAACAATCAGAGTAATTTGCATCTTGCTGCAGCTGTTCTTGCAAGTTGGTAGTAACATACATGTTATGACAATTTAAACATAGTGGATGTATGTCTGGACTGTATGCATACTGCACCCACACATGCTGTATAGAAAATACTCTATATACTACAGTCAATTAGTGAGTACTTTATCCAATTCAGTAAAGAAGAAAATAAATAAAATAATATATAAATAATAAATAAAAAAGAAAAAAACTACAAAAGAAACTAAAAAATATTGAGTTTTATTAACTTTTGTATAATTAGTTTTTATGTTCTTTTAATTTTGTAATGGGAAAGATGAATGTTTTGCTTGTCTGGGTTTTCAGTGCAGTGATAGCAGTCAAAAAACTGCAGGAGGATTCTTATATTTTCATTCTTCCTGAGAAACATTTATTAAATGGCAAGGTACAAGTTGGAAGTTTTACAAGTTGGAATAACCCTCAACCCTACAAGAATCAACAATTACAATTTTATTTTTTTGCAAGGCCTTGCCCTTATTTTTCACATAAATTTAAGACATGAAATTTAGTAAAATCCACTTAACTAGGTTAAATAAACTTGAGAACTTAAATTACGCAAAAACATTGTTTGTTCAATAAACTTAAATTAGGAAAAACATATTCATGCAATTAGCTTAGACTGGTACAACAAAACACAACAAAATTAAATTTGCAAAAATTGTGTTTAAATTAAGGAAACCTGACAAGAAGATTATAGATTATACAGAATATAAAAATATATCTATCTGTGTGTACCTGCCAGAAGCACAGGGGAGTGGCTTCAAAATCCAACCCAGGAGTGCTGTGAAATTCTAAAAAAAAAAGAAAGTAAATAAAAAAGAACACAACAGAAGTCAGGAAACAATATTTATACTGCACAAGTGAAGTTCACACAAAACTCAGTGGACGCTTAACTGGACTTTTCTCTTAAATAAAGAAACCAAAATTATTCTGCTCTTTCATGAAAAAGGTAATTCATGAAGATATTTTATTTTCACATCTTTTATTTTACTTTTTTACTTTTCTTGTTTTTTACCACTTAAAAGAGGAAAGATAATTAATTGCAGATGCAAATAGTAGCATTTTAATTTGAAATATACTATTATATTATAATATTATATATTATAGTACACGTCATATTATTATATATAATAATAAATAATAATTATATATTTATTTATAAGTTATATATAATATATTTAAATAATACACTTCATAACTTTATGCATTGTATCCTTGTATCCATCAGTTGCTTCCTAGAATATGCTTCAAAATATTATGTGAACATTTCAGAGTAATTTGCATCTTGCTGTAGCTGTTCTTGCAAGTCTGTTGGCTCAAATAAATGCCCCTAAGGCATTATTCTTTATTAATGCTATATGCGTGCCAATTATAACTGCATTTCAATATTGTCAGAAACAGACTTCCATACAACATTCTTGCCTTTATATAAAGCTGAAATTTTCCAGGATTTATAATTTATAAAGTTAACAAATGCAAAAACCTTTAAAGCTTCAATAATATATATATATATATATATAGATATAGATATAGATATTAGTAAATTAGTAAATTAAATTAGTAAATTAATTAGTAAACTGTAAGCTGTAAACAATGATTCATGTCATAGATATTTAGTTTTACTACGATCACTGTCTGTAAAAAATAGCTACAAAACACACACTGATTTTATTTTTTCTTCCTTCAGTTAGTGTGGAATGGATGATTTAGGACAGAAAAGAAACTACTCAAAAGGAGGTTTAGGACACAAAGGTAAAGATGTTTTGATCAAGCAATTTCATTCTTCTGCTGAGCTATTTCACTCTTCTGAGAGTCTACAAGATTTACATCTTTACCTCCACGCAAATTATTTCTATTTATACACCCACACAGTTTATTGGTTTTCAGTTTATGTTGTTGATATTTAAGGCTATAACTTTTATTCTTTTTTTATTCGTACATCATGGGACAATTATTGTCATAATGTGGCTGTAACAATGTACAGTATGCAAGAGTGTCTTTTTACAACGTGGTCAAATTGGAAATTGTTGTGGTTTATTGTGTGTATAACCTTTAGGAGGCTTCAGTTCATCTTCCAGCAAGGGAATGTCAAGTAACTCTGGGGCTTCTGGCCTGGACAGGAACATTGTAACCCAAAACAGTTCCTATTTCTTTTCCTGTAAGTGAATTTAACATTATTTATATACTATACTAAAGCAGATGTTTCAGGTTTCATTCCGTTACAATTTACATATATAGATAAACATACTCACAAAAATCAAAGACAGAATAAACATGATTAAACCTTCATAAACATTATTTACACAAATTTATTTTTTAAATCATCCCTGTCTCAATGTTTCAGCATCTGCAAGTGCAGGAGGCTTAGAATCTGGCTCCAGTGAATATCTAGATGAGACCTCTGTGAGTATAGGCAGGAAGGCAAGAGGTACCGCTGAAGGTTTTGACAGTACCTTTGGATTAGGCTCAGGGCAGAGGGTGAGATCCAGCTTGACTGATGGGATGAGAAGAACGCAAGATGCCAGCGTTTCCCCTTCATTTCTGGAGAAAAAATGCATAACCACTCATTCCAGCCGTTACAATGGTTAGTCAGAGATCAGAGGCCCTCTGCGTGAAAAAAATGAATCTGCAATCTATCTGTTGCTGTTTGTTTTACCAGTCTTTACTATTTATACTAACATATAATACATTTCAGGAAGCTCAAGTGACAACTCGTCCCCAGAGGCCATAAGAAAATACAATGGTAAGATAACATAAATAGAAAATACATAGAAAGATAACCATAAATAGAAAGATAATCAAAATATATAAATATATATATATATATGTTGAAGTGACAGTGAATTGTTGGTTTGTTTTCAATTGTTTCTAATTCCTAGGATCAACTAGAGGAAGGTCTCAAAGCAGAGGTGAGAATATTCATATATTTATAAATTATTCATGTATGATATACAACCCCAAATCAGAAAAAGTTGGGACAGAATGGAAAACACAAATAAAAAAAGAAAGTAGTGATTTCTAAATTTACTTTAATTGACTTCATTGCAGACAATACAACAGCACATTATTTAATGTGTTCCTCATGATTTTTATTGTTTTTTCTTCAAAAAAAACAAAATTCCTATTTTGGTTCTTGCAACACATTTCAAAAAAAGTTGGAACAGTAAAGTATTTACCACTTTGTAATGTTGCCATTCCTTTTCACAACACTTAAAAGACGTTTAGGGACTGAAGACAACAAGTGAAGAAGTGTTTCAGGTGTAATTTTGTCCCATTCTTGCTGCAAACAAGTCTTAAGGTGGGCAACAGTACGGGGTCTTCGTTGTCACATTTTGCGCTTCAAAATGCGCATCACATTATCTATTGGAGACAGGTCAGGACTGCAAGCAGGCCAGTCAAGTACCTGTATCCTCTTCCTCTGCAGCCAGGACTTTGTAATGTGTGCAGAATGTGGTTTTGCATTATCTTGTTGAAATATGCATGGACATCCCTGGAAAAGATGTCTTCTTGAAGGCAGCATGTTGTGTTCAAAAATCTCTATGTACTTTTCAGCATTAATGGTGCCATCACAGAAGTGCAAGTTACCTTTACCAAGGGCACTGACACAACCCCATACCATGACAGACCCTGGCTTTTAAACTTGTTGCTGGTAACAGTCTGGATGATCCTTTTTTTTTCTTTGGTCCGGAGCACACGGTGTCCATTTCTCCCAAAAAACACCTGAAATACTGATTCATCTGACCACAGTACACGTTTCCACTGTGTGATGATCCATCCCAGATGCCTCCGAGCCCAGAGAAGTTGACGGCGCTTCTGGACACTGTTAACATAGGGCTTCCTTTTGGCACAGTACAGTTTTAACTGGCATTTGTGGATGTAACTACGTATTGTGGTACTTGACAAAGGTTTGTCAAAGTAGTCCTGAGCCCATGTGGTGATATTGCTTATAGATGAATGACTATATTCTGAGATGAATGAATGATTCTTGATGCAGTGCTGCCTGAGGGATCGGAGAGCACGGTTGTTCAGCTTAGGCTTGCGCCCTTTTCCTTTACACACTGAAATTCCTCCACATTCCTTAAATCTTTTATTTATGTTATGCACTGTTGAAGGTGAAATAAGCAAATGTCTTACTATCTTTCTTTGAGGAACATTGTTTTTAAACATTTCAATAATTTTCTCACGTATTTGTTGTCAAACTGGTGATCCTCGGCCCATCTTTGCTCCTAAAGGACTAGACCTTTCTTGGATGCTGCTTTTATACCAAATCATATTTACAATAACCTGTTGACATCTCCTGTTTCAAATCATATCATTATTTAACCAATTTACCTAATTACTAGCCCTAAATTGCTCCTATTCCAACTTTTTTTGAAATGTGTTGCAAGAACCAAAATAGGAATTTTGTTTTTTTGAAAAAAAAACAATAAAAATCATGAGGAACACATTAAATAATGTGCTGTTGTATTGTCTGCAATGAAATACAAGTCAAAGTAAATTTAGAAATCACTACTTTCTTTTTTTTATTTGTGTTTTCCATACTGTCCCAACTTTTTCTGATTTGGGGTTGTATAACTAATTGATATAGATAATGCATTATGTATATCTCTTTTTACTACATTCAGAAAGTACTAGCAATAATGTTAGTAATTTAGTAATTATTAATAATATTAATATTATTAGTAATTTTGTAATAATAGTAATAGCACTCACCAAAAGTGTTTTAAGTGATTTCAGCACCACTTACAGCAGTTATAATACAGGCCTTTTTCTGTTGTTATCAGTCATATATATTTTAAATGCATGTGCATAATGAGGTAACAGTAAGACTTGATGTTTAATTTCTCTCTCTTTCTCTCTCTCTCTCTCTCTTAGAGGCTGAAATTAGGATAAGGCTGCAAAGTGCATCTCCTTCCACTAGATGTAGGTTTTTTTCTAACTATGTCACATAATCATTTTAAAATCTGCACTGAAACTGAAATATGTTGACTTAAATGTTTGAATACTCCCTTTGTAACCTCAGAAAATTTAACTAATGTATTTTGTATTCTATTAGCATTGTTATTTTTTGTTGTTATTTTCTACCACTGCAGCAGCCAATAGATAGAGCAAATGCTAAAGGTATGTTCAGACAGTTGTGACTGATGCAGTGCTGATTTTATAGGGACAGAACTGGATGATGTGAAGAGGCTTTTGAAAGGTTCTCGCTCTGCCAGCTTAAGCCCCACCAGATCTTCCTCTCCTCTGCCCATCCCTCGCAAGGCCAAGGTCTCCACCAGGCCAGGTAATGACAGCAAGATTAGGTGAGGTCAAGAGATTGCTTAATTAGTAAAGGGTGAACCAATTATCATGGTGGGTGAAGTACACAAATCAAGTACTTGAGTAAAAGTTCAGCCACCCTAATAAAACATTTTTCCAGTAAAAGTACTCCTCTTCAACTTTACTTGAGTAAAAGAACTTGGTTTGTTGTACTTAAGTATTAAAAGTAGTGATACACCAACATCTGCGCCTGAAATGACATTATAATTTTTTGTCTGAAGATACAAAAGGTCAAAAATATAAATGCCCCCTACCTCTGCTCTCAGCACATTAAGGTGAGAATATTCATATGTCCATATCACTTCATAGATGGATAGATTTGTTGGTTTGGCAGAATGTCTAAGTGTCGCTAAGTGTGTTGTGTAGTTGATTACGTTGGAATGCAGTAAAGTACTAAAGTCTGTACTTTACTAAAGTACAGATACTTGTAAAGTATAGTACTTAAGTACTATAATGAAGTAAAAACTAATTTTTTTACTGTCAAACGGGGCGGCGCTAGGGGTGGGCTACTGGGGCGGGCTACTGGGGCTTATGCCCGGAATATTTCCAGTAAAGCAGTGAATGTTTTATTAGTATGCCTAGTACACAACACCATTGAGTTTTATTGCACATTAAAATGATTTTAATATTAGAACTGAACTGCTGAACGAGAGCAAAACTGAACAAGAGCAGACCTGCTCTCGTCTCGTCAACTTATGCTGTCATTCAATCCTGACAAGAACCGCTCACTAAGGCTAAGAAAACTCACTGACATGTAACCTGGCCAACCATGACAGTTACAGGGGCTACACGATCCAGCCAATGACATTAGATCTTTAGGAGACTTGCAGTTCACTTGTGTGTATTAATTCATTGTAAAATTAAAATGCACATTTCTGTAACTTATAACCTATAATTTACTGGTTGCATTGAAATTTGGCAATTTAGGGTATTTGTTACTGAACAGTCCTGCCACTTTTAGGCAACAAATATAGATTTTTTTAAAAATCATAATATAATATTTCTAATTTATTTTTAAATTTTGTGTCTGATTTGCATTTTTTGAGTATCTAATGTTTGCGCAGCACAGTTCCTGGGACACACGTTGCATGTTATAATAGCAGATATCCTCATTAAGAATGATTGTGGACGAATGTTTTCAGTTTAACCCAGTGTGACATTTTATTGTTTTTTTAATAAGCACTTTGAAAGATTTCAAAGTGTATTTTATGTATTCTGACACATACATGGATGTCAGTAGAGCCCAGATGTTTTCACAAGCACAAATTCCACCGTTTATACATGCACACATTACTTGTGCTCAACACATATTCCAAACCGTTAAGTTAATATTCCAAACTGTTTAATTTTAGTTGAGCAGTATGACAGCACCACTTTGGATTCTGATCTGACCTCATACACCTGGAAGAGCTCCACACTGCCCTCTGCTGTCTTCACTGATAATGCAGCCTACAGCTTCCACAGCAACACCAACATGTTAAAAGAAGCTTCTCTTGTCAACAGCACATCACCATCCTCTTCATCAGGTCTGCACAGCTTTTACAGTATGTCATTTTTTTAAGACTAGGTGGACAATACTTGAAGTTGACCTGATTATCGTTCTTTAATCAATTAATTGCTTCTGGCAAACCTTAAATAGATATATTTATTAACATGTATTTTATATACCACTTTTTTATTTGTTTTATAGTTTATGGATTCCAAAACAATTTATCTCCTACTAATGGAGTACTTACTTCCAGTGGGGCTTACACACTCCCAGGTAACACGCTTCTAAAGGCTTAAAATATCATGTAATTGTCCTGGTAAATGACATTGACCTTGTCATTTGTCAAGGTAATATAATGTAATCATGGGCCTCAGCACAGAAATATATCTATGTTTATTTGGTTATGTGTATGTATTAATTAGAATATGGAGGATACGGAGTGCAGAAAAATTATTCAGGTCCAAACAGCACTGTTGGGAGCACTGGTGTCTTCACTACAGGTGTTTTTTATATTGAATATATATTGAATATATATTTATTTTTTATATGGAACCATTTTCTGCCCTATTGGGCTCAGTTGTTACAAGTTACAATTACAAATTAGAAACTAAAATCTTTGTAGTAAATACTTTCTTAAAACGGTTTAATAAAAATTTAACTATTTTACATATACAATATGCATGTTAAAAATAAAACTCATTTATAAAGCTTTAAAATGTGTTAATATTGTTGTCCAAGGGGGCCCTGTTGCATGATAAACATTTGTGTTCTGTTACAAGACCCTGATTCAAGACCCATTAAATGAGAACATGACAAAAAAATACCTGACAGTGGAACAGACATGAGGGAATTTCTGTCTTTTTTTATGTGTATGTGTTCTTAAGGATATGGAGTGCAGAAAAATTATATGGCAAGTTCAAACAGCACTGGCGGAGTGAGCACTGGCATCTCCACTACAGGTGTTTGTTATATTCACTCAATACAACAGGGCTAACCAGTAAAGATGGCCTGATGGCCTGGTGCCAGTATGAGAGAGTTTAAGAGAGTTCTTTCAAAAAACATTGTGCATTTCTTATCTATCTATGTATTTAATATGATTTATTATTCTAAAAAAACTAATGTTTAATTAAATGTATTTTTGAAACATATACAATATGCATGTTGTCAAAAATAAAATTCCTTTATGGGGTGGGACTAAAAAAAATCTGTGCACAAAAATATTGTTGTTGAGGATTGTTGAGCCCTTGAATGACGTTTTAGAATTTGTTACTGTTGTAATACAAAGAGGTAGTCATTGTTTCATGATAAACACTTTATGAAGTAAATACCCTTAATGAGAATGTGGTAAATAAATACCTACTGTAACACTAAGAACACCTGTGATTATTTATTTGTGTATGTATTCTTTAGGATATGGAGTGCAGAAAAATTATTCAGTAAGTCCAAACAACACTGCTGGAGTGAACACAGGCATTTTCAACTCAGGTGTTTGTTATAT
The DNA here is from genome assembly GCA_036877525.1 of Chromobotia macracanthus. NCBI lineage: Eukaryota > Metazoa > Chordata > Actinopteri > Cypriniformes > Botiidae > Chromobotia > Chromobotia macracanthus. The sequence continues at coordinate 312,440 of JAZGTH010000152.1, forward strand.
TCACTCATAAGGCTTTATGGTTTTTTACTTTAGTTCTAGAAGGCATAGCTATTGTTGCATGATAAACAGAAACATTTTGTGTTCTGTTTAGGATATGGTACAAAGTTTCTTAATGGGAACGTGACAAGGAAATACATGACACTGGAGAAAGAGAACATTCCTTTGAAGAGAGACACTGAAGAACTTATTCTGACCAAAGACAGTGGCAAGCAGTTTACCAGCAGGGCCCGCAATGGCAAAGCAGGTAAACACACAGTAAGACTAAATTAAGACGTATGATTTTGATATGGGAAAAAAACATTTATAGTATGCCCTAGTCTAACACTACTATTTTATTAACAGAACATTATGCTATTTTTTGCTTTTAAGACTTATATGCATATGTTTTAGTGAAGGAAACCCAGACAACCAGCTATTCTGAAAGAGCTCCAGTCAAGTCTAGTTCTAGTTCCTACTGTAAGAACCCCGATTTTAATACATCCTTAAAGTGTTTAATATGAAAGTAATGTTTTAATGTTTTTTAAATATATAAGAATAATATAAAAGATATGATGTGTTGATTTTGGAACAAAATCAAACAACATAGCCAACAACAAACTTTTGAAAACTTGTAGATAGGTGAACATATTCACATAACAAACAATTATTCTTACCTTTCTAAAGACGGGTCTACATCAGTGGCAACAAAGAATAAAGCTACATATGCAGGTAAAACTTTTTATTATAATTTTAGACATTAAGACATTAATATAGTAAAAAATACATTTTATAAATGTACAGTATTTAATACAGTATACTGTTCTCTGTTACTTACGTTTACCTGACCTCTAAAGCCCACCCTTGTCCTGCTGTTTGTGTCCTGTCAGAGATTCATAAGGCCAAGACTGAGAATGACTGTAATTTTGAAGGGGGTTGCTGTGGATGTGGGACACGCTGCTGTTCCTGGTGGAAGTGGCTGCTGGGGTTTTTGTGGCTTCTTGGCCTTCTGTTGGGACTTATCGCTTTGAGTAAGTCTTGGTATTTCACTGAAAAATGGGGGGCCAGAGCATATCAGGACAGACAAATAATGATAAATTCACCAAAACAATAGTAATAATCTATAAGAAACAAATACCTCATATATACATGCATTTTACATATATCCAACGTAAATGCACATGAAATAAAAATTAAATGTTGGTGTTTGGTCCACCAAAAACTTTTAAATACACTGCAATTTTGTCTCTTTTATATGTATCAATCTTATTATCTCTTTCCTTGAAGCTGAGGAAGTAAAGAAACTAAAGACTTACATCAGCCCTGCAAAGGAAATGTCCTCCTTCACAAAGGCATGTCCAGATTGCCTGTCTGCTTCCGCTGATGACATTCAGAAAATCAATCAATCACCGGATTTGGAGTCTACAGTGTATTCAAGCACCACTGTACAGAAACATGTACAGAAAATATTAAAAACAGAGCTGCGGTCTGAAGCCATGAAAGGTACACCCACACACAGACCAAAGGGACACTTATAAGTGCAGTGCTTTTCTTACCAAGATTATATATTTTATAATATATGTGTGTGCAGTCTATATTAACAACATATTTTTTTGTGTATGTAGAATTCATTGTTTCTTTAATCAATGCTGAAAGCAGACTGCCAGGGCCCAAAGGTACTGTATGTTCAAGCAAATGTCTGTGAATCTGTAGACAGATTTTTCCAGTATTACCTCTATCATACATTTACTCTCTTCACCACTTTCAGGTGACCCTGGACCTCCTGGGCCCAAGGGTTTGTAATTTTTTTAAACTATGGATAGCAGTAAATTCAGTGGATTGGTTATTTTTGTTTAATATGCTTACACATAGGCTTACAATCATACGCATACAAGCTTAAGTGATTTTAACATGTGTTTTAGGAGATAATGGTTTTCCAGGACAGAAAGGTAAGAATAATGTTTGATCTACTAAATAGAAATGATAACAGTTACCCAGCAGTAACCCTATGTGTAACTCTAGGTTCACAAGGATTTCCAGGACATCCAGGAATGGACGGATCAAAGGGAGAGAAAGGAAGTACAGGTACCTAACACATTCTATACACATACAAATTCCTCTCCAGTAGAGTTTCTAAATACAAGACCCACAACAAAATGCCTTTTCGTCTCTTTATATAACTAAACTCCACAAAGTTTAAGACAAAAAACATGACTGTAGAGACCTTTTTGTGGGACAGTTGTGGCCTGCTGGTTAGTGAGTCAGGCTTGTAATCAGAAGGTTGCTGGTTTGATTCCAGCACTGGCAGGTAGCAACTGAAGTTCCATTGAGCAAGACACCTAACCCCCCTGCGCAGTAGTGTGCTTCCCACTGCTCTGGGTGTGTGTGTGTTCACTCCTCACCAGTGATGGTTTAAATGCTGAGGTCACATTTCGGGTATGGGTTATCATATCTGACAAATATGTCACTTTTCACTTCACTTTTTAAGATGTTGCATTATCTACAGTAATGTTTATAAATATGTTTGACAGGTAAACATAGTTTGTGGCTTTTTGCTATATAAAATGTTTTCACATGAAAATCATTATTTAAAACTAAATGCAATTGCAGTAAAGCAATACAACCATACATTTTATCTTTGCTTTTGTTTCATGTCGTGTGTGACCAACAGGTGCTACTGGTTTACATGGTAATCAACATTTTTTATTGATTTCATTGTTTTTTGTGGCATCAAATAATAAAAGACAAATGAAAAACTATAACCGGTGTCCTCCGCTGTACAGGTGAACAAGGACCTCAAGGGTTTAGAGGTGAACCTGGTCTTGCCGGCTCTAAAGGTTTGTAGCTCGGGGTGAACGATTTTGATTCAGCCCGACTCACTCTGCTATTGTACTATTAAAATCCAACATTTTATTTATTATTTAAAGGTATAAAATTATATGTATTTTGCAGGTGACACGGGATATCCTGGTCTACCTGGAATTAAAGGTTCGTAACTAATTATATTTCAGCCTTACATGCATCATGCAAATAAATTTGTGATCATGTGATAAATATACCATATATCTGTTGCCACACTGTTGCCAGTGTGAATTTGTGTGAAATTATGTGTATGCATCTCAGGTGGTCATGGTGAGAGAGGTGAAAGTGGTATTCCAGGTATGCAGCTTTAGGCTGAGCTTTAATAAGATGTTTTACAGTATGTTCAAATATAAAATATCTGATTCAGTGTAAACCATTGTACACCTCATCAGGTGTTCCTGGGGCTGCAGGGCAACCCGGACCAGCTGGTGAGAAAGGAGATAAAGGATCAGCAGGTAATCAGCACTGGTGCTGCCAGTGGGAAAACCTTAAACGTAAGCTTCAGAAAATGAATAATGCCTCTATCAAATATATGTGAAGAGAAAAACAATGAAAAATGACCCAGACTTGTTTATTATGTTTTTTTGGCCTACTCTATTTCTCCATAGGATATTAATATACTGCAGACCATTTTCCAGAGCTTTGTCAGTTTAGTTTGTGGCACCCAAGTCATCAATTGACCTCTTCGTTGCAAATCTTTGGTTTGTGTAAAATAAGTTCCCACATACTGACTTTTATCTCCTTATTAATCTTATTAAGGTTTTAAATGTCCACTATCTTGTGCAGTTTTTCCTTGCCACAGTTGCCTTGCTCTCAGGGGTTAAAAACATTAAGGCATGCTTTTCTTTCTAAGCTGATTTTATACAATATGTATTGAGCTATACCAATAACAATGATTTTGATTTCACACTAGGGCCTCAAGGAGCTGCTGGTGAAAAGGGGCAAAGAGGTAAATAAGCCATTTTCAGAATTTGATTTTAAACAAAAGAATGTTTTCAGTTTTCTATATGTGTATCCTTATCTGTATCTGTTATTTTTGTTTGTCCCCAGGTGAGACAGGGTCAGCTGGATTTGCAGGAATCCAAGGACCACCTGGACCACCCGGTTATGCTGGGCCACAAGGTATAAGATCTGATTTTATGCAGAAAAACATTTTGCAGAAAATTTACTTTAGCTGCATTGACGAACACAGTTCCCATCATTTGCTACATTTAAACTCAAATGACTTGAGTTTGATAATCATAAAAAATGAGGTGTTTTTTGTCTTATGTTACATTGCTCTATTTAAAACAGGAACTCCTGGAATTCAAGGTCCTCCAGGTAACATGTGATACTTTCTGGACCTGATTTATGAGTTTAAGTATACTGAGACCTTTTATACTGTTCATCTATAGCAGTATATTTCTGATTCTGTGTACATTCCTCTGATTTATTGTGTCTTTCTTGTCACGCTAGGTCCCATTGGCCTTACTGGACATCATGGTCAGCCTGGTAAATTAGCATCTGCTTTTGCATGTTTACTCCATGAAATACCCACAATTATATTATAAAAATTGTACCCAAAATGACATTCCATCCATCTATCCATCCATTCATCCATCTATCTCTGTGTTTATGCAGGTCCTAAAGGTGCCAAGGGAGATCAAGGAGAACCAGGTATCTCAGTGAAAACTAGTGAGATTGTGAGCCCAGGGCAAGCAGAAAGTGAGTCTTTAATCAAAATGACCCAATGATTTTTTTAAAAGATCTAATTTTAACATATAGCTTGGAGAGACAAGTACATATATAATAATTAATATTATGATGTTTGTATGTGTCATATGTTAGATGCTTATGGTGAACAAAAAGCTGGTGTTACTGGACCACCTGGTCCTCCAGGGCCTCCTGGACGTCCAGGTATTATAACAATATCAACAAACAAGGTTTGAGGACCAACATCTTGAATGATGTCTTTGTGCTTTATAAATGAAAAACTTAATAATGTTATAGATTTTAGATTTATAAAACAAATTAGATTTAAATGCATTGAATCAATGTTTATGGCTGCCTCCAATTAGGTGATTCAATACAAGGCCCACCAGGACCACCTGGCGCACCAGGTAAAATGAACTCTATCCAAAATTAAATCTTTGATTTTATTTATTTCAGCAAGAATATTCATATTACTATTTGGGAACACATTGTTCCCAACTGTTTGTGACTTGTGACTTTTTTGTTTTATAGGATATGGCATACCAGGTCCAAAAGGAGACAAGGGAGATTTAGGAAGCTTTGTGCCTAATTCAGGTTTGATTACAGAATAACACCATGTGTAGTCTTATATACTGTTATAATTTCCCTGTGATTTCGTAAGTGTCACAGCATGACAAATTCTTCTACTACAGGAACATTTTTTGCTGGACCACCTGGACCACCAGGACCTCCAGGGAATAAAGGAGCAACAGGTGCATCAACAAGTTTTTAAATGATTAAAAATGATGTTGAAAATGACAGTAAGTCATATGAAAGTAATTAGCTAACTATTATCAGATATCTAATAATATATATGTAAATTTCAGGTGACCAAGGTCCAAGGGGATACCCAGGTGAGGCTCTGTTCTCTGACTACCACATTAAATAAGTCAAAATAATTATTATGAACAATTGAACAGTTGGAGGGCTTGGGTGAAGGCTGGTCCTGTCTTCTTCCTGAGTCTTTTTTCTAGTTTTATGTGACAGGGTCATGACAGCCCTATGTTCTGTTTCAGAGGATGATGTTTGGATTTTGGATCTTGTATTCAGTTTGTTTTTATATTGAAAATCAATATAAAAACAAACTGATTTGTCTATATCTGGCTGCAAACAGAGGACTAAGGTTAAGCAGCATCACTTGTCTAATAAAGACACCTCTATACAGTAGTCTAAACCATTACTTGATTTAAACCCTTCAGTATAACTAACCCACAGGAAATCAATGGCGTCCAATGGTACCTTTGGCGGTAGATTCTTTAGGTTTTCTTAATGCAATACACCATTAAGAATATGCATGAATACAACGTTTTTTGCCCTCCCATAATATTGAGTATGCTTCATTCTTAGGCTCAGCTGCAAGCGGGCTTCCAGGTCAGCCTGGTCCTCCAGGCCCTTCCGGCCCCCCCGGAACTCCAGGGCATTCCAGCAGATCACATTCTGCTGATGATTATCGTCGCTACATCATGGAGTATATGCAGAGTGAGTGCCTGTTCATTTGGACACTTAATTTGGTTTGTAATATACACTTTTGAAGGTAACTTCTATATGATTCTGTAACTTGCTCTACAAAGGTGACAGCATGAGGCAGCAGTTATCTAGTATTCGAGGGCCGCCTGGTCCACCTGGGGCTTTAGCGTCGGTGGAGGAAGTGGCATCTCGTGTGATTGCCTATCTTCAGCGTAAGTCTTAGGGGCCATTTACGCTACTTTATTTTTAACTGAATACAGAAAACTTTAACATGACAATGGCTTTATGGGGACTTGTACTTGAAAAATGCAAAGGAAAACTTTTCAGTTTTTTGTAAATCATTGCCATGTAAATATACTCTCAAACACCTTAGGAATCAAAACTGAAGGTTTGTGTCTTTAGTCTGTGTTTTAGTTTTGAGACCATCTGCTGTATATGCTGGTGTGTGCCTTCTAATTTTGTAAAAACTCAGTAGTCACATTGTGGTAATATTTCTAACTTGTTTCAGATTTTGGAGTCAATGATATCAGTTTTAGCCAAGGTCCTCAAGGCCCACCTGGTCCTCCTGGCCCACCTGGAAGTATAACTGCTGAATATATTATTGCTCTTTTACAGAGTAAGTATATCTAACTATACTTAAAGAATAATTTCTCTCAGATATGTGATTGTTTTTCAAAAATTTTGGAATAATTTCAGAAAAAAGATTTGGAATAATTGATTGTCTTTCCTGTGCTCAGGAGATGATGTGAGGCGTTATGTAGTTGGCCCTCCAGGACCACCTGGATCACCTGGCAGTATTGCTACTTCCTTTAACACACAGGAAGTGGCAAACTATGTCATCAGATTAATGAAGGGTGTGTGTTCATCTAGCTGCTGTATTTAACTGAATCTAATGTTAAAGCTGAAGTCATTTCTGCAACACTAGGGCACCAAACAGAATTGCAAAAAATAATCCCTCCCTAATTTTTCCACCGTTGTTCAGGGCCCTCTGCTTTAAACTCATGCCATTGGTTAAGCCAATGTTGCTATGTAATGTAACATATTGAAAGCATTGTAGTGTTTATGAAATAAGAATGAAATAAGTTTATGAATGAGTGATCATCTTTGCATATTACACTGGGATAGAAAAAATTACACACAGCAGCTGAAAGCTGTATGTTGTGTGTAGCTGACAGAATATTGATTCATCATAGTAATTACTTATGTCTAACAGCATCTATGAATTTGTTTTTAGAGCAGGGAATATGTAGACAAGGACCACCAGGCCCTCCTGGTCTGCCAGGTTCTACCTGCGACGACATAGCCACTGTGGTTCGGAGTATGTAATTCTACATACTAGTAGAATCTACATTCTACATACTATTTTACATACAGTTTATGTGATTGTACATCCAGAACTTTTAATTATTTATAGAAATACTTTGTTATACACAATTTATTGTCTATGGAATATTTTGTACCCACATTTGTATTATATATTTTAGATTTGGTTTAGTTTTATAAAACAAGAATTTCTTTATTTTTTTACATTACTCTTGTATGTGCTTGAAGTGTCAGGGCTTATTGGAAGCATTGGACATCCAGGACCCCCCGGTTCTCCAGGGGTACAAGGACCCCCCGGCCTACCCGGTTCCCCAGGAAGCTGTTCTTCTGTGGTCTCAGGTTACGAACTTGAGGACATCCAGCTCTACCTGCAGAGTGAGTCATGTAATGCACACAGTATTTTACTGTCTGCCGTTCAATGCAATGTAACAAGCCAATAATGATGTGATTCTGTATTATATAGAAAGTGGTTTCAGAGGACCTCCTGGCCCACCTGGTCCACCAGGACCTCCAGGAGACATTAGAGGCCTTGTATCATATAGTGGATCTGCCCAAGATCGAGAAAACATTCGTGCTGAGCTGCAGGAATATTTCAAAAGTGAGTTGTCACACGCCAAACACTGTAAAATCTACAAGCACGTCTTGGATTGTCCTGGTTTATTGCTATATGATTCATGTCGTATGACGTGGGTTGTATTATCTGCAAACATCTTGTTTATTTCAGGTGACACTATAGGACATTATGCTCAAGGCCCCCCTGGGCCTCCTGGACCTCCTGGACAGAAAGGTGAACGTGGCCACCCAGGACACAGTTATCAGACTGTCAGAAGCCAATATCGCTATGGCACTGAGACTGGAGAACCACTAGACTACTCTAATGTTGCACTGAAAGTGACAGACTACATAAAGAGTGAGTACAGTTTATTATGCCTTATACCCCAGAGAACAATATTCATTATAAAGCTGCTAAACCAATAAACCATATGCCAATTAAAATAATGGATTCTGTGCTTTAAGAAACTTTAATTTACTGTAGAATTATAATACTGAGTATTATGGGTTTAAGACAAATCCCTTACCATATTTAATGTTTGAGGAATATCAATACAGTGCTGCCTTGCATTTTGCTTTTGTTCCATAGATCAGGGTCTACTGCAGGACCTGAATGAGGGCTACTGGAGAGGACAAGCAGGGAGAATTCAAGGACCCCCTGGGCCTCCTGGTCCACCCGGCCCCCCTGGGTATAGCCGTGTGTTTGCTGCCTATGGAAACGTGACTGCTGACCTTGTGGATTTCTTCAGAAGTTAGTGTCCACTTTTATTGACATATGTACACATGTAATTACTACATGCTGCTTGGATCATTATTTCACAGCGCTGTACTTTTTTCAGTACATGGGACCATTCCAGGGCCACCTGGCAGGCAAGGGCCGAAAGGAGACAGGGGATATCCAGGACCAAGAGGAGAGAAAGGTATCAGAGGCAGCACTTTTACCATGATAATGTCAGTCGTAATTCAAGTAGCTATTAGTGTAATAAACCAAACATGACATAAACTGTTGTAAGGGAGAAGCATTAAAGTGAAAAGTTGCTAATTTTAATGGTTATTTTATGACCTATAGGGGAGACAGGAAGCGCAGGAATACCCGGCCTTCTGGGACAAAGAGGACCTGAAGGACCAAAAAGAGAAAAGGGTGAAAAAAGTTAAAAAATTATCAGACATATTAATAGTATACTTGACTTCTAACCATATGACCTATTCTGCTAAGTTATATACTGCAATATTTAAGGTTATAAAAGCTAAAAAAGCAACATGTATTTTTTAATACATGGAAAAACAAATGCATCATCAGGCAACTTATCATGCTGTAGTTCAGGTGAAAATGTCACTCAGTCCAGCAGTCAATCTGACATCTGTTTATCTCTGTATTGAAACTTAGGTGATATCCAGTCTGGTAGATGGAGAAGAGGCACTGGTGTGTAAGGGCTTACAAAGTTGCAGCAGAAGTGCCATGCATACCTCAAAGAAAAGATAAATACATAACCTTGCCTCACTTTATGAAGAAATGCAGGTTAGAGGTTCGTTTGGGTCCTATTTTAACACAATATACAGTTTTATAATCAAACAAATGCATGCAATAATCCAAACATAACAATTTATCAGTGGTTTACTAGTTTGGGTTTAGGACAACAGTCTTACTTTTGTTTCCATCTAATATTTGATAAACAAAAGCACTTAAAATGTACATTTTTTAACTAACAAAGGGGTTTACAACTGCCTTTATTGTTTATTAATTTCAAAGTGGTTTGGTTGTTTCTGTATTGAATGAATCTTGTATGAATGAATTGTATGAATGCACACAAAAAAATATCAGAATGTATCATGGATGACACATCAGTCCAAACAAAATAAAGTTAAACGCTTTTAACTTGAGCGGTACGATTTTGAGGGAAATGTTCAGCGTTGCTTATTAATGAAAATGATTACAGTAATAAATATTGTTGAATAAATAATAAGTAAATCATAAAATTCTTCACCCCAGCCTATAATTAACAAATTGTGATGCAGTCAAAAAGGTCTAATTTAACAATGTCCATACCCCTAAAACAAAGAGAGAGACACCTATCAAAAAGTTAAATCAAAACGCATATGTATTTCTAAAGAAATTCTTGAGACCCCAGCTAGATCTCACTAATTTTCAAACCCTAGTTACAACCATAGATAGAAATTATATTTATTGGAACAATTCTTAACATCTTTTAAACAACTGGTTGCTGCAGGAAAGTCAGATGGGTAACTCTGGTTGATACTGGTGATAGTTGAGTGACTTCTGGAGCAAACTTCCATTCCGCCGTACCTCCATAGTTCAGACATCAAAGGCTCTGCTCTTCAAAGTAGGCCATAGGAATGCTCACTGCCCAGCGACTGGATTTCATTCTCAGAAGTAGGAGAATAAGGGGCGGGGTTAGTTGACATCACTTCAAGGGTTGTTGTTGCTCTGGTGTCAAAACTCATACAAATGGCAGCATTTCTTAAACTGTGGTACAAGCGCCCTCTGGTGTTTTTTCAAATACAACTTAAAATGTTTTGTAGGTTTATTAAATATAGAATTTCTGATATATGTGCAGTTTTAATATCATTTTGTCATATTCGTTTGTTTGTCATTGGACGATCGTGCTGGTACTAGTGCTAGTGTTAGTACGTTATAGGTAAATGAACCTATGGGTTTAAATGTTTAAAGATCTACCCTTTAAACCTAGTGACTGATTTTGCTTTAAAATCTTAAAAATATGTAGTGAGAGGAAACAGAGAAACAGAGAAAAGAAGACACAGTAAATAGGTGAACAGGAATTGAATTAGTAGCCTATTTCATTAAGCATGAATGTCTATACATGAAAAAGAGGCACAGGGTATGTATGAACAAAGTCATCTTTAGGTCTCATATAGTAGGATTCCAGAAGAAAATGTCAGAAAGAAAATCTGAGGTTAGTTTTTTTACAACAGTTCAACTGCACCCATCTATAAAGTCAATAAGCAGATGGAGATGTTGTATAAAATGAATCAAGACCTATCATTTTAAATGAAGGCTTTTACTTTTGTGGTTAAGTTTATTCGTGTATTTTTTTTTTTGATGACTCTTTTGCCTTCATCACTGGAAATATTTTCTCTCTTGTTATGGCTTGTTTCTGAGATTGAAACTATTTAATAGCCTGAGATCGTATTCTTTCCCAGCCTTTTAAAATGATAATTTTTGTGGGGTCACTAGTCAGAGATAGAGAGCTGCATCGGGGCAGAGTTAAAGCTTTTGTGGGTTATGTGGATTTTGTTGTCTGTATCAATAGGGTGTGGTCAAAGAAAAGAATGTACCCAAAGGAGGATGCATTTGGATCTCAGAGAAGCAGTGTCTTTATATTTCCTTGGGCAAAGCTTGTTTGTACCTGAATACCATTTGGAACATCTGCATTGTTCATGATCCAACAGTTTTAATAGAGAGAGTGATTCATTTAGATACTGAGTAATATAAATTCCTGTAACATGCATCACAGCATCAAATCAAGTCAGTGTTTGTTAAAAACGTAATTTATGGGCTTGTCCATAGAAACAAAGGCTGATATGTTTATTTGTCCAATATGGATGGTACTGTAAGAATGGGGATGAGCCGAAGTGCTGAAAATCTTCTAATTAGTTTGCACGTTCATCAGAACTAAAATGATTATAGTCATGTTTTGACAGCTTCACTGAAGGTCTGTGCTTTCTCCTAGAACATTTCTGTATCAGTGTTGGAAAAGTAACTCAAAAAACTTTGGAGTTCTAATTACTTTTTAACTATTTTCATAATTACTGTACTTCAAGGAAAAATTGCATTGATAATAAGTTAATAAGTTAACTTATTATTAATAATAAGTTAATAAGTTACTTGCTTAAACCACCACAAAAAGACAAATGTGACACCAAACCGCTTTAATGCTTATTAGTTTATTGCACAATGAAGCATGAAAATACCCAAAGGAACAAAGAAAAATCTATATCTAAAAATGTACAAGTTTGTCTATACTTCTAAATTGTCTATACTGCTGCGGATCTAAAAATATCAACAGGTTTGTTGTTTGTGTGAGGTTCGCCTGTGCTTTTAACACTTCATACTAATAACTGTGTAAGCTAACACATGGGAAATTACATTTTTAAATTCTCTGACAACACAGCCATCCTGAGCTTACTGCACAGACAGTGATCCATCTTTTTTAACACTTAAACAGTGGTGTGATGCCAACAAACAGATTCTAAATGTTAAAAAAAACAATTAGAGATAGTGTTCGACCCTAGAGCAGTCGATGTTCACAGTCATGTTGTTATTCATGACATTCAGCTCGAAAAAGGTGTGCACCTGCATTCACCTCAGCATTCACATTGACAACATGCTTACACTGCTTACAACTCATGTTGACAATCTATGTGCTAAACTACAACAAACTCTGTACTTTTTGAGGAGACTTTGGTGGAGACTGTGTGGTGTCAACAAAAAATCACGACTGTGTTTTATCAGGCTGTTCTGGAAAGTCTAATCAGGTATGGCATCCAAGCATGGTATGGTAACCTCTCTGTACAATTAAACTAAAATTAAAATAAAACTGCCATGACTGCCATCAAAATTGTGGAGTTGATAAACCATTCATAGCTACAAACATTATATGAACAGTCCGTGTACAGAGGCCGACAGAATAATTTTTCTCAAATGTACACCCACGTACATTTGATTCTGCCTTCAGGAAGAAGGTACAAAGTGCCCAAATAGTGACCTAACCAGCTCAAAAACTCTTTTATGCCTGTGTCCGTTATTTGAGGCCTATGATTGTCTTTGGTTAGCATTGATAAGTCAATGTTACTTATTGTTTTATATTATTTATTCTTAGTTACTGTTGGTTATTGATATCCACCGCTGGTTTTGATGGTCTATATAGCAAATATTTGTGCAATATAGTGGCCTTTTTTAGCTGTGCAACTTGACATTTGATATACCTGTTTATATGTTCTACTCTCTTGTATGGATTATAAGGATTGTCTATGTAAGATATATGAGATGTGATTTATTTATTCGTTTATTGTAAAAACACCATACACTAAGCCCAAGAAAATTTTCCCCATGTGAAATAAAGTATACAATAAAGTATATTGTATCATGTTGTAACTTCTTACAGGAAAAATAATTTCACAGACTCAAATAAACCAAGGTCTTGAATGATTTATATTTTACATCTGACTTCTTGACCTTAAACAAAATATATTCCCTGTAATGTTTACACTGCTATGTCAGCCATGGTAGATTAATTCCATTTCTTAAGATTTAAAGTGTTGTTTTTCTATGTGAGGTTACAGACACGTCCAGCCACACCTGTCTCTATCTGAACATGTCCTCAGTGTGCAGAATCATAAAGGATAAAACTGTGATGCCTGAGGGTATTATGTTCTTCAAAGTCTGTCTCTATGTACCTGGCAAAATGACAGGGGAGTGGCTCCATTTAAAATCCAACCCAGGAGTCCTGTGGAAACTTGCCTATAAAAGAAGAAAGTAAATAAAAAAGAACACAACGGAAGTCAGGCAGCAATATTCATACTGCACAGGTGAAGTTCACAGAAAACTCAGTGGACGCTTAACTGGACTTTTCTCTTCAAGAAAGACACCAAAATTATTCTGCTTTCTCAGGAACAAAGGTAAAGCATGTGTACCATCTTATTACTTTTTATTTTTACTTGATGTTTTTGCCTTTCTTATTTTCTTATTGCATGAAAAGGAAAGATACATCATTAATTGTAGATGCAATATGGTAGTGTTTGATAATTTCCCTCAGAACATAACTCATAACTTTATATATTATTATTAATATTATATTTATTAATATATTCATCTGTTGCTCCATAGGAAATGCTTCAGAATAGTATATGAACAATCTAACTTCTTTCCATCTTTATCTTGTGACAATTTGCATCTGACTGTGGCTGTTAATGTGTTTTCTTATGATTCCAAAATGGGACAACTCAAAGCCCAATAAGGTTTTCTCATGGACAATCACTAGTAACAATACAGATATTGTTTGTGTATGAGACCATCCATTGTGTTCAGCTTTTTGATTTATTGTGGTTTGTGTGGTGGAGATCAGCTGCTTCACTCTCTTCTCCCTAAATATGAGACTCTGTAGCTGTTCTTGCAAGTCTTTGTTGGCTCAAATAATTGTCCCTAAGGCATTATTCTTCATAAATGATATATGTGTGCCAGCAATAATTGTGTTTTTATGTGGTCTGGTGTGGATTTCCATTCTATAAAATTCTTGCCTTGAAATATGAGTGGAATCTGCCATTAAGGAGAAAACAAATGTCCTGTTTTGTCTGTATGCATCCATGTATTACATTTCTTGTTAAAACCTGTTCCTGTGGGGAAGACATATAGTAAAAAGATTTCCATATGCTCTCCAAATTCTGTTGTTCTCTTTAAAAACACGATTATATTATTTCACACAGTCCACCAGGAATGTTTCTTGAAGCATCATGTATAAGTTAACAAATGCAAACAATTTTTTAGCTATAGTAAAATGGTGTAAATGGTGAGTAAATCTGCACTTTAGAGGCACAAAGATTCTAATTCATGTTACACATAGTTATAATAGTTTACTACATTCACAAGTAAACAAACAGCTACTAAAATGACACTAATTTAATTTTTTCTGTTTTAGTTAGCATGGAATGGATGATTTAAGACATAACAGAACATATTCAGGAGGAAGTCTGGGAGGCAAAGGTAAGAATGTTTTGATCAAGCACCTTCTGAAATGTTAATTAAAAGCATCATTAGTTTGATTAAGTGGTAATTTCCTGCTTTATGATTTTGTTTGTCTAAACAAGAAACTACACATTCTTAACACAGTCATGTATTCTAAAAACAGGCATCACGGAAATCTCTACAACAAGACTTACATCTTTACCTCCACGTAAGTTTCCTCAGTTCATCTCACTTTCTTTGTTATCACTATTTTATTAGGATATTTTAGGCTATGAAGTTTTCCTCTCTTTATTTATATATCATGGGAAAATTCTTGCCGTAATGATGTATATAACAAGTATGTTTTTTTTTCCCCCAGGAGGCTTCAGTTCAACCTCCAGCAAGGGAATGTCAAGTAACTCTGGGGCTTCTGGCCTGGAGAAGAACATTTTAACCCAAAACAGTTCCTATTTCTTTTCCTGTAAGATAATTAAACATTATTTTTTAATTCTAAAGCAAATATTTCAGGTTTCACCTGTTATAATTTGCATATATAGATCAGTACATAAAGAGACATTCATAAGCATTGTTAAGGCAAAAAAGGGCTAAAATTATCCATGCCTCTGTGTTGCAGCCTCTGGAGATGTGGCTACAGGTGATTTAGGATTAGGATTAGGCTCTAGTGAATATCTGGTAGAGGAGACCACTGTGAGTAGGAAGGCAGGAGGTGCCTCTGAAGGTTTCGACAGTGCCTTTGGATCAGGCTCGGAGCTGAGAGTGAGATCCAGCTCCAGGGATGGAACGAGAAGAACACAAGACATTGGTGTTTCTCCTTTATTTCTGGAGAAGAAACGTGTAATCAGTCATTCCAGCCGTTATGATGGTTAGTCAGATATCAGTAACCCTCTGTGTAAAAAAAAAATAAATCTGCAATCTGTCTCTTGGCATTTGTTTAACCAGTTTTTGATATTTATACTAACATATAATACATTTTAGGAAGCTCAAGTGATAACTCGTCTCCAGAGACCAAAAGAAAAGACTATGGTAAGACTCAAATGTATATATTTATTGAAGTGACAGAGATATGAATTGTAAGTTTGTTTTTATTTTATACAATTTGTCTGTATTTACTAGGATCAACTAGAGGAAGGACTCAGAGCAGAGGTGAGATTATTCATATACACTTTTATATATGGTATTTAAATAATGTAATTTACATTGGATAATAATTTATGATGTGTATATCTTTTACTATTTTTAACAAGCACAGGTAATAATTTATTATTTAGTTTCATACTAAAAGTGTTGTAAGTGATTTCAGCACCACTTACAGCGGTAAGAATACAGGCCTGTTTCTGTTGTTATCAGTCATCTATTTTAAATGCATGTGCATAATGTGTTGAGGTAACAAGTTGTACGTAAACTGTTTTCTCACGTTTCTGATTCATCATTCTGATTCATGTTTAATCTCTTTCTCTCTCTCTCTCTCTCTCTCTCTCTCTCTCTATTTCCCTGCTTTAGAGACGGAAATCAGGAAAAGACTGCAAAGTGCATCTCCTTCCACTAGATGTAAGTTTTTACAATGTTTTTAGGAAAATCTGATATTTACAAAGGTACTGATCCAAGTAACACAATGATTAAAATCTGCTTTAAGGTGAAATGAAACAAAAACATGTTAATTCAGAAAATGAAATAATTGTATGGAGTTTTTGCTCCTAGAGGATTAAGTGTCTTTGTGCCATTTAATGACTAAGATTAAAACTACAGCAGTGAAAAATGAAAGACATGTTTAGACAGTTGTGACTGATACAGTGCTGATTTTATAGGGACAGAACTGGATGATGTGAAGAAGCTTTTGAAAGGTTCTCGATCTGCCAGTGTAAGCCCTACCAGATCTTCCTCTCCTCTGCCCATCCCTCGCAAGGCCAAGGTCTCCACCAAGCCAGGTAATGACAGCAAGATTAGTAGAGCTCAGGTGATGCTTGATTAGTAATGGATGGACCTGCCACACCTACTTATGATGATGTACCACACCTTTGTGTGTGAACCTACCTTTCACATGCAGAAACAAATTTCCTTGTTTATTCATGCACACATAACTTGTGTTCCACACCTTTTTCAAAGTGTTAAGACTTCCCTTCCAATTT
Organism: Chromobotia macracanthus; assembly: GCA_036877525.1. Lineage (NCBI taxonomy): Eukaryota > Metazoa > Chordata > Actinopteri > Cypriniformes > Botiidae > Chromobotia > Chromobotia macracanthus. The sequence goes on from JAZGTH010000152.1 coordinate 329,198, forward strand.
TCTTAGTTGAACAATACGACAGCGCTACTCTGGATGCTGACATGACCTCATTCACGTGGAAGAGCTCCACACTGCCTTCTGCTGTCTGCACTGGAAATGCAGCCTGCAGCTGTCACAGCAACACAAACAACATGTCAACAGGAGCTTCTCTTGTCAACAGCACATTACCATCCTCTTTATCAGGTCTGCACAGCTTTGACAATAGGACACTTGATGGGCAATATTTTAAAAGCCCGATTAGGTTATCACTCATCAGTGGTTCACCTTTGGCAAACCTTTAATTTATAATTTTGTTTTACTTGGTTTATAGTTTATGGATTCCATAACAATTTATCTCCTACTAGTGGAGTACTTACTTCCAGTAGAGCTCACACACTCCCAGGTAACATGCTCCTGAGGCTTAAAATAACATGTAATTGCCCTTGTAAATGACACTGACCTTGTAATTTGTCAAGGTAATATGATGTAACCATGAGCTTCTGCCCAGAAATATAGCTATGTTTATTTGTTTATGTGTATGTGTTCTATAGGATATGGAGTGCAGAAAAATTATACAGCAAGTCCAAACAGCACTGTTGGTGTGAGCACTGGCGTCTCTACTACAGGTGTTTGTTATATTCATTCAGTATATCAAAGTAGTAAAGATGTCCTATGGGCTATTAGAAACTAAAAACGTAGTAGTTAATTGTTTTATCTATTTTATTTTTGAAAATTATGTTTAATAAAAATTGTTAAAATAAAATTTTATGGTCGACATAAAATACTATGATAGAAAATGTAATCTGGGGAAAAAATGTATCATAAAGCCCTGGTATAAATCTTTAAAACGTGTTACTGTTGTTCTTCCCAGAGTCATTGTTGCATGATAAACAATTTGTGTTATGGGACTGATCCAAGACCCCTGAATGACACCATGACAAAAACACCTGACAGTAGAAAATGAGAGGATTTTTTTGTGCTTATTTATTTATGTGTATGTGTTCTTTAGGTAATGGAGTGCAGAAAAATTATTTGGCAAGTTCAAACAGCACTGTCGGAGTGAGCACTGGCATCTCCACTACAGGTGTTTGTTATATTCACTCAATACAACAGCGCTCAATGATCTGGTGCCAATATAAGAGTTTAAGAGAGTTTTCCAAATTGTTGTGCGTTGTTTTATCTATGTCTTTATATTATGATGAAAACAAAATCTAGTGTTTAATACAAATTATATAAATATAAATACAAATGATATACATATATTTTGATACACATACATATGTGTATATATTTGGGGTGGGACCAGTAAAATGCTGTGATAGGCACATTAAAATATGCGGGTGGGCAGATTCTGTGATTTCCCTTTCCCTTCATAGGAATGTGGTAAATAGATTCCTACTGCAATGCTGGGAAATAAGTACATACCTATTTCTGTTTATGTGTATGTGTTCTATAGGATATGGAGTGCAGAAAAATTATTTAACAAATCCAAACAGCACTGTTGGAGTGAGCACGGACATCTCCACAACAGGTGTTTGTTATATTCACTTAATACAACAGTGAGGATAGCTTGATACCAGTGTTTTGGAGTTTTGGAGAGTTTTACAAAACTTGTTTATTGTTTTAACTATTGATTAATTTATGATGTATTATTATAAGAAAACCTAATCTTCAGTTTAAATTATGATTATATATTTTTATAGACATATACAGTATGCAAATTGTTCATGTGTTTGTTTATTAATTCTTTAGAATATGGAGTGCAGAAAAATTATTCAGCAAGTCCAAACAGCACTGTTGGTGTGAGCACAGGTGTCTCCACTACAGGTGTTTGTTATATTCACTCATAAGACTTTTATGGTTTATGACTTTATGGTGTGGTTGCATGATAAACAGAAACACTTTGTGTTTGTGTTCTGTTAAGGATCTGGTACAAGGTTTCTTAATGAGAATGTGACAAAGAAATACCTGACCCTGGAGAAAGAGAACATTCCTGTGAGGAGAGACACTGATGAACTTATTCTGACCAAAGACAGTGGCAAGAAGTTTACCAGCAGCACCCCCAATGGCAAAGCAGGTAAACATAAGACTAAATTAAGATGTCCGATTTTGATGTGGTAAAGATGTCATGTATAGTATTTGATTGTGATTTGGTGGTTTCAAATATGGTGATTTCAAAACCTGACGGATCACATGTTATGTTCAGTCTGACACTAAATTTTGATTAACACAACACAATTTTGCTTTTAAGACTCATATTCAGATGTTTCTATCAAGAAGGAAACCTTCACAACCAGCTATTCTGAAAGTGCTCCAGTCAAGTCTAGTTCTGGCACATATTGTAAGGACCATGATTTTAATGCATCCTTAAAATGCTTATATTAAAATAATGTTTAAATTGTTTTTATGTACATATACTATACCATACTGTATATGCTATATACTATTCTTATATATAAGTAATTATATATAGATTCTTTTGGTGCAAAATTAAACAACACAGCCAACAACAGTTTTTTACATTCTAAAGTGTAAACTATTGAAAATATGACTAAAAATATATTTTTAAAAACAAATAAATAAATGTGTAAACTTGTTGATATGTACATAATACAAAACATATTCTTGCCTCTTTAAAGATGGGTCTGCATCAGCGGCAACAAAAGATAAAGCTACATATGCAGGTAAATCGTTTTATTATTATCATTATAGACATTATTAGTTTAAAATAAGTTGCAAATGTTGTACAGTATATGATAAAGTATACCGTTCTGTACTTACCTCTCTCCTGCTGTTTGTGTCATGTCAGAGATTCATAAGGGTGAGGATGACTGTGGAAGGGGTTGTTGTGGATTTGGACCACACTGCTGTTCCTGGTGGAAGTGGCTGCTGGGTTTTTTGCTCAGCCTCTTACTGCTTCTTGGCCTTCTGTTTGGACTAATTGCTTTGTGTAAGTCTTGCCATTCCCTTAATGGATGTTATACACCCACTGTCCTCACGGGGGCGCCAGAGCATACCAGGGCAGGCAAGGATAACGATAAACTCACCAAATAAAACAATAGTATTAAGGCAGCAATCGGTAACTTTTTTGTTAAAAACTAGACAATAAATCAGTGTTCAAAACAGACACCTTACTGTATCCCGATATAGAACGAAAAGTTTACTATAATGATTTATAATTAAAGTTGTCGGGTCCGACTTCACAGACATGTCTGTCTATAAACAGAAGAAGATCCGGCCACCATATGTGGGTACTTTAGATGGTGCAGCGTTTAATGCTTGTTTAACAGCAGTTGTTTGGAATTTAAACTTGCCTTCCATGTTAAGAAAATAACTCTGCAAGTACGTTGCTGTTTTATATTTAAATAGAGATGGTGGTGGCAAGGCAAAAGTCACTGTTTGCAGCTTTAATAATGCATAGGAAACAAACACCAATTAGCATTAATTTCTGTATGGTTAAAATCTTTACAATTCCATTTTCAAAAAGAATCCAGCATTTTTATTTATTTTTTTTCTTGCCAGGATATTAATAATAAATACAAGCAGTGAACAAGATCATTGTGCAATCATACATCTGCAGTTTTATTATGTGTATGTTTTAGAGGTGAAGTAAATACCAATTCGCTTTGGGCACCCTACGGTACATTGTTCAGAGAATCCACTGCTGTTGTCTCCTTCATATGTGTCAATATAAACATCTCCTTGTCTTGAAGCTGAGGAGGTGAAGAAATTGAAGACTCGCGTCAGCACTCTTGAGGGAATTTCCTCCTCCATGAAGGCGCACACAAGTCGCCTGTCTGGTTCTGCTGATGACCTTCACAATGACAATTTTGGAGTTAAATCTGCATATGAAAATTCACTGGATTCTACAGCGTATTCAGGCAGTACTGCATTACAGAGAAATGTACAGCAAATACTGAGGGCAGAGCTGCAGTCTGAAGCCATGAAAGGTACACCCACACACAGACATTTGAAGACCACTCATAAACGCAGTGCTTTTCGTTCTAATTATTATCGCTACATCCTACAACTACACCTAACCACCACACAAAGCTGTTGACATTATGACATTATTGCATTTAATGTTGGCATGTTTTTCCATATATGTGATATGTTCCAAAAATGAACAGACAGAATATATATATTCTGTACTATTTTCTAGGTTTCTAGTTAAAGCTAAGCAGTGTGCGTGTGTGTGTGTGTGTGGTTGTGTGTGTTTACAGTATATATTAACTAAATGCTTTTGTGTTTGTAGACTTCCTTGCTTCTTCACTCAAAGTTGGAAGAGGGCTGCCAGGGCCTAAAGGTAACATTCATTTACAACTTCTTCAGTGAATTTGTAGGCAGATTTTTCCTGTACTATGTCAATCACACATTTACGCTCTATACCACTTTTAGGTGACACCGGACCTCCTGGGCCCAAAGGTTTGTAACATTTTAAACTATACTTAACTAGAAATCCATTGCAGTAGATATTTATATTCATATGCTTACAGTTATACACATACAAGCATAACTAATTTAGATTTGCTTTTCAGGAGACAATGGTTTACCAGGACAGGCAGGTAAGAATAATGCTTTGGTCTATTTACAGAATTAAAGTCATAACTCAGTAGTCTTAGTTTTGAATACTTTTGATGTGTAATTCTAGGGTCACCAGGATTGCCAGGACATCCAGGAAGGGATGGATCAAAGGGAGAAAAAGGAAGTGCAGGTACTGTACCTAACACATTCTATACAAATAAATATCTCTCCAGTAGAGTTTCCAAATACGTAACAAGGTCCACAAAATGCCCTTTCATGCCTCTGTTCCATAAAGTTCAAGACAAGAAAACATGACTGTAGACACTTTTTCAAGATGTTGTCAAGATGTTACTGTAGATGTGTGTCATCTACAGTGGTGTTTATAAATATGTTTGACAGGTGAACCTGGTGCAGAAGGACCAGCAGGTTTCAGAGGAAGAGATGGACAACCTGGAGCCCGTGGAGAGCCTGGATCACCAGGAGAAAAGGGTGAAAGAGGTAATATGCCACATTACCAATGATTTTTTTAACACGCATAAATATAAACCTTTTTTTAATATTTTTGTTTTATTTTGTCCAGGTTTCGCTGGCCTTCCTGGTCTAATTGGTCCACCTGGGCCTAAAGGTTAATACACATTTACCTTAAATTATATTTATTTGTGTCATAAATTTATTATAGTTTTATAAATTTATAATAGCTTATAGTTATTACAGTTTGTGGCCTTAGCTGTATAGTTGGACATGAAAATCATTGTGCAATACAGCCATATATTTTATCTTTGTTCTTGTTCTTTGTTTGTGTGATCAACAGGTGCTACTGGTTTACATGGTAATCAACATTTTTATTGATTTCATTGTTTTTTGTGGCATCAAATAATAAAACAACAAATGAAAAACTAAACCGGTGTCCTCCACTGTACAGGTGAACAAGGACCTCAAGGGTTTAGAGGTGAACCTGGTCTTGCCGGCCCTAAAGGTTTGTAGCTCTGGATGAACAATTTTGACTCACTCTGCTATTGTACCATTCAAATTCAACATTTTATTTATTTTTATTCTATTATTTTGTTCTATTTTCACTAAGCTACAAATAAAATCCAAATCATTACAGGTTTTGAACTATATATATATTATTTTGCAGGTGACAGGGGACTTCCTGGTCTACCTGGAATTAAAGGTATGAAACCTTTTTCAGCATGACATGTATTATCCAAATTAATCTGTTATCATGTGAATAATATACCAAATCATTACTGTGGTCAATGTGAATTTATACAACATGATGTGTGCATTGCATCTCAGGTGATCATGGTGAGAGAGGAGAAAATGGCTTTCCAGGTATGCATTTTAGGCTGAGCTTGATAAATATGTGTTACTGTGTGTTCAAATTTGAGATGGAGAGAGTTTAAACCATTGTACACTTCATCAGGTGCTCCTGGGGCTGCAGGGAAACCTGGACCTGCTGGTGAGAAAGGTGAAAAGGGACCAGCAGGTGATTTATCTGTAGGAACAGGCACAAACTTGATTTTGAAGCTTAGGCTGATTGTGTATATATAAGCACCACCACACATACAGTATGTGAAAGCATGTGTATGATCCACCATGACACCTCCAATCTTCAATACTTAAACATCTTTAGGAGTTTTCCTTTGTCACATGTTCCTTGCTCTCTAAAGCTTAAAACATAAAGCATTAAGGCATGATTTTCTGTAAAGCTGTTTTAACACATCTATCGCATATACTTATAATAATGACTGTAATTTCATACTAGGGTCTCCAGGAGCTGATGGTGAAAAGGGCCAAAGAGGTGAGTTGTATTTCAGAATTTTGATTTAAAACAAAGAATGTTTCCATCCTTCTGTATCTGTTTATATCTGTATCTTAATTGTTTTTGTTCCTCCACAGGCGAGACAGGGTCAATTGGCTTACCAGGAATCCGAGGACCACCTGGGCCACCCGGTGATTCTGGGCCATCAGGTATGAACATTTTGTGGTCATTTAAACTCAAATGACTTGAGTCTGATTGTCATGAAAACATATACTGCTTTTTGTCTGATGTTTCACTGCTCTGTTTAAATCAGGAACTCCTGGGATTCAAGGTCCTCCAGGTAACACATCACTACATTCATATCCATACCTGATATATAAGTGTATGTCTGTGGGGCTGAAATAGTAATCATAGTTTGTTTTCTTTTATTAAAGGCACTCCTGGCATTCCTGGTCAACCTGGGGCTAAAGGTGTTGTGTGATGACATTTGTATTATATAACAGACATACTACAGAAACATTGTTATAAAGTCTATATGATAAATTAAATATACATAAGTCTTATGTTGATTTGATGTATTATTTGAAGTATTATTTGATATTGGAGTTATATCTGTAATTAAAATTATTTTCAATCCCGAAAATTATCACAGGTGAGACTGGTGCACCTGGAAGTGTGGTTAATGCTGGTAAGTCTATATGATATATTACAACACCGCACATTGCACTACAGTAAATAATGTGAGTGACATCTTGAGTGATACTCTGCAGTTGACTTTGCTGGTTTTGCAGCAGGCTCTAGCTCAGTGGCAATCCCAGGACCACCTGGTAGCCCTGGTCCTCCTGGCCCACCTGGACCTCCAGGATTGTCAGGCATGTTTATAATCTTTATACATCATCCAAACGAAGCTAGTGTTAAAACAAAAATGTACAATTTATCCTGTTTAAATCCACAAAAAATGTGTATTGCATTAGGGACATCATACATAAATTATATATAAATATTGGTGAGGTTGCAAATTGCATACAACCAATAGAATTTTTGTAAAACATGGCAGTAATTTATGTTAAAAAATTATTACAATGTAATGAATGATTAATTTGTGGACCTTTTACACTGCTCAGTTATAGCAGTCTAATATTTATTTCTGTTAATGTAGTATTTCTCATTCTGTGTACATTATTCTAATTAATGAAGTGTCTGTCACAATAGGTCCCATTGGCCCTGCTGGACTTCCTGGTCAGCCTGGTAAATATGCATCTGTTGCAACATGCATCTGTTTACTCCATGAAATACACATAGTTATTATAACTATAATTATAACTATATATAGTATATATATATATATATATATATATATATATATATATATATATATATATATATATATATATATATATATATATATATATGTATATATATGTATATATATATATACTATATATTGTGACTAAAGATTATAATTATAATCATAATGGCATTCCATTCATCTACGCATCTATCTCTGTGTTTATGCAGGTCCTAAAGGTGCTAAAGGAGATCAAGGAGATCAAGGAGAACCAGGTATCTCAGTGAGAACTGGTGAGACTGTGAGTTCAAGGCGAGCAGAAAGTGAGTCTTTAAAAAGATGTAATTTCACAATAAGTGCCTTACAAAGACATATTTATATAATGTTTGTATGTCTGATATTTTAGGTGTTTATGGAGCACAAAGTGGTGCTGTTACTGGACCACCTGGTCCTCCTGGTCCCCCAGGGCCTCCTGGACGTCCAGGTATTATAACAATATCATGACCAACATCTTGAATTATGTCTTTTTGCATTTTAAATATAAAACTACAGAGTTTAATAATATTATAGATTGACCTGTGACAAAATTCAGTATGAAATTTAGACATATTAGTGTAATTAGACAAATGGGATTTCAATACATTAAATAAATGTTTATTGCTGTCACGCTATAGGAGATTCAGTACAAGGCCCACAAGGACCACCTGGCCCACCAGGTAAAATAAACTCTACCTAAAGATTAAATGTTGGATTTTATTTGGTTCAATATTTTAGCTAGACTTTTTATATTACTATATATAAATCATATATAAATCACCTACACGTACGTGCTAAAGCATACTGTTCTCAGCTGTTCTGTGGTTGTTTTATAGGATATGGCAGACCAGGTCCAAAAGGAGACAAGGGAGATTCAGGAAGCTTTGTGCCTAATTCAGGTTGGATTACAGAAAAACACCATATGTAGCCTTATATACTGTAATAATTGCCCTGTGGTTTCTTAAGTATCACAACTTGACAAATTCTTCTACTACAGGAACATTTTTTGCTGGACCACCTGGACCACCAGGACCTGCAGGGGCTAAAGGAGCAACAGGTGAGTCATCCTGTTTTCAAATGATCAAAACTGATGTTTAAAATGATGTTTAAGTTGCTCCTACAAGCATTGTTGTTTCTCCATATACATTGTTTTCAACTCAAAGGCAATAAAGTCACTAGGAAAGAATTATATCAGAAAGTAGTTAGCTAATTAATATCAGATATCTAATGATGTACATGTAAACTTTAGGTGCCCAAGGTCCAAGGGGATACCCAGGTGAGACTCAGTTCTCCAAGTAACACTTCAAATGAATTACAATTATTATTATGAACAACACCTTAAAATAGATGGATCATCACATGTCTTATAATAGCACTATATTTTTCATGTTATTTTACTTTTTAGGGGAACCAGGTCAGCCTGGCCTTACAGGAAGTTCCGGTAGAGTTAGTAAGTAAAAGACACGTTTTTTTGTTAAAACATTCATTTACAATGAGAACGAACTTGTGTTTAGTTCAATTTTTGGACTTACTGGTGTTAACTGAAATGTTGTATAGAGATTACAAACAATTTGACATATCATTCAACAATTTGACAACAGTTTTTAAAGTGTTGTGTTTTAGTGTTGTGTTCAAAACAGCTATGTTTCAGTTAAACTATTTAATGAAAACCACAATTAATATAGAATGAATTCACTTTGTTATAGTCACTGAATATAGTTCGGGTCAAGGGCCACCTGGTCCCCCAGGACCTCCTGGACTACCCGGACGAGATGGTCAGAAAGGTAAAAACCTTGAATAATGTTTTTACAACATTATACTCAGGTGTTACTATATCTAAGATGCAACTTTTTAATTTTAATAATTCCATAGGGGATCCTGGACTTCCAGGTACAACAGTATTCCAAGGAGACTCAAGAGGTAAACCTTAATATAATGTACTGAACTTTAAGTTTCTGTTTTAAGCTTGGTCAAAGCTTTTATGACAAACCTTTAATTGACCGAAGCCCGGATTAGTTTAACAGTTCAAAGCTGCTTTCTCAGCTAAAATAAGGTGTTGAAACTTTTTCACTTTTGTTGCCTTCCGTAAATATCGAACATTCTCCATTCTTAGGTGCAGCTGCAGTTGGCCCCCAGGGTCAGCCTGGTCCTCCAGGCCCTCCCGGCCCCCCTGGAGCTCCAGGGCATTCAAGTGGATCACATTCTGCTGCTGATTATCGTCGGTACATTATGGAGTATATGCAGAGTGAGTGCCTGCTCATTTGGATGATTGCTGATTTAAACGTATACTCCTAAGGGTCATTTCCTTATGATTCTGTGACTTGTTGTTCAAAGGTGACAGCATGAGGCAGCAGTTATCTAGTATTCAGGGGCCGCCTGGTCCACCTGGGGCTTCAGCGTCGGTGGAGGAAGTGGCATCTCGTGTCATTGCCTATCTTCAGCGTAAGTCTTAAGCGCTTCAGGAATCAAAATTGGATTTTATGTCGCTTAGTCTGCATGTTTTAGTTTGGAGGCCATCCACTGTATATGAAAGTGTATGCCTACTAATGTTGAAAAAATGTACCTAGTAGTCACATTGGGGTAATAATGTTCCTGTAGCTCAATTAGTAGAGTATTATATTAGCAGCGCAAATGTTGTGGGTTTGATTCCCAGGGAACACATAAACACTAGAACACTAAAAAATGTATTCCTTCAAAAGCATCTGCCAAATGCATACGTGTAAATATGTAGTATCAATTTGTTTCAGGCTCTGGAGTCAGTGGTAGCAGTTTTAGCCAAGGTCCTCAAGGCCCACCTGGTCCTCCTGGCCCACCTGGAAGTATAACTGCTGAATATATTATTTCTCTTTTACAGAGTAAGTATATCTAACTATACTTAAAGAACAATTTCTCTCAGATATTTGCTATTGTTTTGAGGATTGGTTTGGAATAATTGATTGTCTTTCTTGTGCTCAGGAGATGATGTGAGGCGTTATGTAGTTGGCCCTCCAGGACCACCTGGAGCACCTGGCAGTATTGCTGCTTCCTTTAACACACAGGAAGTGGCAAACTATGTCATCAGATTAATGAAGGGTGTGTGTTCATCTAGCTGTTGTATTTAACTGAATCTAATGTTAAAGCTGCAATGTGTCATTTCTGCAACACTAAGATCTCTCCAACACCTCCTCACGTGCCATTGTTTGGGTGCTTCTTCTTCAAACTTATGCCATTGGTTGAGCCAGTGTTGCTATTTAACAAACAATGCAATGTTAAGAGCACAGAACCATAGTGTTCACTGCAGAAATCAGTTTACAAATGGCTTATAATTGTCTTACAAATATTACACTAGGATAAATAATGTAAAGCATTTTAACAGAAAATTACACACAGCAGCAACATTTATTTTGTGCCAGGCTTATTAATACTATTTACAATATAACTGAAAGTGAAATACTTCTTTCTAATACCATTTGTGAATTTGTTTTTAGAGCAAGGACTGATAAATAGATCAGGACCACCAGGTCCTCCCGGTCCTCCTGGCCTGCCAGGTTCTACCTACAGTGACATAACTGCTCTAATTCAGAGTATGTAATTCAATTTTATCATTTAAAGACATTTTAAGTAATTCGAAACTGATCACAACTTATTGTCTATGGACCATTTTGTACCCACATTTGTATTATGTGTTTTGCATTTGGTTTAGTTTTATAACATTAGAATAGTTTCATTGTCTTACGTTATACTTGTGTTCTTGTAGAATCAGGGTTTAGTGAAAGCATTGGCCGTCCAGGGCTTCCCGGGCCTCCAGGGATACCAGGACCTCCTGGTCCACCTGGTGCCCAAGGAAGCAGCTCTTATGCAGTCTCAGGTTACAAACTTGAGGATATCCAGCTTTACCTGCAGAGTGAGTCATGTGATGCACCAGCATATTATTTTACTGTCCACCTCACATTGCAATGCATCATGAAAATAATAATGTGATTCTGTGATATATAGAAAATGGTTTTAGAGGACTTCCTGGCCCACCTGGTCCACCAGGACCTCAAGGACCCCCAGGAGACACTAGAGGCCTTGTATCATATAGTGGATCTTCCCAAACTCAGCGAGAACATATCCGTGCTGAGCTGCAGGAATATTTCAACAGTGAGTTTGTCATCGCCACACACTTTAATCTGAAAGCCGACACCTCTGTATAACTTCTCATTGGACACATTCACTTAGAAAGGTGGATATTTAACTGATACACCAAGTTATGTGGTTCTGCTCCACCCTGCATTCTCAAAGCTGAATGCTTGAAATATAATCTGCACACACGTCTTAGTTTGTCCTGGTTCACTGATGTAACACATGATGGTTGATTGCAGTATCAGTTAACATCTCGTTTATTTCAGGTGACACTGTAAGACGCTACGCTCAAGGTCTCCCTGGGCCTCCTGGACCCCCTGGACAAAAAGGTGAACGTGGTGACCCAGGACACAGTTATCAGACTGTCAGAGGCCAATACCAACTGGAGACTGGAGAACCATTAGACTACTCTAATGTTGCACTGAAAGTGACAGACTACATAAAGAGTGAGTACAGTTTATTATGCCTTATACCCCAGAGAACAATATTCATTATAAAGCTGCTAAACCAATAAACCATATGCCAATTAAAGTAATGGATTTTGTGCTTTAAGAAACTTTAATTTACTGTAGAATTATAATACTGAGTATTATGGGTTTAAGACAAATCCCTTACCATATTTAATGTTTGAGGAATATCAATACAGTGCTGCCTTGCATTTTGCTTTTGTTCCATAGATCAGGGTCTACTGCAGGACCTGAATGAGGGCTACTGGAGAGGACAAGCAGGGAGAATTCAAGGACCCCCTGGGCCTCCTGGTCCACCCGGCCCCCCTGGGTATAGCCGTGTGTTTGCTGCCTATGGAAACGTGACGGCTGACCTTGTGGATTTCTTCAGAAGTTAGTGTCCACTTTTATCGACATATGTACACATGTAATTACTACATGCTGCTTGGATCATTATTTCACAGCGCTGTACTTTTTTCAGTACATGGGACCATTCCAGGGCCACCTGGCAGGCAAGGACTGAAAGGAGACAGGGGATACCCAGGACCAAGAGGAGAGAAAGGTACCAGTCACAGCCGCTGTGTCATAATAATGATAGTCATGATTCACATAGCTCTAGTGCATTAAACCAAATATGAACTATCAGCTGTTGTAGTGAGAAAAACATAAACATCTAAACATGTTGCTAATTGTTATTTCGTGATCTACAGGAGAGACAGGAAGCGCAGGAATACCCGGCCTTCCGGGACAAAGGGGACCTCAGGGACCAAAAGGAGAGAAGGGTGAAAATGGTTAGAAAACGAATCAAACATATCATTCATAGTGTACCTAAAACCTGTTCTGTTGCATATTGTAATATTTAATGTTATTTTAGAACTAAAATAGTCATCAGGCAACTGATCGTGCTATAGTTCAACTGAAAATGTCACTTTGAAATGTCACAGTCAATCTGACATCTGTTTATCTCTATATTGAAACTTAGGTGATATCCAGTCTGGTAGATGGAGAAGAGCCACTGGTGTGTAAGGGCTTACAAAGTTGCAGAAGAAGTGCCATGCAAACCATAAAGAAAAGATAAATACATAAATACATAAACTTGCCTCGCTTTATGAAGAAATGCAGGATAGAGGCTCGTTTGGGTCCAATTTTAACACAATATACAGTTTTATAATCAAACAAACGCATGCAATATTTAGTCCAAATATTACACAACTTATCAGCGCTTTACTAGCTTGGGTTTAATAGTCCTACATTTTTCATTTTAATTTTTTTTTGTATTTTACCAAGTTTTTATTATCTGATAAAAGCACTTGAATTTTTTTTACTCAGCAAAGAGCTTTATAATAATAAGACCTTTTTTTACCACAGTGGTTTGGCTGTTTTTGTTTTGTATGAATTTTATGAAAGAATATGGTGTTTTGTAAACAGCATCAATGGGGGATGTTGTGGCCTACTGGTTAAGGAGTCTGACTTGTATCCAGAAGGTTGTAACAAGTAAGGTGCCGTTGAGCGTGGTGGTAAAGTATGGATCGTCAAGTATACTTGGTGATCCATACTTGGCTAGCATGTTCACATTTATCAACAGTACAAGATCAGAATGTATCATGGATAACACATCAGTTCGAACACAATAAAGTATTCAGAACGCCTGAGATTGTTTCATATCATAAGCAACCTTCCAAGACCAAGCAGAAAAAAATGCTAACAATTTAAAATACAATGATTTTGTTTTATTTACAGCATTCTTACAGTATATCAATGGACAAGATTTCAGATACATAATCAAACTGATACATAAGTATCTGATTTATTTTCAGATACATAATCATAAGCAACATAATCAATCAAAACCATCAGATATTCCATCAAAGTGCTGCAGAAGGTACAGGTCAAAGTTTAGCAGTATGATATTCATTTTATCTCATTTTCTAATGCACTGTTAGTGCACACACGTTTATAAACTCAGCCTATAAAATGTGTGTGGTCCGTTCTAAGAGCTCACGCATATCATCAAATACAGCATTAGAGATTTCTCTCAGCATGCAGGAGGTATGAGCACAGCATGTGTCATTTTAGGAATAAGATGCAGGGAAATGAAAAGGATTTGTGTATTTCTTGCACAGAACATTACCAAAAAAGCCTAAATTAGATGGAACTTCCTCAGCAGCAGTGAGAAATGGCTGTGTCTTAAGCCCTCTGTTGTTGCAGCTCACAAAGGACTATTCTAAACTGCTCTACATCTGACTATCAAAATGTATCCTTCCATAAAAAAAAACAATCCTAAAATGAATAAACAATACAACATGCATGTTTGATTACCCTTATACATGATGATAAAGGAAAAACAACAACAGAAACGCTCAACTTTAGTTAAATTCATAAATAACTTTAATACCATACATAAAAACATTTAAAAAGGCAACAACTGCCCTATTCTCCTTCAAATACGTGAAATCATTTTGCTCATAAAAAAATAAACTGCCAAATGAGAAATGACATCATCATATAAAATTTTAGGGCACTATTTTCGTAGTAACGCACTAAAGAGATCACTACTGCATATGTTGACGTAAAGTGTATAATGTCATTTTGCGGCTTACATTCCTTGAGTTTACGGGACTGCAAATGTCTCTCATATAGCAAAAACTGTTGCAATATAACAGTTAAGAGTTTGTTTTAAAATGACTTTGCATGGACATTAAATACAGCAAAATCACAGTAAAATAAAAACAAATAACAGCTGATAACAACAGCATAACTGCATTGATATGCTAATTAAGTTAGCTGTGCAACTTTTGTGCAACATTTAGAGAACAGTTTTTTAAAAGTGACATCTCAACAATTAACTGGTGTATACCGTATCTGTGATGTCATGCTTTGCACCATGTGACCCTCATTAAGGCTATTTTATTCATTTATTCCAAAATGAGTGTTTCCATTGTTCATTTGTGCCGATGTCTCAGTCACAAATTATCATCACCAAAACACAGACAGAAAACTTACATTAATCCCCTGAAATTCAATGTGGCAAAAAAAGCATGTCAAGGTAATGCATTAGGTTTGTTCTTTACTGTTAAAAACACTCCTGTGTATTTCATACTACAGAATTTTATTTCATCCTCACACGTTTACTTTGATTTAATACCTTCAAAAGGCAAATGATCTTTTCACTAGAACAGCCCTCTCTTGCTTTAGCATGAAGGTTATGAACCAGAGGAGTGGACGCTGGGGATGGGGTAGAACTTGGAGACTCTGCTCTGGGCCGTGGGGTTGAGACATTCAGATTCTCCGCTCATCTTAAAAAACACTTCCTGTTCCTGCAGTTTGCGTGTGAACTCCTCCTCCAGAGCCTGAGAGAGAGCAGAAGGGAAAAATAAATTCTCTCCACTGACAAACATGCCTGACTTAAAACAGCATATCCTCATTCTGTTATCTCTGAATGATACTGCTGTAGTATATGCTCAAGCTTATAGCTGATTGGTCTGTGGTAATTAAACATTCTAAGATGACATGCAGATTCAATGTTTACAGTGTCAGTGTATAAGTGTCAGGCTAAGCATGGCTCAGAGCAACAACAGATTGGATTGTGCTATTGCTCAAATCAAAACTGTCCAGGAAAAAAAACACACTGTACCTTCTTCCTGGGCCGAAGCTTCTCCCTCCAGTCCTTAAGCTCCTGACTGTGCTCCTCATCCAACTCCTTCAGCTTCTGAGTCTCGTGTTCAATTAGCAGGTGGCATTTCTCATTCTGAGGGTATTAAGACAGTGAAATGCATGTTACCACCAGAGGAGGGCAGCAGAGTCTCGAGTTGAATGTAAAAGGCTGGACAGAACAGGGAGTGTCAACAGACTCAAACGCAAGTGTGAATGTGTTATTGACCTGCATTTGTTGAAGCTCTCTGATGTTGGAGTCACACTGTAGCTGCAGGTCTCTCATCTGGTTCTCATGTTTCTGATGCTGATGAAGTCTCTCGCTCTTCTGTCTCTTCTCCTCTTGACCACTGAACTGCTCAAAAAACAAAATAGTCTTTAAACTAAAGAAACTATAGAAGTTTAGATAACAGTTGAGTCCATTGACCTTGGCACTCAAATACTTAACAAAAGTCCTACTAAGCTTCTTCTAAAAACTGATCTACAGTCTGACCTGTTTGATCTTCTCTCTGTCCTGCTCCGGTGTTCCTGTGCCGGTGATTCGCAGACTCTTTTTAAACATGGCCATTCGGGTCTTAGCTTCCCCACGCTGGATCTTTGGCAGGCGAGCTCTTTCCTGTGCCTGTCTGTTTTTCATCTCCTCAATCAGCCGCTGGTTATAACCCTGCATCTGCTCCATCTCCTAATGATCAAAACAGTAAGAACAGTCAGTGACTGTGTTTACACACAGAGTTTCAGCAATCTAAATCAAATCAATCTGACTCCAGAGTCCAACTGTGCTGTTTATATCTAAACGATCCAAATCCAAACAATGAAAATATCTGTCACACAATTTTTGTGTATAAAGAAAGACATGACAATTATTCTTCTCTTTAATTATTTAAAATATCTTATTCGAAATTATAAAAAAACTACATCAGCTCTTACATTTGGAAATTGTATTCAAGCTCCCACTCAGATTATTAATAGGTTATTAGGCTGCATGAGTGTAAGTCTGTCACATAGCTTTAGCATCTGTTATGTTTTGTAACTGCTCTGACCTTTCACTAAACAGTCTGTGATTCTGTCACCTTATCATGCCTCTTGAGTAGCTGATGTCTCTGCATGAAGTACTGATCCTTCAGCTGCTGCTTCAGAAGCTGGTGTTTCTCCTGCAGGTGGCGCTCTTCCAGCTCCCACATGGCTGCCTCTCGAGCTACACGGTTATAAGTTGAAGAAAATGAAAGGTGACACACCAGACAGGGGTTTTACCCGGAAACCAGACTATTTGACTCTAAGTTTAGACATGCTTGCTGTCAATAGGTCCCATGGTTTGTACATGTCAGTTCATATCACAGACGGCTGATTTCAACACTGTTTGTCTGGGATCGTCTCATCAAATGAGATCTGGGCCACACCTCGGGAGGCATATGCATGGCCTTTATAGGAACCTGAGGACTTTATAATTGGACTTCTGTCTGAAAATAACATGGTTTAATTCTACTGTGATGAATGAGGTACTGAGTTCTTTACTGTCAGCAGCAGCAAAATCAACCCACAGTACCAATGGATTATTTATAATTATACCTACATAAAGGTATATCCACAAAAAACAGTTTCAACTAAACATTCTTTACTGTTCTACTGAGAAAGTCACCTATATATATAGGTTAACAGCGACTTTTCATTTTTGGATGAACTAAGATACAAGAAGGTATTTTAACAAAGCAAATATTTCATATGTAAATATGTTAGTATGGGCTTTCTGTAAACAGTTGCTGACCTCTCATGAGCTGCTGCTTGTGGTTGAGACAGTCTCTCTCTATGGTGGCAATCTCCAGTTTGTGCTGCTGGATGATCTTCTTCAGAGCCCCATCCAGCTCCTGCTGCTGCTTCTGGAGAAACTCCTGTTCCTAAGAGAGAAAGCCACAGAGAGGAAGAGAAAGGAAAAGGGAATCGGGCACAGAGACAGCAGAGGTTATAAATTAGTATCAGTCCATCTGTACACTTCCAGGAAGCAGCTGTGACATGTTACATGAGCACCACCACTGATATCACAGCACTGAGAGCAAAGTCACACACCTAACATCCATTAAACAAAGAGAAAACATTGAAATTTTATGATCAATGAATAAAGGCCGCTTATGAAACCAGTGAAAAGTTTTACAATACATACAAAAAGTCACAGTACAATGTAATGTAACCCTAAAGTAGGCCCAGACAGGCTGCAGTGATTTTAAGAAGAAAAGGTTTAAAAATGACAAAATGTTATAAATGAGATATATATAAAAAAAGAGTATTAATAATATTAATCTTAGCAATTATATCAGTGGAAGTAATCAAAGTTAACCAAACTTTTAATTTGAATGTCATAAGAAATAAAACAAATAAACATGGGAAAAGAAAATTTTATGAATGACAGATGTTTTGATTCTGCTGAAATCTGCAGTTCTGGGCTCAGACTCTGTGTGGGCCTGCCTCTGACTCAACCAGAGCAATATAAATCATACATAATGTAAACTGTAATAACTAACTATAATAACAATGATAATAATAATAATAATAAACAATATGCTTATCAAAAATCATCCTAAATTCTTAAGCAATCAGATCGCCTTCAGTTTAAACTTCACCTTCAGTGGCACACAAAAAGAAAACAGCACATGTGATGCACAGAAACTTGACTGGAGCTTCAATAACAGTATGAGAGAGTGTATAGAGACAGAAGAGATACTGAGACACTGCAGCAACACAGTGACAGCACTCCAAAACAACAGAGCATCTTTCCTGCCCACATGTGCCGTCGACATCATAATCCAAACACTACTGCACTCTTATGACAGGCAATTACTGTCATTAAATCACTTCTACAGTGTACAGTCATCACTAAATCTCTGCTTCAATGTCATTCAGCAAATATATAATCCAGGTGTGTGATTAAATAATACTGTAGTGATTCAAATCTAGGCTCACGTGGACTTTCACAGTAGTGAAGAAACACTACTAAGCACCAGTGAAACCATCATGTTTCCAGCTGCTGACAACTTGCTGTTTTGTGTTTATTGGTTGCATACCATTTTGATGGTTTATTTTCTCTGGTTTTAAAGTCTATAAATCTAAACTGAATGTTAAAGGGCGTACGAAACGGCTTAACATTTCCTTCTCGCCATTTGCTTCCTCTTTTGACATTTAAAATACAATAGCATATACTGTAGATGGCTATGCACTAAAATCCACAAGACCAAAATGAATTCATAGGGTCTTTAACTGCTAGACTAAAAGTCAGCTATATACGAAACTTTAGCTGCAACTATAACAGAATGCACTGCCAGTCATATTGCTGTCAAACGTGCACATGTGGGAGGATTGAGTCAGGAGGAGAGAGGAGACTTACATCCTGCATCTGAGCGTTGAACAGAGCACATGAAGACAACTGAAAAGACTGTATCATAACCTGGGCCACACCCTGTGGAGCAAAACACAGCCAACTCCACCACGTCAGGAACAGGGGACACACACCAGCACTCAACTGTACTCCACACAAACCAGACACACCTCTCATACACTTTCCCCTGTACTCTATTATCTGTTAGGTTTCCAGGGGCTCAGACACCTGTGGCCAGGCTGCGACTCGCGTGCAGAAAAATCTGTTCTACCAGATGAATGAACAAAGGGCAGAGAGAGATGGTTTAGCAGCACATGAGTCTGAAGGTCAGTAAGGACTAGGGGTGTAACAATATTCAAAACAGAACGGAAAAAAACGCAATACCCACCCACTGTACGTATGGGGTACTCTCATGCTGTATCGAACGCCCCCGCTGCTCCAACCTAGCCCTGGCCAATTGTTGAGGTTGACCTCACTTTACCTTAGGTGACTAAGTAAGTTTTCTTTCATGATATTTGTGAATTAAACTTGCGAATTAAACCACACAGATTCAACAAATCAAATAAAAACGTTTTCTTGCAGTGTGTATTTTTATAATCAGGTTAGGGTTCCTATACACTAAAGTTACTGTCTTCAGGTATTATTATTAAAAGTGAATCTAGTGATCTTTAGCATTGCTGGTACCATGTCATAAACCCTTCCCCCACAGCAAACAGAACAGAGCCATATATCGTTACACCCCTAGTAAGGGCCCATCAGGACCATCATTTTTCATCCTTGACATGCGTAATGAGATGCAGCAGTCTTCATTAGTCTGTTATAGTTGTCCCTTATGATTAATGCAACATACAAGTTTCAACACAGAAATTCCCTTGCTCCTGTAGCTCATGGCAGTACATGGTGCTTGCAACGTCAAGGTCATCGGTCAAATCGCAGGTCATACGCAATGTCATAACACATAGTTGGAAATGCTATTCTAAGGCAAAACCTGAATTTTTCTCATGCCTTCTACACGTCAATGCCAGATGGCAGAAAAGAGAAGTTCACATTGTTTGTTACTGTGTGTGTTTGTGTGTGTTGTAGCTGGTGACTAATTTACCTCTTCATGTTGAGCGACTGCTAGGTCTTCCCTTAAGCGTTTCATAAGCTCTTTTCTCATGTGTTTGGGGGAAAGTCCGATTTCTTGTTTGACCTACAGTGTGAGCATGCAGACTGTTGGGAATGGAGGCTTCACTTTCACAGGGATTTATTACTTTAGCCAAATCATGAGTGTGGGAATATCATGCAAATTATGACACGAAGGGGTTAATTCACTCTGATGATGATTGGTGCATTAGTATTGAGAGATAATCACCCCCAAACCGCTGATTATTTTCAACTCAACCAGGTTAGCGGTTAATAAAAGACGATTCCAAAAGCCCACGATCCGATAACATTAGGAGTTAATCAGAAGCTGAAGAATAACAGTGAAAGCCCCATAATGTCTAGTAAGCAGATCCCTTCTTCATATCCACTAACATTACAGCCATCAAAGAGTGGCTGATGCTTTCAAAGTAACCTAAGTATTAAACAAGATGCACACTTCTATATTGCTGACACATTATTTTGTAAAAGGAGCTTTTGTAAGTGTTGTGTCAGCATGACATTGTCATCAGCAGGTCAGCACAGGAAGTCAAGTGTCACTCTGATGTCAAAGTGTCAGTCTACCGAACATACAGACAGAAGTTTTGCCTGGGGGCACAAAATGGTTGCACTGACCCTGTGACCCCTGACTCCAAAACGTCAGTCACGGACAAACAGTTGTAAAACTGTTCATATTTTTTGTGACAGACCAATATGTAAGGCAAGCCAATTAACTGACCAATATTTTGACCAATATATTTACTTCCGATTTTAGCAATTGTGTCCTTATATTTTTGCTTTCATACATTTATTTGGCATAATATTAGCCACAGGCCATCCTGCTTTACAGATGTACACAGAGGTGTGCATCTTGTAATATATATTACTTCAACAATAATGTTATGGAAGTCTAGTAAATGGAAAGAAATCTGTAGCACAGAGCCTACCTATACAGTTCCTAAGAAATAAAGAGGCCCTTCACCACACCAATGATCGCCACTCAGAACACCACACTCACACAAGCAACACCATTAGTGACAATTACAAAAGCAAAAACACATCATAACCAGATCTGTTAAAAAAAACATTTTACATATATATATTCTATATACATTTTTAAAACTATTTAAATATTCAAAACAATACAGTAATCAATTAATAAACAGTAGTCAAGATGCATTTGAACTGTGCAGGATGAGAAAAAGAGGGAAAGATGGACACTGTCATGACTCCATTAAAGCATAACCATGCAGAGTATAAGAGCTGTCTCAGACAAATGTGTCAAACAAAACAAAATGCACAGCTTGATATGAGATCATATCTCTAGGAGCCCAAATGTTGACTGATCATGCAATAAAACCACAGTGCTGAAACATGCTTATGCAATCTTTGCAATCATATGCAGCATCAAGTATCGAAAAGCAACTAAGACCCGTGATGTCATACCATGCCATGATCATTTGCACAGAAATCCTTCCATTCCTATCAACAGCAGCAGGAGGAACATTAGAGGAAATGAAAAGAGCCTTTATTTTCTTCCTAAGCCAATGCTTAGCACCCAGTTAACCTTTAAAGCTGGCTCTGAGGCTGGAGGTAATTGAATGCAAGAGCCAGAGGTTTGTTAGGCAAACATAATGTGATAATAAAAGAACTGCTTTGCATTAAGAAGTCTAAATACAAAGCGAAACTGCTTAGATGTGTCAAAAAGGACAGGTGAGGAGATCACTTTCATTTACAGTCACACTGTAACTCAGAAGCAAAGCTGCTACATTTGTTACTGAAATGCCCATGTTTTTAAGTTGCATCTCCAGAAAACTTGAAGGAAAGAAAAAAAAACTCAATTCAAGCAGCCCATCTAAAAGCACACCAATTAGGAAGTGTCTGAGTAATCGATTAGTCAAGTCATTTTCAACTGTTTTAAAACACAAATCAAACTACTTGCAAATTGAAGTGTATTTTAACTTTTGTGTACCTGATTACACATTATTCAAATGTCAATGTGCTTGACTACAAAATTACTCAAACGCCCATCCCCACTGCCAAATACATGCATAAACTGAAAATTCTCTTTGTTTGTAATTCGCTTAGGCAAAAAGCATCTGCTAAATGAATAAATGTAATTAAACACAATGCATCTGACTCTGCACCTTTCTTTCCTGGTTACCTCTTTTTTGCGATTCTTCAGCATGTTCTGGAACTTGGAGAGTTCCTTGTCCTGCTCTGCTTTGATTCTTTTGGCCTCATCTCTCAGTCGGTTGGTGTGGTCCTGCTCCAGGCGCTCAATGGTCTGTTTCTGTTGTTTCTCAAGGTTCTCTACCTCCTGGTCATACTGACGCTTTTTTCCCTGAAAAGAAGAAAATACAAAGAGGAATACTGAATTACTGACCACTAATGCTCTCCAAGCAATTTGAGCTGTTGTGCTGCTGTCCCCATGAGACATCATAAAGCCATTGAACCTGAGCTCACATCTAGCAACACCTAGATAAGCTACAGTAACATTCTGACCTGACCAGATGCAGCAAGTTTAGATGTGTTAAGTTATAGAAGTCACTTCTCTGTACTCACTAAGAAGACAACACTGTAAACAGCTGCAAAATCACATCACTTTGATTTTTAACAAAGATATGTGGAGCAGGAATTTATATATAAGATTATACTGTGGGTGGAGCTACAGAACACAACCAGAGCCCTCCCCCCTGGGGAAAATGTCAAGGTTAGCTTATAAAATGGCTCAGGAAGACAAGAGACTGTTCCGTGAGCGAAAGTCAATGAAAGAGATGCCCCAGAATGCTGAATAAACGGCTGTGGAGAAACAGTTCATCAGCAGGCCTGCACGGAATTCATGTCGTAGATATCCGCAGAAAAATGCAAATTTCCATGGAATGTAGCATCTGTCATTGACAAGTACACACACCCAATGCGTGTCTGCGAGGAGTAGACTGTGCTGTTTGCCATTACGGTATTCTAAAGAGAGTATTAACAATTGGATATTTGAAATGTGAAGGTAACGTATCTGCCGATTACTTTAGGCGATAAGGCATTGGATCAGAGTTTTGAAAATGATGAGAAGCTTTATAAAAGCCTTACCATAATACATGCTAAATTCATTATGAGAATGTAAACTGCACAGATTGTACAGATCTTTCAGTTTGCTATAATATATGGATATAAACAAGAATATATCTGAATTTCTATACAAAATGAAATTATATGGTCTTGACGTGAACGCTGATCCAAGTTGAGCATTGCTTACACAGTATGGAAGTCCAACGCAATTTCCGTTGCCTGCCAGCTGTAAAGCAGAATTGATTGTTTTTTGCTTTACTGCATTGTGCCTGATTACAAATATGTGTAATGCACTTTGTTATGAATCAATCTGGTTTAGATACTTTTAACATCTACCATTCCACATCTAGAGTAGAGTGAACAAAACAAAAACAGTTCTTTCCATGTTTACAGACAAAACTTTCAGCGTTTACGTCACCAATTATCACCGTACTGTTGAATGTAAATAAATGCAGTGAGGCAAAGAGGGTGCTAACCGCCATCTCCTGCTCGAAGCGTCTGAAGAGCTGTTCTTTCTGCTGCTGGAGTTTGTTGCTGAGCTGTTGCTGAGCTCTCTGTTCTTCCTTCTGCAGCAGTCTAAGTTCCCGAAGCTCCTGACGCCTACAGCACAACACACCCGTTTACATGTGCAATGACTCATGAGGATTAAGGAATTTATCTGGGGTTTTAAAACATAACTTATACATCAGTCATTTACAGCAGCTCTAGCTACAAAGCCGTTGCCCACAGCAAGTAACGCTGTGACAGAAAGACATATCTGGGTTACTGTTATTATGGCAGCTTTATCTGATACCTCAGGAATCTCAGTTCCTCGCTCATGGTGTTATTGTCTGTTACAATCTTGGATGTGGTGACACTGACTTCCACTCCATCAACCAAAAACTTTCGGGTCTTCTTGAGGGTCTTCTTCTGCCGCCTGGTGTCCTGTGGGAGAAAATTAGGTTAATTAAAGATACTGGCTTAATTTCAAGCATATCTGGGCACTGTTTTAGAAATTATGGTACCTGTATGGAAACTGATCCCTCCTTGCTTTTGGAGAGGAAGCTGGATATTGAGAGATTGATGTCGATACTGTTAGTATCTGCAGCAGAACTGCTGCCTGAGTCGGAATCTTTCTCCTTTTCAACATCAGGATTCACTACCGGAGCTGTTTTGAGATCACTCTCAGGTTGGGCTTCTGGCCTGTCTTCATTGGCTTCTTGAGGTTCTTTAGTTGCGATGACCACTTTTTCTTTTACACCACTTCTGACAACGACAGGTAATTCATTTTCAGATGGCTCCTCTACAACATCAAACGTCTTCTTTGCCTCAGCTGTTATTTTCTCTGGTAGGGACTTGACTTCGATTTCTGGGGCATCTCCAGGTTCTGATCTCTTAGCCTCCTTCTCAGCATCATCCTGGGCTTCTGTTGCTTTCTGAGAAACCTTCTCCTTCACTCCTTTTGTAGAGACATCTGGTGAAGCATCTGTGATGATTTGTGTTTTGGTTTCCTCCATCTTTTTAGGCTGCGTTTCTTCATTCTTCTCTTTCTTCTCCAATGGCTCTTCCACCTTCACTTCTTTCTTCTCTTCCTCACCAGTCTCCTCACTGACAGTTACAATCTCGTGGAGCACGCTTTCAGTGTCATTTGACGCCGAATGGTTTGGCAGATCAGAAATCTTTTCTTTTGTCATTGGTGTAAGAGATTCTTCTTGTTTTGGTATGGTCTCCTCACCACAACGTGAGTCCTCAGTGCTGGCATCTGATGCACTGGTTTCATTCATCTTCTCATCCTCAGTATGGTCAGGCTCTCTGGTGTGCACCTCTGAGCTCTTGTCACTAGCCTGGTCCTCTGAATTGGGTTTTCTCTCAGGTTCAGCCCTCTCTGTGACTGACTCAAGAGTTGGTGTGTTCTGATACTGCCTCTCATCCTCTGAGCTGCCAACGCTAGTGTCCGATAATGCACGTTTGTGTCCAGGCACCGTCTATGATCATGATATTTGACATAAGAAATCTAATAATAAAACACTCATAACATGAAAAATGTCACACAGCTAATATAATGTGAATATTTAATATATCACTTAGTCCTTATTTAAGAATTATCGTCCTAATTACAGCTGCAATCCGTAACTTTTTTGGTCAAAAAAAACCTTAAATAACAATCAGTTACTGAGTAACAGATCAGTGTCTGCTCTTATCTTGTCTGTCACAAAATAATAGATCAGTGTCAAACTCCTTACCTTGCCGTGATTCACAATGGTAAACTTAAAATAATTTAAACATTTAAACTCTTGGGTCTGATTTCCCAGGAAATGCTGCTATTAAACTGTTAAACTGGTGTGATCAAAGGTTTTAATGTTTATACCAGCTGGGCTTCAGGCTCTTCCTCGTCCTCTTCCTCTTTTCCCTCCTCAATCTCCTCAACCACTTCTGCTTTGGCCTCTGCAATCAGTTCTCGTAGTGGTTTGTTATCCGTCACATTCACAATGAACGGATGCTGAAAGCAGACAGATCATGACTGGATGCTCCCCTCTAGTTTAATAATTTTTTAAATAAATGAAATGAAAGTGACATATTGCTCAGATATGGTAACCCATACCCAAAATATGACCTCTGCATTTAACCCATCACTGGTGAGGAATGAATACACACTGCAAGTTGTGAACACACACACAGACCTGGAGCAGTGGGCAGCACACTACTGCGCCCAGGGAGCAATCGGGGGTTAGGAGCCTTGCTCAAGGGCACTTGAGTTGCTACCTGATACCATTGCATCATGAAATAAAAAAACAGCTTTACCTGAAGAAGCTGTTCTGTACTCCATCTGTTGTCTACATTTTTATCTAGCGCCTTCCTTAGGAAATCACTGAACTCAGGAGACCTGTTAACAAAAAAGAGGAGAAACTATAAACCCTGTGCTGGCTGTGAAAGGGTTGTTCATTTGGGGTATTTTGGTAACCACTGAGCAACAGGCTGTAAGGTTCAAGGCTGCTGAGGCTCCTGGTGGGCGACTGTTAAGTGATTCATCATTTATAGCCTGCAGGCTGGATTTATTGTCCTTCAGTTGAGAGATGATTTATCAGCAATCAAAATACTGTATTTTCGATAGGCCCTTTAAACTGGCTAACCTGAACACAGCAAAGACTCCTGTCCTTGATACTGATTTAATACTGTTTTTCATATGCTGGGTCAATAAGGCTAACGTGTTTTGATTCATTAGTGACATGTACAATCACAGCAGCACAAATCAGAGCTCTCACCATCGTGATGGGGTAGCGAGTGTGGGGGGCTCAGACTTTGCTATTTTTAGCAGGACTCTCATAGGGTTCATCTCGTGGTTGGGTGGCTCGACCTGTGCCAGCTCAATTAGAGTTATCCCAAGGGACCAGATGTCCGCTTTGTAGTCATATGGTCTGTCCTTTGACGTCTCACACATCACAACTTCGGGTGCCATCCTTTTAGTTAAAAGAGAGGAAAGGGCAGGATTTTACGTAAACGGACCAACAAGACATGTACAGTATTGTGCTCTGCATTCTGTTCTTACATTGTGGTCGATCACATGATTCTTGATAAATTGAGTGACTAACCAGTATGGAGTTCCAATGAAAGAATCTCTTCTTTGTAGGGTCTTTGTATTCTTTGCAGACACTCCAAAATCAGCTGAGAGGACACAATGATCAAATTTAGAGACATATGGCTGACAGCGATATGACATTGAAGAGACCTGTTCTTTTTAATAGTACTTTAAAGTACCTTAAAAGCTTTTTCTAAACTATTAACTACAGTTACCCAATTTGATGTCCCCATCTGTAGTAAAAAGAATATTTCCAGCCTTCAGGTCCCTGTGAATAATCTTATTTTCATGGAGGTAAACCAGCGCCTCCAGTGTCTGTTTACATACAACCCGGATCTGAGGCTCAGTTAGCGGCCGCTCCAGCTCTGCCATAAACACACACACACACAATAAAGTGGATGTTTGTAAACAGTTTCTGCTTTGAGAGAATGGATCCTGTGTCTCTGCACCATTATTAGGCATTATTTAAAGCTGCAATCCATAAGTTTATCCTTTCTATTATCATTTCTATTTAAAACATAAAATTGCAGGTTACTTTACAAACTTTTCTTTACGTGTGTCAAAGTCAAGTGAAGCCAAATTGACATTTCCTGGGAAATCAGACCGATAGCTACAATTATAAACCATTAATATAAGCGTATCTTTGCAAATCAGTATAAGGATTTTGAACACTAATCTGTCATGTACTTGTGCTGTTTTCAAAGTAACTTTTTTTTGTTTATTTGTAACCAGAAAAGTTACAAATTGCAGCTTTAACAGAATTACAAGACATAATTCTGATTCAGACATAAAATACATAAGACATAAATAACTTGTTTTAGACCGAAATAGACATTTTTCATTTTGATGGAGTGCATCACTTATACTTTATCATACATTTTTATTTACTGTGATGTGTATTTAAGTCGAACTAGAAATATAATCTAAGCTCTATCGAACAATATAATGCAAGTGACAAGGCTATGACTCATTTTAACAGACTTGTCTGCTGTTGTCCTTGGCTAGGTAGAGCACACTGCTCCCTTGTGACAGAAGCTATGTGAACAGGCCTTTATTGGAGCAGAGCTGCCTGAAGAGGCCTTCACAGAACAGACAGAAAGGAGAGGGAATCATAGCCGCACAAACAGTGAGTCAACAAAAGCATTTTCATCATGGGAACACCTCCTCAACCCTAACACCTCCCACCTCACTTACAAGCTAAATGTAGCAAAGGCCAGATTTTCTTCACAGCAGAATGAACAGCCGCCGAACGCCAGGCGTTATTTTATCTGATGTCGACTGCGCAACTGGAAAACAGTCTATCAACACAGCAAGCTCTAATCTGAATGGCTCACTTTATGCAACTTCCAGGAATAAGGGCACAGACTTTTTCTTTACAGACATTTTCCAATATTTTCCTAGTGCTTTTGTACAACTGTTCGCAGAGACCGCCATGTTAACATAACCACACCATGATTATAAATAATTTTTAGAGAATTATTTTAACTCATTATTTTAGACATGTCTTTTACATACTTGTAAAAGGGCTGGTAATCCAAAAAGAACTGGGGTTGGTTACTTTACATGTCAGTCAAACATTCTCTTTTGTTTAATTGACAGGTTTTGGCCAGAATAAGCTTCAATGTGGACTAGACCTTTTTCTGTTTAGTCTGACAATGCAAGGCTAGGAAAATTTCAATGTTTCCAATAAACACCGAAAAACGCTGAGTAGCTTTAAAAAGAGCATGACCACTGCTTGAAATCTAACTTCAATGATTATATGCTTGATCCAGTCAAATAGCAAAAATAAGCCCAGCCTGCTGGTGTGCCAATCTGGAGGAAAGGAACATCCTTTCTCTGCACAGCAGCAATGACTCAGACAACCACAATGTCTTCTTTTTAATTCTATAAAACAAAGAAATTCAAACTTACCCAACATAACAGCATCCACCGCCCCACCAGCACAAAACTCAATGAAAATCTATAGAGAAAAGAAGCACATTTTTTGACAACAAAAATTACACTGATGCCATTATTTGCAATGTAGTTTTCTCTCCATTACAAGCACAAAGCATGATATGGGTTTCTTCTGGTATCTTTTAAATGCACTAATAACATCCCTTACAATCCTGTTCAGTGGTCTTTGTGAATGCCCCTCTCATGCATCATTAGACTAAAGATACAACATTTTTTAAAATTGCTAACACGATTACTAATTTGATTAGGTTGCTCAACCATTCACTTATTTTTCAGTATATTGGATAATAGCAACCACAATCAATGCATCCATTTATGAAACTTAAAACTCTGAGTGAAATGATAAAAGCTTTATGGAAGTGAAACACCCTCATATTACACCAACCAGAACAGCTGGTCATTAATATACCCCCTAAGGTAACAGGTGCTGCAGCAGAATCAATACAAACCTCATAATGCGCTCTTACCAATGAGAGCGGAGATAAAGAGGTAATGGACAAAAATTAAAGTGAAAAATAGGGTGACATAAGTGAATTTCAGTCCTATAGTCAGACACACTTTTGCTAG
Organism: Chromobotia macracanthus; assembly: GCA_036877525.1. Classification (NCBI taxonomy): domain Eukaryota; kingdom Metazoa; phylum Chordata; class Actinopteri; order Cypriniformes; family Botiidae; genus Chromobotia; species Chromobotia macracanthus. The sequence goes on from JAZGTH010000152.1 coordinate 358,622, forward strand.
AGCTTCCATGCATCATGAAAAGTTAATTGCACTTGAATTAACTATGGACATAGACAGGTGGTGAGTTATGTAACATTAAGTGATAAACAACTGATCGAAGAGCAGATTTTAGGCAGTTTTCTATAAATATTTTACACAGCTCTGGCACTGACTGTAGGAACTATTAGGAAACATGGTGGCTGTGCATTAATATCTTTTGATTAGCAGCCAGACAAAGCAGACTGGGCTTGCATCTGATTAATTCATGAACACTTTCTCTGGTCATTTTAAATAGGCCATTATCCTTCCATACATGCCAACCGCAAAGGGGAGTCATATAAAACCATCCTGCCATAGGTGTCCTGTGAGCTCTATCCAAAAAATAGGATCCACTGGCAGGCTTTCATGAAACATTGAAGAACTGAGAGGGATTATAATGAACTCATAAGAAGAGGTTACACTTTGTCATTGCCATTATTCAGTATCAAATTATGAAAAATGAAATAAGCAGGTTCAAAAACTGTTCAAGAAATCTTGAAACAACGTACACTATGCATTTAATTTCTATCAAGTAATGCATGTGTGGGTGGAACTTGATTTCATCCATCAAGCAGGATTTGTTCATAACATGTAAGTCTATGATGCTACTGGTTAATATTCTTTTTCCCACTCACACAACATTGGTTACATATGAACTGTCCATGATAAGAGCAGTTACATGGCTCCTTAAAAAGGAAATAGGGTCCATTATGAATCTTTAAGTTTTAAAAAACAACAATTATACAGTTTAGTTTGTGTATTAAAACTTCCTAAGCAACACCACAGTGCTATTCCTTTGATGAGCAAGATGATAATGTAGTGCGTTATCCGTTATCATCTCACTTCTGCAGAGGTGTGTGTGTGTGTGTGTTTGGGTGCAGTAAGCCAAAATAACCGAGTCACTTACCCATAGTTTACTCTCATAATAAAAGGCATCCAGCAGTTTGACTATGTACTGATGATCACAGGAAGCAAGGATGTCAATCTCTACCATGTAGTCGTCAAGCTCCTCTTCTGTTTTGGTATCGATCACTTTGGCTGCAGCCAGGATCCCAGTCTGCTTGTTCTGAGCCTGTGCAACAGGCAGCGAGGTATGAAATTTATGTGGTAAGCACGAGACCCAGTCAGAAATAAACTCAGGCATTAACACAGAAGAGTAATTGAGTTTAAGTAACAACTTTTGGATTTGGTATCATTAACACTTCTTGAACATCTGTATTTTTATACAGATGTGAACAGAATACCAAACTAAAATATTTTAATGGTACGATAGAAAATCTGTCCTAGTATTACAGCGTGGTAAAAAGTAAACAAATAAAACTACCTATAAAATAAGGATATTTTGTTATGTGCACACTGCTACAGCTAATTTTAAGCCAAAATGGCTGTGCAAGAAAAAAACTCCTGAACATAGTGGGATTAGTCTACTGCCGTTAACCAACTTCACTATAAAACCACTTTTTTGTAACACTATTTTGAAACTGTGGAATAATGAAAATCATTGACGCGTTCCTTCATCTGTGCTGCAAAATGTAAATGTGCCAACAAAACAAATTATCTTCCATCTTTCATAACTGCAACTGACAATATATTTTTTGCTTTAAAAGCAGAAGAAAAAGACGGAAACAAGGTTACCTCATCAAGAGGCGTGCCAGAGGCTGTTTGAGGAAACAAATATCTCCTTCAAATATCTGAGGCTGTGATATCATCCCTATGTGTTATAATACAAAAACAATTAATCTCTAGCTTTTTTAACAACTGTTTATTTACGTTATCTAAATGTTCCAGAAAATTCTATTTAAAGCCGAAGTGACTAATTAGGGGTGTAGCACATTATTCTATTCTAAACGTCATTATCTATAACATGTAACACAGTTTCTATTTTCGGAACAGCTTTTAACTGTTACCAGCAACAGTACCTGAAAACACAGAGGAGAAAGTGAAGTGTCCTGTTAAGTGTGTGAGCGGGTCAAAGTTTATTTTAACAAGTATTGCTTTTCCATTTCACTTTGTACTACCACATGCCTGTCTCTGCCCTTTGACAGAAAGGAAATGTATGTTTATGCGTTTCTGAAACAACCCTGTTTAGTATGTTTCAAGATCGAGTGAGTCTGGGCAGCAGGGTGGGTCACATTTCAAAATGCAATTAATTGACCTAAGAATGTATTGTACTAGTACTGATAAGAACACAATAACAGGTCATATTCAAACAAAGTTACCAGCCTGGTCAACAGAGAACCAAGCCCAGACCAGTCAAGCAAAGACTGAGTTAGGCAATAGTCACCTCTCATGTAAGAACTGACAATGTTACCTACCACTACATATTACATGTGAACATTTAATGTTCGTTTTGCTTTATATATTTAATGGATTCATTTTACAGGCAAGAAACACGCTGGCTAGCATTATGCAAGAAGAGAAAAATACAGAAAAGACAAAAGATTAGTAAACTACAGTACAATCAAAAGCTTTTTTCATATTGTCCCACAGCTCAACACCACTGGCTGTTTAAATGCTGTAAGAGTGATCATGGCTGCTCAGCCCTAAGCAGGAAGGCCCTGATGATTCATCCACTTTAACTTCAATGCCACACCTCTGAATGAGATGTCACATTCATTTACACATGCTAGTACTTTCTCAGAGGAGAATGTCTTACAAGTACATGATATATGGACCCTGTTCAGCATAAGTGGTGGAAATCACCTAGCTGATCATAAATTAAAAACATTTTCATTACATATAGTGATTCTGAAACGCATTATCAGTGCAAGCTCTATCCAACAGCAACTCAAATAATATAGACTAATCTGTCTACGTATCAACACTGTCACCAAACGATACCTCAGTGTGTGTTTGTATACACACCCAACTTGTGATGTCAAAAACACAATGCATTCCTTAAATGGGAGCAGTATGGAAATTCTCCACCAAAGCAGAGAGTGAGAAGCAGGCAGGGCATTACAGGAATGGTGGGAATTGTGTGAGGTTTAACCACCAACTATAACTGGTTCTTCAACATAAGCAAAACTGTGTTAATTAAATATTTGAGAATATAAGGAAACAAATCGAAATCATGATTCTTAGTTCTGTTTGACTATCTGTGTTGTCATCAAGAAACATGTTTTGTTATTGTTTACAATGATGAATTACACCAAGTTACTACAGTAACTACACTGTCAGTTTTTTGAAGGGTATTTGTAAAAACTTAGAACTAAATCACAGTTGAACTTCTTTCAGTTTTTACTTTGCCAGGTTAATAAAAATCAATACATTTTAATGAACGTGTATTCAAGGGGGTGTCAGTGCTAGTCAGGAAACCCAGTTGCCATAACATCACGTGGCAATGAACCATCAGATAACAAATGGTATAATATTTCCAGTTAAGATTGTTCTGTATGGTGTCCCTGACTGGTGTACAAGATGGCATAAACACCTACTAGATGATATTTACCTTGTAGACTTTCCCAAAGGCTCCATCTCCAAGTTCACCCACGATCTCCCACTCCTCCTCGGGATTGATGTCTCTGTGAACGTGCTCATACTGTTTCTTTTTCTTCTCCGTGCCCAGCTTAAATATTTTCCGAAAATTGAAAAAAGACATCTTCTAAACGCAATCCAGATGCTTATCGTTGTAGATTCTTAACTCACAAACCATGCACTGTTAAAACAGTGATAAACTGAGTAAACTAAACCCTTGGTGGAACTGGCTAATGGGCTAGCTGTTGAATATCAATCTACAGCTAACTCATTTAACTCTGCAGTTACAGACACTTCACCAATCGGATCCTGTTGGCGATGGATAAAGTATTAGTCTTAAGAGAGTGGAAAAGATCAGCCCTTATGTGACATTTAGCCGCCCATAACTGTCTAGAAATTAATAATCTACGCGACTCCCACCATACAGGGATGAAAAAGTAACTGTCCACTTCCTCGGCTAGCTTCACAGCGGCTACATGTGTGAGATCCTCTTCACGTAGCTCGTCCCTTTGAAAAATATGGCCTCGCAACCAAATAAACCTCGCGTATTAAAACATACCGTTTAAAAAATCTACTGTACAATAAAATTTATGAAGGTGGAGGCGGATAAGTAGCTAGCACACAGTAAAAATGCGGAGCGGATGCTGATGGTCAAACTCTTGCTTGAGCTCCGTCTACTCCTCACAGAAGGGGTGTGTGTTACAGCTTAGCCAACCATAACGGTTTCGATCAAACCCGACAAGACAAATTACTGAACATCAACAGGCTAGTCAACGCTGATCTTAGCGTTGAGGTAAATGGCTCTCTTGACTCCAACTTTTCGAGGATGTTGCAGTTGAAAACGAGTACGTTTGGAGAGGTAAGGCGCCTGCCTTGAGGTGGAAGTACTGGCGCATGCGCAGTTCGTGCCCTGTACAGTCTGAACAAAAAACATTGCGGTAGACTTGCACATCAGTGACCAGCGATCAGGTCCAGATTTTTCGGTACATATTATTTTAAATGAAATAATGTGAACGCTCATATTATGCTTTAAGAAATTGCAACATTTTTCTTTGTTCCAATAATTCCTGATAAATGATATACGTGTAATGAATAGGTAACCGTAGAGTGACATCTACTGGGGGAAGGGAGTTATTGCAAAGTTTTACACTTGGCCATGTCACTCATATACTGGTACACAAGGCCACTTCTACCCACAGCTTGTGTTATCTCTAAAGTGTGTCGGTAAAAATATTTAGATAAAAATCCCTCTATTCAGCAGCTGGAGGATAATACGGGCTCAATTATTGTGAACATTAAGAGTATTAATGGGGGAAGAGTGCATTAGTGACTTTGTGGACATCTAAATTAATGCATTTCACTAATTATCCTTCCTTTCAAGTTAGGGTATTTTATGTATTTACTTTATATTAATTTGTTCACAGAAACGATTATAATTTTTTTTTGTCGCTCCAATGTAAAAATAATAACATCCTGTGATTTTTGAAAGAAGAGATTTCCCTGCATATCTTTACACCAATTAAATTCGCCTCGTATAACCAATTGCATGCGTCATAAAAGTATAAATTCGTAGTATAATACAGATAAAACTCGCTCTTGCTTTAAGTGCTCAGATTGCAGTTAAGCGCGCTGGTTATGGTAAGCAGTTAGCGGTACTCCTTCAATATAGGCCCATAAAAGTTTTTTCAAAAGTTTGAGTAAGTGTATAAATAAGCAGAAATATCGTTCACAAGAGTGTTAGAATGTATTAGAAAGCCGTTTAATATAAAGGATGGATGAGATTCAAGAGCTAAATGACCGTGTACAGCGGCTTGAGTATATGTATGTGTGTCATCAGAACAGTGATTTTAGCTGATCGATTAACTAGTGCTTAATCTGTACAGGTGGAAAAATCACAATAAGAAAACATTTCTCATTGCTGTATTTGCTCTGTTCTATCCAGGTATGGTTACAACTAAGTATTAAATACAAATGATCTAACAATATATTAAACATATATATATAAACATATATATAAACAGTAACATTTTCTGTTTTTCAACACAAATTAAATGTATTTGAGTAAAACAAGGAGTTGCACTCGTTGTATTACATTGTCATTAAAGACTTCTTAAACTGAACTGAGGTGTTTCAAAGTATGCAAATGTTATTAAACAAAGCCGATGAACAGCACACACTGTTTCTCCTCAGTGCGCACAATGCCCCAATGAGGCTTGTTTACCCAACACAATTGTCATTTATTGCCCAGTTCTCTCGTCATCGCATGAACCATTTCCAAGCATCACTTGCAGAACAGATCACAATTTTCCACAATTGAAATAGAAGCAGGGGCTGTAGTGAGACTTGTCATGACACAGGTGTCTACATTTAGGCAGGATTAGCGATTCAGGGAAAACAGATGTAAACAATAATGAATGATTCTAATCGTTATGCTTATAGCATGCAAATATCTCCATCACCAGTAAAACCAGAGATTGCAATTTAATGCAAGTGTTTTTTTTGAGCTACCATGCGCCCCCTGGAGGAGGATACGTGTGGCCTATAGGAAATAAGCTCTTCACAAAACATTGGTTTTACGCACAGACGTCTATAGCAAACTGAGCGCAAATATTTCAGCGGCATCGGGTGACCGTGCGGCGTCATAACGAGCACCTGTTTGTGCGGATCACGACTTGCTAGACGGGTTATGTATGCTGAACACTCAGGAAGACAGCAGAAAAGCATTCATCCGTGCATTATCTGTGCTCAGTCTGGGTCAACTATACGAAGAATGGCGGCTCAGAAAAATAAACACGGACTCCTGGCTATTAAAGAGTTGGAGAATATTCTAGACACATGTAAACTTGATCTAACTCCAGTCGACGAGGTCTGGCCGAACCTATACATCGGAAACGTGTAAGTCCAGCATAACTCATCATGTGATGTCGATAACCTATTGTAATTATATAACCCCAATTTTAACATTTCCTATGACAGATAAAGTATATAATCCTTAATGTTATATTATTCCTTTCCTTTGAGAGTAAAACTATATGTCTGACATAAAGCAGGATTGTATTGTGCATCCTTCTATTGAAATCAGTTTCGTAGTTAAATCACTTTCAATGAGTGCCGTAGCGGTTGTCGTGTTACCTAACATATCTTTCTCTTTATTATAGGGCCATTTCTCAAAATAGAAATGCTTTGAAGAAAATGGGTATCACTCATGTTTTAAACGTTGCACACTCAAAGCAAGGCAGCATTGGGGACCAAAGCTATTATGGCAATACAATTGTATATTATGGCATCCCAGCGGATGACTCTTCATCGTTTGATCTAAGTCTGCACTTTAAACCCGCTTCTGATTTCATCCACAAAGCTCTGAGAAAAAAGAACGGTAAGTGACCACATTGATATTAAATAAAGTGCAAAAAGAGGCCATTTACTGTACATGCATTGGGGAGGATTTTCCTGCCAACTTTGCAACTTAAAACAGTGACGCATATACAAAGTAAAGACATAAGCATCTGCATTGATGCAAATATTATTTTAAACAACCTCTCCCCAATATAGATAAACCTAAATGACATTAAAAGTAATTTTACATTCCTTTTAAAAAAACATCCATTGCTGAATAGTGACGTAAATTAAAACAACACTCAATGCTTTACTCATTCTTGACTAAAATTATTTTCTGTTGCAAAAAGTCCTTTCTTCTAAAGTACTAAAGAAGCTCTATAAATTAGAAAAAGTCTTTAAAAAAACAGTTCAGTTGTGTTATGAATAATTACAGTTTGTGTCTTTAATCCATA